>OX377618.1:38945856-39318064 GCA_947397865.1 Polietes domitor | reverse complement strand
TCTCTCGCACAGATAAATAAACCCTCTCTCAACCATTCTCATACACTTTCCCACACACACGCACGCAGGCGAAATAAATATTACGCTCAGCTGAGCAAGAGAGAGAATAACATCCAAAAAAACCAAAACACAAGGAAGAAAAAAAATCCAGAAAATTTGACGAACTACATTTGGGCAAGATTTACGAGAGTGTTTATTTTTCTCAGGCGGATAACATTTCTAAAATATGTTTCAGTAGGGAGGGTGGTTAGGGTATTATGGATTCAATACCTGCCGCAGGCTAAGGATTTATGTCATCTTTTTATATGTGAATGTGTGTGTGTGTGTGTCTTGGGCACTTACCTTTTGTTTTGCGAATATTTTGGTGAGCAAAAACGAAGATTAATCCATATTGTTGTTATAGGCAGCCAACCAAACGAAAAAATGCAACACTGTGTATCTCTTGAGATGTTTTTTGTTTTTTTTTTTCTTTTTGCTTTACCACCACATACTTTTTTGGTACAAGATAGAAATTGAAATTTTGCACATTACATATAGACAGGTTTGTTGTTGTATCTTTGGACAATTTGATTAACTTTTTCTGGGTATATTTCTTGTTTTCTTTACAACTTTGGATTTTGAGCAACTCCCTCACTGCTACTCGCTCTATAAGTTCGTACGTTACAATAACAACATAACATTCGTTAAACAAAACTAGCCATCACATGCACACACACAAACACTCGTACATACACATGTACATTTAAACAACACACAATTATATTATACACGTTAATACAATTCAATTTACCTATACAACAGCGTTACGAACGATTTGCTTTGCTGCTTTGGTAAAACACCAATCGAAAACTGAAAACTCGTTCATTACACACAAATACTAAATGCTTAGCACCACATCGACCCGACCCGACCGTATAAAATAATACTCGTTTTATTTATTGAATGATTTTTCTGCTTCTTCTTCCCGTTTGTTTTACTTTTCTTATTTCTACTATTATTATTGGGTTTTGCGTTTACTCGTCGCCGTTGTCGTCGTACAAAAAGATGACGGATGGATTGGATGGGCTCTCCGCGAGCGTGTTTATGGTCGTGTGTGAAAAAAATAAGTTAATTTTTTTGTTGTGCTGCAGCTTCTTCTTCTTGCTCGGCTACTTTTTTCGTGTTATTGTTTCTTTTGATCATTTCTTTCGTCATACACACACTCTCACTCACACAAACTATAGAAATTTTTTCAGATTTCACAAATTTTTTTCATACCCCGAAAATTGAAATTGGGCTCAAAATATTCAATTTATTGTGAATTTTAGTTAATTCTCACAAAACTTGTTGTATTTGTTGTGTATTTAACATAATTTATGTTGATTTTCTAAAGAATTTTCCACATTTTCTTTAACTTTTCACTTTTCCTAAGGTATTATGGGAGCACGGGTCGTTTTTCTGTTTGTCGCTGGTGATGTGTATAGCTGCTCTCTCCGATATATGTGAAACTATATTCGATAATTTTGTATATATACCGCTAGAAGTTTTATTTTTATTATTAACACGATTATAATAATTATTATTATTATATTATTTTCATGAAAATTAATTTGCGTGTAAATCCGAACGCTTGGTAAACTCTTGTTTAAATGAAATGCTGCGACCAGTGTTACCGTTGTGGCACTAAAGTGGCAATTTTGCTACTTTTTTCGAGCCGAGATACTTTTGTGCCACTTTTCATTGAGGTACTAAATGTGCTACTTTTTGCTTTTTTGTGCCACTTTTTCAGTACAAAATTTTACATATTTCTTCGAATATTTGTTTCCATCACACACCTTCTAGTACCTCCCAACTATAACCTATAACTGCTAGAAGGCTTGAAGGGCGCCATTCAAGCCATCATAAAGACCACTTACCCCAGATTGAGAGTGGGCTTTGATCCTGGCAGCAGTCGTTTGGTCTTCATGTCGACACAATCTGGGGTGAAATGATGACCACAGACTTGGTCGGATGTATTTATTTGGTCTGGAGATTCCTACAATCTACTTCCATATCGCCTTGTTCGCTAAGGTGAATCTGTACATAGGTACTCCATCACCTCGTCGAACTTTGCAGCCTTTCACTGCACACTTTTCTGTACTTTTGTACATAATTCAATATAATTTATGATTTAATTTATAAAATATAAAATCACAATCACATTTAACGGGCGCGGGCTTTGGGAGCTTTAAGTGGAAGGAGTTGCGAGTTGCTAAAAAGGAGTAGAAGCAGATTACGATTTTGCTTTTAAATCGATTTTTGTATATCATGTAAAGAGTGATTTTTTTGAGGTTAGGATTTTCATGCATTAGTATTTGACAGATCACGTGGGATTTCAGACATGGTGTCAAAGAGAAAGATGCTCAGTATGCTTTGACATTTCATCATGAATCGTCTTACAAACGAACAACGCTTGCAAATTATTGAATTTTATTATCAAAATGCGTGCTCTGTTAAGAAAGTTCATTGCGCGCTTCCATTTTATGGTCAGTTTAATCGACCCACTGAAGCGGCTATTCGGGCTATTGTGACTAAATTTCGCACCAAATTTACATTGTTGGACATTAAACCACCAACACGCTTACGTAGAGTGCGAACTGAAGAAAATATCGCAGCTGTATCGGCCAGTGTTAATGATGACCACCAATTTTCGATTCGTCGCCGTTCGCACCAATTGGGTCTCTGTTACTCAAAAACGTGGAAATGCCAAAATTGGACTAAGCGGATGGACCACCTAAGACGCAGCCGCGGTCAACATTTAAATGAAATTATCTTCAAAAAGTAAATGTCATGGACCAATCTAACGTTTCAAATAAAGAACCGATGAGATTTTGCAAATTTTATGCGTTTTTTTTTTTTTAAAAAGTTATCAAGCTCTTAAAAAATCACCCTTTAGTATTTTTGTAATCGATTTTAAATGTGTACTAGTTTTTTTATATACCGAAATACAACTCTAACACCGAAACCTATTCAAAATGCGATACGTTTGTCACATTTGATTTCGGTTGCATGAATTTTTTCTTGAGTTCCGCTACTACGGCGACATAAGTGTTGTTTACACACGATTTACAAATGTCAGATCCAATACAACAACTTAACATTTGGAAATCGACCTTAAGCTGAGGTCGCATACAGTCTGAAAAGGCTATTACAATGTGTATTAAGATACGGATTTTTTAAATGTCATCATTAAGGTTTATGTTACTTGAGTTAATGCGAACTATCACATGCTAGATGGCGCTGAAGTCGATAATGGATTTCACTACAAGTTCCACTCATGTACTTATTATTAGAGCCCTTCGATTGGACTACTAGCTTAATTTTTTATGGAATTTACTTGTTCAACAAGAAAGTACTACACTATTTGTTGTGCTGTCAGATTTATCTTGTTGATCCATTGAAGTTAAACCAATGGGTAACAATGTTGCCACCTTATAAAGTTTCTTAATAGTAAGCTAGAAAGCTCAATCATTTTGTTGACAAGTAGCCTATTCAATTCAGCGTGTATTAGAGACACACAAGTATAACTATAAATTTTCATGTTATACATTCGATTGTGTTACATTTAAGTATTGGCAGAAAGAAAAACAGATCTCAAAAAGAAATACTTAAAAAATAAACGAGTTGTGACAAAATCGCTTTACGTATGTAAAATGTCAATACCTAATTAGAATTTTTATCCAGCAAGACATTTGTTGGATTTTTCATTTCTTTAAATCAGGTAACCCTGTTACCTGTTAATTGAGTTTATGCGAACTATCAAATGCTAGATGGCGCCGATGTTGATATTCGATGGTGACTACTCATGCCAGTACAAGTGTAATTAATGCTAAGAAAGTAGCTAACTACTCTCTTGGTTACCGAGTAAGATGGTGCCAGATTTTTAAACCCGATTTATTTAAATAAAACCAATGGGTAAAAATGTTGTCACATCATCAAGTCTCTTAATTGTAAGCTAGTAAGCCCAATCGAACAGGCCTTTAATGTAATATAAGTATATGAATTAAGCGTTGTTTACACATAAAAGACCTGTTCGATTGGACTAACTAGCTTAAATTTTGTATGAAATTTACTCGCTTAGCAAGAAAGTAGCTAACTACTCTCTTATTGCTACTGCCAGATTTTCCTTGTTGATTCCTTTAAGATAAACAACGCTGCCACCTAATCAAGTCTCTTAATTGTAAGCTAGTAAGCCCAATCGAACATGCCTAACACTTCCTTTACACGTACCAGAAAATTGCTACCATAAATTATATCTCTGGTGGTATTTAACGACAGGAGGCTCATTTCACAATTTTTAACAACTTTGAACGATTTTTTGGGTGCCTATACACACGAACAAGAAACTAGTGTAAAAATACCGAATTCAACTTTGTAATAAAATAAAACTTTTATATATAGTTGACCGTAGTCATACAAGTAAATGCTAAATTTCCCTCGTACATGAGTAAATTACACATGTGCGTCTTTTGTATAAATAACTAAGTTTACTTGGTAGGTGTTCAGTGCTTATGTACCTAAAAATATTCCACCATGTTATTTTTCCCAATTTAGTAATTTGTAGCTTTTACACAAGTTTCTTTGTTAAAATTAGTCAGTTAGTTGGATAATGGTGTAAGATGAATATGTAAGTTGCCAATTTCATGAATTTTGTAGCACATAGTTGCAAAAATACGTATATGAGCAAAGGTTTCAATAAATTTGTCAAAGTGAATTTCGACGATTAGAATTACAAGAAACCCAAAAGCAGCAGAACAGAAGAAACAACAGACGAAGAAGTAAGTATGGTGAAATAAAAATGTATCTATTTTTTCACTCGCAAAATGAAGATTGATTAATCTTTTAATTTATTAATATCAATTTTAGTTACATTTCGGAAGTCTGTTCAATTAATGCCAATGAAGTTCATTTAGGAATTGTTGGAGCAACATTATGCAGTCTCGACAAGTGGCGCCGTAAATGGTTTCGGCAGCAGTGGTATTTATGCACTACACACTACATTTGGTTCTCCGCCATCTGGTGCTGGGACATCTTTTGTCTTTAGTAATGAAAACAGCAGCGGGCCTCTGTTATCGATTGTTGCCAAAGCCAGTACGTGTTTGGGAATAACCGAAAAACGTAATAACAAGGTAAGTGTGGCTGTGTGTGTTTTCAAAAGTTTATTTCGTCATTATTAATTAAATCCTTTTAAGATTGACAGTTCACGTGATGTAGGGGTGGCGGTGGTTGTGCTTCAGCAACATACAAATAATATGTGGGTAATGACAACAATAACATCATCCACGGCAGTAACCACCACCATCAAGAACAATATTGATCAACTAAATACTGTTGTTTGAGATCGATATAAATACAACAGAAACCACAAACGCATATTGTAGATTTTAACTCATCGCAACAGACGGCAGCTATTTATATCAACAGCATCATCTGTACGTCGATACCCAATCAACACACCATCAGCAACGACAACAGCAACCCCACCAAAAACAAAAGAAGCGTCGAAGAAAAAACAGTCTTAATATTTAATATTTAAAATAAGGAAACAACAAAAAACTAAAAAAATAAGGCATCATCGGTTTTATTTGGGTCTTTCATATTATTAAATTTAGTTAAACAACATTCCAAATTAGATAAATGAAACGGCGTTAGATTACTTATATTCTATCAATTTGTACATTTATTTCTTTATTTTTAAATACTGATAAATGCAAATTGTTTAATAGCCTTGTCACACTGCATGCGAAATCTAGTTTAAATGGCATAAGATCGATTTTCAAATGTCATTTTTTCTTTGCGTGTACTAGGTAAAAAGTCAAAAGTCCATTTTCTACTTTATCATCAGAATTTCCGTCGTTTGTTACAATATTAAAATTGAATAAAATAATATATTTATTTAAATCATTTTTGAAAAATTTCAAAAATATTAATTTTAAGGCGTGAAAGATAAAAAACATAAAACCTAAATAAAACATGGGATTTTCTATTCACAGGTAGTTTTATTATCAAACTAAAACTTTTAGTAACTAATTTAAAAAAAAATAATCGAAATGAAATGTCACTGGACGACAGTGGGCCTGTTCGATTGGGCTTACTAGCTTAAAAATAAGAGACTTGATAAGGTGGCAACATTTTTATCCATTGTTTTTATTTAAATGAATCAGGCACCTTACTCGGTAACTAAGAGAGTTGTGAGCTACTTTCATATTGAGCGAGTAAATTCCATACAAAAATTATGCTAGTAAGCCCAATCGAACAGGCCTAGTGTCAAATTGTCACTGGCAACAAAATTTGTCTGTCAGTTGAGATGCAATTAGTAAAAGTTTGAATGTATTGGTAAAAAATGCGAATGTATCGAGTTTTTCGAACTTGAAATGACACGTGTAAAGGCTATGTAAAGGTTTATTGGACAAGTGGAAGGCTCTTCAGATAAAAATATTAGGCCTGTTCGATTGTTCTTACTAGCTTACAATTAATATACCTGATAAGGTGGCAACGTTTCCACACATTGGTTTTTCTTAAATGAATCAACAAGAAAAATCTGGCAATAACTCCAAGAGAGTAGTAAGCTACTTTCCTGTTAAGCGAGTAAATTCCATACACAAAGTAGCTTACTACTCTCTTAGTTACCGAGTAAGGTGATGCCAGATTTTTATCTCTGATTTCTTTAAATAAAACCCAAGTTTCTTAATTATTAGTTAGTAAGCCAAATCGAAAAGGCCTATTGTATCATTTAGTTGTTACAGAATGATATGCTAAATTTGTTAAGTTTTCGATATGATCTATTTTCAAGTTCTACAATTGATATTAAAGTGTAAGCAGCGCTAACTAATTTGTTTGCTGAAAATGTCAATATCAAAAATCGCTTTATATTCAGATGTAGCTATAAATAAACAACGGTAATGGGATCTAATAGCCTTCTCAGTCTGCATTCGAAATCAATTGATTTCAGCTTGAAATTACATAGTGTTGATTTTCAAACGTCAAATGTTTATGGTATCAGACATTTGTAAATCGACCTCATGTCATTTCAGCTAGATTTTGAATGCAGTGTGACAAGGCTATTAATGCAAGTTCAGTTAGATTTCGCATGCAGTCAAAAAAGGCTCTAATAGCCTAGAATAATAGAATAGAATTTCCTCCGATATCTCTTGAGTTTCCAATGCTCGATGAAACGCATCGAAAAGTCGATTTTAATAATCGATTGCAAAATAATCGATTTTTTATTTTAAAATAATTTTTCGATTCATTTACCATTCACTAATTGTACTCGCAGGAAGGAAAGCACGATTGATTTAAAGATTTCCTCCTTTGGAAAATACATAAATAAAACGAAAATATGTTCGCCCCGCTGCTAAATTGTTGCTAATTGTTTTTCGTATATTGCTAACGACGGCGGGGGTTCACGAGATACCAAAAAACACGCAAAAGTAATGGAAATCTTAAATTTTTTATGTAAATCAAAACAACGCAATTAGACAAAGACATACTTTTTTTCTACTGTTTGCTGGTGGTGTCGTACGTATGTGAAAAAGATTTATATTAAAAGAATGAAATGAGAAATCGTACGTACAAATAAAAGTAGAAGAAACCAATAAAATAAAATACGCAGAAAGCCCCTTTAATAATATATACAGCGTCACACACGTAGAGTGATTTGATTTTTTAATAAGACCACAGAAAACAACAAAAAGATCGTATTTTTTGGTGACACCAGATCAAAGATTAACAAAATGAATTAGAGGGGCCCCCCCATAAAACAAGTGATTATTCGAACGAATACCTTTCCAACAGAAAATAATTTCACAAAATCCTAAGCAAAGAAATTAAGTGCAAGCAAAGAAGAAAAAATCAAAATATTTTGCTGTGTTGTACAACAACAAACATTGTTCGTTTTTTATCATCTCATTCTCGCCAGTTCTCTCGGTCCTTTTTCTTTTTGGAAAATCATCAGCTCTCGCTTGCTGCTCAAGTCGTTGTTGTTTTCGTATAAGTGTGTGTGTGAGCATTTTTTTGTTTTCTAATTCGCTGCTGTTACTTACTTTATCGAAAATTGCTGCAATTTTCATTAAATTTTTTGTTGTTTCCTTGTTTTTCTATCATTAAAAGTGCAGTGTAATCGCCCGAAATTCAATTAATCCCTTCAAAGCCCAAGGGAGGAGACTTCTTTGTTCAAAAAGAAACAAAAAACAGGAATAACGACATTACCAACAAACAAACAAAGAAAAGGTAGGTTTGTCGCAATCGTAACCATACTATTTTTACAAAATATTTTCATTTGGTTTGGTTTTCTGTACGAAAAGACCCCCTTTGTTTCTTTTCAGTGTGTTTTTTTCTTCTTCCCCTTTTTCCACACCACCCCCTACTTGTTTTCCCTTCTCACTTGATGATATGGTTGTTGATTTGGTCATTGAACAAAAAGAAGTACATATTAATAATAAGTATAAATATGTTCTGAATGTCCTATTATTCAACAAAAAGCAATGTTGAATAATTTACCAGTTCGTCATATTTTTTGTTTGTATATAATTGATGAAAACACAAAGTAGCAAATGGCAAATGTGAGAAAAATAAAATAGAAAATCGAAAATCTCACAAAATGCACTTTTCGTTTCTATTTTGTTCTCTTCTAATGTGTGTGACTGCTGATTTCTCTCCGATGTGGCGTTGCCAGATAGTCGAAGACTTTAGATTTAATGGCATTTTCATACACGATTTTAAATGACAGATCCCACATTTGATATTTCAAATCAAATTCGCATTCAGTCGGAAAAGGCTATAACTGATAATGCCAAATATGAGAAATATGTATATTAATCTCAATTTCATAGCCTTTTAAGAAGAGTGAAATTAAGTAGATTGCGTCTGAAATCGATCTGCTGTTCACACTTCACTTCGGTCGATTGGATTTTTTTCTAAACGAAAGACAGCAAGAAATGATGTATAATTATGTAATGGCCTTTTCAGACTGCAGTCGGAATCAAGCTGAAATAACATAAGGTTGACAGATCCCATACAAATTTGACATTTCTAAATCGACCTTGAGCAGATATCGATTGATTTCGCATGCAGTCTGGAAAAGTTATTAGATTTTGTTGTTAAATTTGAATAGAGAATACAAATTTACATAGAAAATCGAATCGGACTGCATGCGAAATCGAACTAATTTTAATTTTTAATGTCAAATCGAAATCGACTTATACTCGATTTCAAATGTCAAATGCAGCTTTCAGAAATATTTATTATTCAGCTCGGCCGAAGAATATCGATAAAAGATCAGACTTTGTTTACACAACTAAGTGTTTGTCCATTATGATGAAACGGAAAAAAGCACTCGGTCTCTGCTGTAGTCACTGTTCGATTGGGCTCATTAAATAGAATCAAACGGGGTTTTTTTACATGCACAACCATTTTATATTTTATTTAAGAATTTATATTTTCCTTTCTATGATGACAAAATAGTTTGATAATTTATAGCTATTGGAAGCTGGCCAATTCGTCGCAGTGGTTTATTCACACTATAAGAATTTTGAAAAACGCAGACAAATAAATATTAAAATGTAAACAGACCCATGTCCAATACATATTTGACACATGAAATCGAGATAAGCTCGATTTCGTCGTCAGTGTGAAAATTATGTTTTTTGTGCATTTCTTTAGTAGAAGTTTTTTTTGATTTTCTGTTGACACGCAACCAAATTTTTTAGTCTAAAAAAACTCGATTTGAGGATATAGATCTCCTGCTCGCCTTTATTTTGTATGAACAAAGTATTCGATTTGAGTTCGAAATTGAGCTTAACTCAATTTCAAGTGTCAATTTTAGATGGTATTTCACATTTGAAATCAGTACAAATTTTCTCATGGTACTGAAATCCATCATGTAGTCGAGGAAAGAATATTAGAATAATTTACAAAACAACACGTGTTTCTCCCATTGTGCCTGTTATTGGGACTTATCGTTTGTGTTTCATAAAACTATCTATACCCCATTTTAACCATATCAAATCCTCTTTCTGCCTTCATACGTATTAACAAAAAAGATCTTTCGTCAGACACAATAGCTATGCGTATCTACCTCAAAAACTGGATTCGCTAAGTGCTCTACAGCAGAGCATGTGTTCGCTGAGCAAGAATGGTGTTGATAATGATGACCTTCATACCATTAGAAATGTAGTGGTATTTCTGGTGGCATCCAGCCCTTTTGTTCTGTATTGTAGGGAGAATGGAAACAATTGAGATAATTTACCAAAGACACATTTAATAAATAAATAAAACCCAATGAACATTTATATTTAAGCGTACCAACACACTTGTGTTTTTGTCGATTGATAATTCATATTTGTTGTACGATACGATGCAATGCGATGACCGACCTACACTTAGCACCGGCCAACTCAATGCTGCCTGCCTGTCCGTCCGTGCAAACGTCCTACTGCTCTTCCTCCCTGGGGGAAAAAGCACACACAAGTTTGGGTGGGTTTCTTTGTCTTTTACTTTGTGTAGCCGTGTAAATGGGTGGGCCGGGGCAATCAGGTGGATCATCCATGCATGCATACTTGCATTTTGTGGTGTTATACTTGAATGTACTCGTTTTGCATTAAATAATAATGATGAGGAGGATGGTGATGGTGATGCATATGATACTAACAAACAAATAGATGTATGTACATATGGACATATTATACCTTTGTATACATGTCTTGTTTATACATACGAGCACATAAGTATATATATGCACGAGTATGTATGTACATATTTGTTGATTGGTTTATCTGTTTGTGAACCCTCGATGGCTTGTAACCCACTTAAACAAAAAATGTATTCATTTCAATTTAATACAACAAAACAAGTGAACAAAACGAACGAAAGATGAACAGACGGGCGGTCGGACGATCGTGAAGGTACGGTCCAGACCAAACGACTGGGAGACAATAATCAAACAAACATCAGAAATGAACCCAACAAAGAAATGAGCGTCATTTTTGTATGTACAAAAAAGCAAGAAGCTCGAAAAACAACTCTAGATTGACATTCAATAGTCTGGTAGGACATTAGGGTGCGACAATATTTATTTGTTGTTGAAGAAGAAAGACAACAAACGAACTTAAAAAGCCTTTCAGCACTGACACCGAAATTTAGCATAACTCGATGATGACTAATTTTATTCATCAAGCATGCCCGACTCGGAATGTACATTGATATAGCATATAAAAAATGCGACATTATCAAGAGGTCATTATTCTCAGCTATAGATTTTGCAGTAAATAGTCATGTTGTTTCATTCTAAAGAATTACGTTGCGATTCGACTGTCTGGAGCTATACTGTTATCCATGGTAATTTACCCACCCTAATGTACGCATTTATATACATTTATGTATTAAAAAATGCATCGTGATCGTTCTTCAACATACAACTCAAGTGTGAATTATTTTCATTATTTTGCGGCGAAGTGGTGAAATTGTTAAAATAAAGAAGGTCGATTGGTTTCTGTTCCTTGTGGACAATTAGTAAAAGCTCAATAGCTTCAACGACGAATAACTATACCATTACTTTTTCTTCAAGTCTAACTCATTTTTCTAGATTTTATCGACAATTAGCCTGTTCGATTGGACTTTTACAATTAAGAGACTTGATAAGGTAAGGTGGTAACGTTGCTACCAATTGTTTAACATGAAAAATCTGGCAACAAAACTAAGAGAGTAGCAAGCTACTTTCTTGTTAAGCGAGTAAATTCCATACAAAATTAATATATAGCTATACTATAGTAAGCCCAATCGAACAGACCTACTGACTGAGCAAACTATAACAAATACAAAGAGAGGTAACGTGTACGGATTTTGCAAAATTTGTCATTTTTCATCCGATTTTTACAAGTTTTTTCATTCAAATATGTATAAATACGAAATGTTGGAAATGCAAAGGTTGTGCAAAAAAAATTATGCCAAAGATATGCAAAAAAAAAATTGCATAAAATCCGAGGTCTACATATGGATATCTCCCAGTGGCCCGCCTGGGAAACTGAAAAAGTCGATCAGCCTTTTCAGTGATCTAAAGCGCTTAAAGAGAACAACATTTTAAAAATATATCATCAGGAAATTAGTACAAAATTATAAACAATTTTACACGGAAACGGACGCGACAAAAAACAAGTACTTTTGAAGGTCTTATTGACATATACAAAGTTCAGCGATTTTTTGAGAACTTTGTTTTTCCATATATACATGTTAATGATGGTCAGAAGATATATTTTGTTTGTAGATTTATGAGAATTATCTCTTTTTTGTTTTAACTAGGTACAGCAGAAATACGGATGCTACAAATATTTCCACTCGTAGTAAAAAAAGTAGTAATTTTCTTTATAACACTTCATCCTTTAATAAAAATAAAAGAAAACAAGTTAACTTTAAGATTCATAATAAAAAAGATGTCGAAATAAGGAAAAAATAAAGTTAAAAGCTATTAGTGTGGTCTGATTTAATTTTTTTAGTAGACCTTTTTTGGGAGATGCCCATTTTTGGGAGATGCCCCATTGAACAGCTTGATATAGTCTCTATCATTTTCGTTTGTATTATGCAGCAATAAGGGAGCTTGATATATTAACATTTAGACGCTAAGTCTTAGCGACTTGAATTAGAGTTGTTTATTTGCTCAATTGTAGCAGATTCTATTTTGTGAATGGTTTTTTTGTAAAAAATATATTTAGTTTTATTTAAAAAGTATATTTAGTTTCACTTTATCGCATCAGTGTTGCAAATTAAAATCTATCGCAAATTAAATCTACTATCGTTTTCTTTGACATCTTGTTAGATTAAAAATAAGCGAACTGAAACAACAGTTCCAATATCGCACTGTAGGTATTCTAAAGAGTCTCGTATTCACAGAGTGCTGGTCAAGCTAAAAAACTTCCTGGAATATGATAAGGAAAAGGGCAAACTACTTTACACATGCATACAATCAAACGATAACTAAAGTTAAACGTCAATAAATTTACCTAAGAATGTTTTAACGATTGCCGACACATTTTCTTCTCCCTTCATATTCATTTATATATGTACCTGCAGACAGACCTCAAGTCATAAAAAACAAACGTATTAGTCATGCAAAGACAACAAATTAAGCTGAAATAAAAAATGCCACTGCCAGTCATTATTATTTAGCGATACATCTAACTTTAAAGACCTTATGAAATTCCGATGAAGTCAAGAGAGAGAATACTATTTTTGAACTGTTTACTGCTGCCTGTGTCCATAGAGTCCCTCTGAATAAGTACATGCGGGCACATCGGAATGGCTCTAATTCATTTTATGTGTGTATTGATTGGTTTATGTATGTATTGATATTGAGAGAAACATTTCCCCACATGTCGAAATTCTGTCGCTGTGAATAAAAGACAACAAAGGATCTTATGACTGACAACTCAGCAGAAACAACCACAAGAAGTGCATGCATATATACATTAGTGTGGGTCGCGGTCCATACAAATGGAAAACAATTTCCAATCACCCCACGAAATTGTTAGGATTGTATAATGATGATTTGCAAAATATTTCGTTCCTACATTAAGCCGTCTGTGAGCTGAACGCTCCTGAAAATACCCCTAAAAATCATGTTTTCCCGTGTATTTTTTGTGCTACATGTTTATCAAAAAATTTTCTGAAATAATAGACCCTTTAAAACATTTTAAATATAAATTGTCTCAGAATAACTTATTGGTCGAATTATTGGAATTTATAGTAATTTTGGTGTCGGTGGCGGCATTTTCCGTCCGATAATCATCATTTAGGCATCATTTGAAGGGTATTGATTCCTTTTATTTATTTTTCTTTACATCTCTTACAAAACGTTTCCGTTTAAGACCAATGAGATATTCTATTAATTCAAAAAACAAATTGGACAAAAATGCAGCATAAAAAATACACGGTTAAAAAATGATTTTTAGAAGTGTTTTTAGGAGCGTTTAGCTCACAGATGGCTTCACCCAGTGACGAAATATTTTGCAGATCATCATTAAACAATCCAATTTCATTTCTGGAGGGTGGCCGCTGCTATTTATTTTCGTGACCCATACTAATGTACATGCGAGTACTACGAGTACATGCTTGTAAGTACGGATAGATGTCATAATATATAAAAAAAAAAAACAAAATGGCTAGTATGTGTCGAGTCTGTGACGGCGAGTGGAACAGCAGGTAGTGAGTTTTCAAGTGCTGGAAAGCGTGAGTGAGTGGAAATGTTAAACCTTTTAATTTTTGAAGTTCGACAAAGTACTTTATTTACATTTGTTATTGCTCTACTCAACATCAATTGATAATGATGATATCGTTGACAAAATTCATTAAACTCAAACGAGACAACGGGGATATCATAAGCGATGCTGTGACATTTAATGAAAAATGCAAAGTGGAATGAACATACAGTGACTCCCAGCGAAAACGCAATCAAATTTGTATAGCTTGCATATTTACAAAAATATTTAAATCTGAAATGACATAAGGTCAATTGACATTTGTAGACCTTCAAAATGTTAAATATAGGGCTCATCTTAATTTAAATGAGTATGTCAAAATGAAAGTTGGATAAATGTATTCATATGAATGTTATAGCCATGTCACATTCCATCTAGTTTAAATGACGTCAGGTCGATTTTCAAATGTCAGATGTCGTACAAATTTGACATTCGAATATCGACCTTATGTCATTTCAGCTAGATTTCGCATGCAGTGTGACAAGGCTATTATGCCATTTCAGCTACATTACGCCTGCATCCTGAAAAGGCTATAATAGCCTTCTCACACTGCATGCGAAATCTAGTTTAAATGACATAACAAATGTCAAATTTGTATGACATCTGACATTTAAACTAGATTTCGTATGAAGTGTGACATGACTATAACATTCATTTGAATAAATGTGTCCATGGCACAATAATAGAGTTAGAACAACTAACTAACAATTCATTTTGATTGTCAATGCACATTCATATAATCAGGGCCGTGCGTAGTATTTTGAACTAGGGGAATGGTTTTCAACTAATCTTAATGATATTTACTAATCTTAGTCGGATCCTCTCTGGGGGGTGGAACCCAGGACACCCCCCTCTTCACATGAACTTGCAACTATAAATTTGAAATCAAATTTAATCAGCTGTTCGAGCGACACTACCTCTGTTATTGTGCCATGACATGTATCCAACTTTCATTTTGACATACGGAATACTTTACGCATTTTGATTAAGATGAGCCCCATATTCAACATTTTGAAGTATAGTAAATTTTTTATTCAATAGGCCTGTTCGATTAGGCTTACTAGCTTACAATTAAGAGACTTGATAAGGTGGCAACATTGTTCCCCATTGGTTGTACTTATATGTATAAATAAGAAAAATCTAGCAACACAAGTAAGAGAGTAGCAAGCTACTCTCTTGTTAAGCGAGTAGCAAGCTACTCTCTTGTAAAGCGAGTAAATTCAAGCATTCCTAATCATGACATTAGTCCTAATAATCTAATAAACAAAATTTTATATTTCTTTACGTTTTTTTTCTTCTTCTCTTTGTCCTAAAATTTTCATTACTTAATGACGGATTAGACGTACAAAAAATAAATATGCGTTAAAAAACTCGATTTTTCACCCCGATTTTAATTTGGTATGGAAATGGAAATGAAATGGAATGATCTATATAAGTTCCATTTGGCTTGAAAGCTGTCAGTTCACGTTGACATTTGACACTTGAAATCGAGTTGAGCTCGATTTCGCCGGCTATTAATTTATTAAGTTATTCCCTGCGTTGTATTGTAATTTACGCAAACACATTAGATGAGTCATGAAAAATATTGGAGGTAAATTCTAAAAAATTAACCTAAATAATGTACATATGTATAATGAATGATGTTTTTTAAATTCTCTTTGTTTTCGTTCATTCACCATTCTACAACATGAGAATTGAGTATGCTTGAAATTTGACCTCATTATATATGATCTACTTAAATTCACGCATTTGTTAATGCAGTAAACAATAAACAAAAGAATAGTCCTTTTTAAAAACCCTGTTTACACATAAAGATTTATTGCACAACTTCTACTTCAATGAAGGTTTTGCAGACAAAACATTGGTATAATTTAATAGATATAATCCTTAAGTTATAGATAAAACTTAATTTCCATCGAAAATACTAAAGATGTTATGTTTTCATAATACAGTCGAAATCACTTATAACGACATTCAAGGGACCAACGAAATTTTATTATAGGTCTGTTTTTTCTTTAAGCCTGGATAACAAGCTGTGTTAATAAAAAGTAAATTTTTCCCTCAAAATAAAAAAAAATATTTTTTCACATTCTCTGTCACCAACTATGACATCAAAACATTTTGTTCAATGGATTAACAAGAAAAATCTTACATTCTTGTTAAGCGAGTCGGCGTCTAAACTTTCTACCTATCTTTACATTGTAAACTGTGTTTGGGAGGCGAAACTTTAATAAAGCACAAACAAATGTTTTTAATATCCATGAAATTGGCATCGTAAACAGTGAAATAATGTGTTTTTATAATACGGTAGCAAATTCTACTTATAACCTTTACAGACTGACTGCATGTGAAATCGAGCTGAAGTGCAGACTGCATATTTGTAAAATGTCATTTCAGCTTTATTTCGCATGCAGTGTGAAGAGATTATAAGGTCGATTTATAGCCTTTTCAGATTGTGCTGAAATCGATGAAAAAAGGGCTAAGAATTTCATATATATAAAATGATCAACTCCTATAATTTGTTTATGCAATTATTTTATCTTAGTAGAAGTTATTTGATGATCGCTTTGTCATAGAGTAGATTTCGATTTGAGAATTATTCGGTTATGAATTCTGAAAAGGCTGTCTAGATATATTTACACTTAAATATTTATTTTATTGTTATCGAAATGTGCTTGATCAGTTTATAGAGTGTACAATATAGATGAATATTTCACGATGCTGAGAACGGAATGACAATAAGGAAGGTATTATCCATCCTATGTTGCCTGCTACAAAAGTACAATATTATGGCTGTTTTTCTTTAAGACTGGATGTGCGATAACAAAAATCTAAATAAAATGTTAAAATTTCACTAAAAATAACAAATTATTTTTTAAAATTCTAGCCAAAGGCAATATCAATGTGTGTGTGAAAACAAAATTTGAAAAAAATAATTTGGTGTTAAAAATTTTTGACTTAGCCTGGATAATTATCCAGTGTAAGTCAAAATTATGGTTATCGAGGCTAAGTCCAATAAAGTCGACACAAAATATTTTTTTGAAAATTTCTTTTGATACATATAAAGGGTGATTTTTTAAGAGCTTGATAACTTTTTTTAAAAAAAAAACGCATAAAATTTGCAAAATCTCATCGGTTCTTTATTTGAAACGTTAGATTGGTCCATGACATTTACTTTTTGAAGATAATTTCATTTAAATGTTGACCGCGGCTGCGTCTTAGGTGGTCCATCCGCTTAGTCCAATTTTGGCATTTCCACGTTTTTGAGTAACAGAGACCCAATTGGTGCGAACGGCGACGAATCGAAAATTGGTGGTCATCATTAACACTGGCCGATACAGCTGCGATATTTTCTTCAGTTCGCACTCTACGTAAGCGTGTTGGTGGTTTAATGTCCAACAATGTAAATTTGGTGCGAAATTTAGTCACAATAGCCCGAATAGCCGCTTCAGTGGGTCGATTAAACTGACCATAAAATGGAAGCGCGCAATGAACTTTCTTAACAGAGCACGCATTTTGATAATAAAATTCAATAATTTGCAAGCGTTGTTCGTTTGTAAGACGATTCATGATGAAATGTCAAAGCATACTGAGCATCTTTCTCTTTGACACCATGTCTGAAATCCCACGTGATCTGTCAAATACTAATGCATGAAAATCCTAACCTCAAAAAAATCACTCTTTATTTATATTGTAGTTGGCGACAATGAAAAAATAATTTTTTATTTTGAGCTAAAAAATTAAATTTTTATTAACGTTTTTGTTATCGCAGATTGTTATCCCGGCTTAAAGAAAAACAGCCCTATTATCCGCTTCCTCATCTCTGCAAGTGTCACTTTAAAGTGACGTGTTTAGTGTGATGACATTTGAGCTACGTGTGAGGTGTGTGGTGTGAGCGAATACGAATGAAAGGGAAGTGCATACAATACACTACGTAATATTAACACTGTATTACATATGTATGCATGTGCAATTGCACACACGTGCAATTCATAAATAGAAACACCACATAAACAAGAGCCACACAAATCTTTTTACGTTGTATTGTGAGTCGTAGTACACTGGCAGTAGTAAATAATAGTAGTGCGTTGTTGTCTTCTGACGTCTGGTGTCATTCTTTAATAAAATGCGGATTCATTTCATCTTTATTGAGTGAGTGGTGTTGTGTGACGGTGAGAGAGGATCGAGCGGATGGCGAGTGAACGTGAACAGGCAAAATGCTGCTAAACTGAGTACAGATTTCTGAGACGGTGTGCTGTGCGTTATGATTGTTTTTATTCCGTATTTTGTGTTTAGTTTTTTAGGCATACATAACACGTTCCCGAAGCCAAAACATAAAGAAATTTCAACAACAAAAAAATACATAACCACATAGTGCCTAGTTAGTTAATGTTTTTCTAATAATCATACTATACCCTAGAAAATAGTTTATTTTTTACTTTCAAAAAGAAATGACGTTATAAACTCGTCTTGTATTTGTTTTCATAGTGCGCTTTTTTCTTAACTTTCATCGAATGTGCGTATGTGTGTGTTGTTATCAGCATTTTTTATTTTGTTTTCATTATACATTATACACACTCATCAATAGTTTACTTTTGTATGGTAAAGTAAATTTGTTTGTTCGTTCGGATTGGGTGTTTTTTCTATTTTGTGTTTCAAAAAAATCTCCAGACCAAAGAAGAGATATAAAATACCGGACCTTTGTTATTGTTTTTTTATTTCCAATTGTTTATACCAAAAACCATAACATAAGACATATATACTAAAAAGGTGTAAGTTCCATCCATGTTAATAAGTGTATAAATAAATAACTGACTAAAGAAATAATATACGATTGCGTTTTGTATTTTAGATTACATCATTTATATTCTGCATATTTAAAAACAAACGGTACGGAGTACCCATAAAATAAATGTTAAGTGACAACAAAACCACTTTCTGTACATATCAGAACTTAACATTATAATAGTAATCGATTTCGATTTTAGTTAAAAATCTGTTTTGGGCTTCAAAAAGGATATTTGTGATTTGCTGTTTAAAAATCTGTTAACTGGGGTATACATATTTATTTACATTTAGTTATTTTATTATATTACTGCATTGTGAGGGTCAGCTGCAAAAACAAGTGGGAAATCACCTAAAAGTTGCCTAAAACCAAGTTTGAAATGTCCACAAAATAACTTTTAACGGGATTTCATAAAGAAATATTTTATTTTGAGTTCGAATATACACCCAAAATCCACTAAAATACGGAATATTTTAGTTTTTTATACATATATGGCTTTGGAAAATATAGTATTGTCATTTAAAAAAAAATCTAAAAAAGTCCATTTATCTAACCAACTTTTCTTCTTCTCATTCTATTGCAGGTTTTTTTCTAACTATCATACTTTTTTACACAACAACAACAAACCCACAATTCCTCGAAGGAAAGAAAAAATAAAAAACACTAAATGGGACGAGTGTCTGGAGAGACACTCCAAGTCCGTCATTAAGGATTATTGAACAAAAACTCTAGAGCAAGCAACACTGCCAACCAATCCCTACCACAACAAACAAAAATTGGCTTTCTCAAAGTCATCCTTATCCACTTGTTCTACAATAACAAACATAAGCCTTAGGAAAGCTGGATTTTAAAATAAGCACAATTTTAACTCTAACGATAGACTCCACAACAAAAACATCAAAATGTTGTACGTGTTTCATGTTGACGTGGGTCGCATGCTGAATTTCGACATGACAGTCGCACTGTCGTCTGTGGAAAATCTCAAAGACACCATTGAACGCCTGCATGGCATACCGGCGGTGAATATTGTCCTGCTGGTGAGTGGTGGTGAAATGTTAACACATTCCACACAGGTCTCATACTATTCAGCCGGTACGGATACAAATCCTATTTATATGTTCTTAACGGGCGATGCCATGTTGCCACCCATTTTGCCTCCCGTGGAAGGTGATTTGGATTTACGCGAACAAGTTGAGCGCAGTCTTGAACTACCGGCCGTCTACGAGACCGTAGTGAAGCGAGCCCAAATAGCATTGCGTATGCACGATTTGGCCAGAGATGAGGAACGCATGTGCGAACGTCTCGTTCATGAGCAACATTTGCAACAGCAGGGCTGGTCGGCGGTTGTGGCTAACATGGAAGATTTAACGGATGAATTCCGACAACGTTTTCGTAATTTCTGCGAAGCCTTTGATAGGCATTTAGAAAAGAGAGCAGATTATCTCGAATTGTTGCGGAATTTCGCTGACGATCTGACGAAGCTGTCGCGCATACCAATTTTGCCGGGGTTAATGCCTTTGGCCGAGGCAGATTTTCATGGTTTTGATGAGTTCTTAGAAAACGATGATGTGTTCTCGCGTTCCACAAATCCCCAAGAATCGGTATTAATGGTGGGTGCTACTACAGATGCGGCGGACGCCTCAGATGACAACAAGAAGTCGGACAGTGCAGATGCGGATGGAGCCGTAGGAGGTTGTTCTGATAATCCAGATGACAAGTCAACTTCGTCTACTTCAACATCTCCCAATAAGAAATTGAAAATGGGCACAGATTCCAATGAAGGGCGAGTATCACAAACCTCACAGACATCGTCATCATCCACCGCCCGCAGACTAAATCTTTTGCAATGGATCACTTCCAAGGAAAATCACAACGCCTTGAAGACAATGTCAGATGAATGTATCCAAGGCTTGTTCACATTCAATGAGGAGGTCTATGAAAAGTTAAAACTCGAAATTGAAAACATCATGAAAATGGCCGAACAAGGCGACGTTAAGGAAATCAGGGGCCTGGGGGAGCGTCTTTGCAAACTAGAAGAATTAAAATACAGAATTAAAAGTATGGTTAAGGATCAGCGAGAACTGTCCACAGCCTTCCAACAAAATCAAAATAGAGCTATTAACCTCAGAGATGCTTCTATACTACCCGATCTATGTGCCTCGCATCAATCTCAGCTATTGGTAATGTTACAAAATCATCACAAAATTCGAGATCTTCGCAGGTGTATAGCCAAGGCTAAGGACGAATTGGGAACGAACCTCTATACCCGTCTGAAACGCATTGTTTACATAGAAAATGCCATGAGCGAGTTCGATAATCGTCTGCTATTCTACCTTCGATGTCTGAGAAGAGCCGAACGGCATATTCACATCATAGATCAGATACACCAAGCCCCCAACATGTATGTGGCTGCTGTGACTGAGGTTATGCGACGTAAAATATTCTCCTCGGAGTTCCGTTTATGGGCTTCAAAGTTGGCTGAAGATTTTGATGGCATTCACAGTGAGGAAATGAAGAGACGTCATCAGTTTAATATCAATTTTGAGGGACATTTCTTAAACATTTTATTTCCCGGCATGACTGATATGCCTCCAGCATTTGCCAACGAATATCCCTTGGTCTTCGATGCTCGCTTACCCAACATCACTAGATCAGATATAGACGTTCTGACAACACACTTGCCAGAAATGGCCTCGCAGATAAAGTTGCCCGATATGGAACCTGTGATATATTTTTTTGTTTCTCGTTCGGGTACACATCAGCGAGAACGATTTGAAGAATTGCTCAAACAAAGACAGAATACAGAAACGCACGATAGTTTAAAACAATTCTCCGAAGATGGGCAGTCGAGCTCCTCCGGCAAAGCAATGCAGATTAGTGGGAAAATGCTTCTAAACCCAAGGGTAAATGAGCTACGTAAAGACGCTATGGCGGCCGGTGAGGAATCGGAAACTGACACCGAAACAGAGTTCGAAAAAGTGACAGCAGCCCAGCAATCAGTGGCAACTTCAACGACGGAAAATCAATGCCTACCACCCCCCACGATAACAAAAAGTACCACTACTGAAATAATACTTATGCAGAGTGCTGAGACGTTGACAGAGGAAACTGCAGATTCACTGAGAACAGAAGTGGCACATATGCGGATGATGTTGGGAGCTATGTCAAAATTGGCTTTGGATTGTATACAGTTGGCCCGTAGCAACCTGCAGACGTTCCGTGATGACGCAATAACTCAAAAAGAAGACTTGCAATCGGAATTGCAAACCCTCAATGACACATGGAATGTTATACGAATGCAATGTGAGGAAAGGGAGCAAAATGTCTTCATGCAACAGGAAAAGAAAGAACAAGAATTTCTGCTTCTAGCAGAACAACTCAAGAAACGTGATTTGGAGTTGCAGGAAGAGAAAGAGCAAACCCGCGAAATGGCCACTATGCAAATAAAATGTGCCACTTTGGAGGCCCAGTTGGAAGAATTAAGGGAAAAGATAAAGTTTACTGATTCCGAAAAGGATCAAGCTGTTTCTGAAGCTCGTGAGAAACTCATACATGAACATAAAACCGAATTAGAATCGTTGCGTCAGCGTTTCAAACTTATGACGTCGATGGAGCGATCACCCTCCGATCTTAGTTTAGAAGTGCCCACGGAACGATCACTGGAACACGTCATTGAGAAGACACAACATGAGGGTATAATAAAACAATTACGTTTAGAGTTGGAAGTCGAAAAAGAGAAGGCCATAACGGCCGCCATTGAAATGGAACGTTCCATATGGCAATCGAAGATATTCCCATTGAATTCAGAATCTGTGATGGCAAATGTTACTGTCCTCAAGGAAATGCTCGAGGAAAAGGAACGGCAATTGGAGCAATTGCGTGAAAAGGATCTCATGTTAACTAAAGAAAACTATCAGCTGAAAACGCGCCTGGATGCGCTAACCAATGAAGAGGGCAATAGTTGGTTGAAGGAAAAAATTGATTATCTGAATCGCGACAAATGTCGTTTGGAGGAAGAACTAAATCAAGAGAAGTCGAAACGTTTAGAAATGGAGACATCAGTTGCTGCTCTCAAAGGGTGTGTATTTACCGTAATTTACAATTGAAGAGTAATGATTTTTTTGTTTGATTGTTTTCCAGCTCCACTTACGAACAAACGGCGTTGTCCCGCTCCAAATCAAGTGGCTCTAGTCATAAGTTTATTGTTTTGGAATCATGCGGTAAGGGTGATTTGGTATTTGTCGTTTGGAGTATCCGTCATGGCCAGTTTATGGTTGTCCAAGACTCGCCTAGTTTATATTTCGTTCACGGCGATTGTTTGCCGGCATTAAATTTACGTTTGCCCCAACTCGGTGAAGAATCTACCATACCGATGCCTTATTATGCCATTGGCCGTGTGGTAGAGAAGGAGTATTGTCAGGCTCGAAAGGTAAGCAAGCGATTACATAAATTGGAAATTATACATTCATGTATTTATGTTTGCTTTGTATTATGTTTCTAGGATGAAAATCGTTACCGTGTTAATAGAGGCTCTAAATTTTATCGCATTAAATTGGCACCTTTGGTTTCCAGGCAATCGCTTAGACGTGAACGTTTAGAATGTAAGTACAGACAACAGGATTTCAGGAAATTTCACTTTTCTATAAAATATAACTGTTTCTTTTTTGGTAAATGTTATAAAAGGGCAAACCAAAGTACACTCAAGAAGTAGTACTGATAGAAAACACACATCTTCTCGATTTTTTAATCAATGACCCTAAGTATGTTTGGACAAAATTCGTTTTTCGATTTTTTAAGCTGTTTGAGTCATGTCCGTCCGTATTTCTGGATGGCTGGTGTGCATACTAAATTGAAAATTTATTCAAACTTTTTACATAGAAATGTCTTTTGTTTAAGTTCAGAAATGTTTCCACCCATGGCAAGCACTATGTAACTTGCAAACGGATATGTGGAATCACATAATTTTGTTCGTTTCATTTATTTCTTTGTAATCACAAACCAGGTGGCTAATTATAATTGAGTTACAATACACTTCGGGAAATTACATTCATACATATGTACATTAAATGACTTAAACTATTTTGATATGTCATAAAGTTTTTCTTTTAATCACCTTGAGCGTTAGAAATATGGTGATTTTTTGCCACACCCCTTCTAGCACCTCCCGCACAAATTGTTCTAACATACGTAAACTTAAAGCTTTTATAACTTCTCAGGCACCGGTATGGTGCCTGAAAATTTTTGTAACTTGGAATTTGTTCATATTTTTACGTTTCTCCGGCCCTAAGTAAAATTCTTGTAAATTCCACACAGATCCTCTCTGAGAATGAGGGTATAGCGAGGGCTTATATTCAATAATGTATATTTACATGTTGACGAAATTTATGCTAAACTTATCTATGACCCAATCTGCACATACTGATTTGAAAGATGCAACAACCATTCGAATTAAAATTTAATTTACTTATCTCTTGGTTCTTTGTAAAAATTGTTAAAAGCAACATTGTCTTTGAATTTAAAATGGTTAAAAATTATTTAAAATACTAAAAACATTTTTAATATCTCCTGTATGGTGAGTGGTGGCCTCTAGATGGTTAATTATTTTCCATTTGTCCTACAGATTCTCCTTCTAAATAATTCTTCTTAACACACCAACCCACTATCTAACACCTTTTTTGAGGCCCCGTGCCAAACTAATAACATCCACACTTCATCGTTATACTGATAAGACGACTGACTACTGATATTCATTTAGAACCCAAATATAATGAGCACTACTATATCTTTCAGCATTCTCCACATCAATCAGCCGTTCTATATCACAGTGTGAGTCTCATAGCGAAGCAGCCTTAGCACATTCTTCATCCACGGCAGCTGTCACTGGCCCTACAGTGACCAGCAATGTTTCCGGTACTTCGCCATCATTCTGTGCCACCATATCTGCAGCTAAGGATGTTGGTGACGCTGCTAGCGGTGCATTAGGTGCATTACCACCCTTGGCTACATCTCCCATAACTGTTATAACAACAACAGCCAGTCAGGCTTCAGCACAAAGTGCTGGTCCCATGCTTACATTCAAAGAACGTACGATGAGCATAACAAGCGTCACGGAAGAAGATGATGAACCGGTGTCGTTGCTAAGTGAGCGCTGTCGCTATATAAGCGTTAGCGAAGAAGATGAAAATGCTATAACCGATATAGTGACCGAGACCATGGCTACATCGACAACGTCAGCAGCAATGGTGGCTGCAACAACATCAGCATTGTCCATGTCGCTGACGTCGTCGGCAACGGCATCGAGCACAACAGCAACAAATTTACAAACGACTGTGATAACAGAGCAGCCAACAGCAACAGCCAGCAAATTGGAATTAGATTTAATGTTGGCCTCTGCTGATATAAATACAACAGCAACAATAACCGATACACAATATACCATAACAACATCCAACCCAATAACACAAGATGATGATGATGAAACCATAATGACAAACACCATTACCACCTCCGCCACATCAACGTCATCCTCAGGGGCGACCGTGCCGGTAGTAGTTAGCGGCGACGGTGTAACACCACAGATTGTGGTGGCCTTACCCCAAATACAATCTACAACAGCAGCTATATTTATACCGCCCTCATCGACAGACATGGCCGATAAGAGCTCACCTTCCATACCAACGTCGATTGGTACCACAGCAAGTGAAGATTCGGATGAGTACCGATCATTGGAACCGAAAGATGATACGGATTTTCCCATATCCGAATAGTGTTGAAATTCATTATTTCAATGCTATACGCTGTTGACATTGCGACCACCACCACCAGCACTACAACCAAACTTGATGATCTTGGTGAGAATAAGGATGAGAATTATGATTGCTGATGCTGACCAACAACAATAAAAATACTATAGTAATTATAAAATAAAACGACGATTCTCTAATAACAATTTACTACTACACTACTACTACTACTCCTTTAATGTTGTGCTGCTATTCTCTCAATGTTTATAAACAAATGAAACCAACAAACAAAACCACAATACACAATTATGTTCTAACAACCAGAACAAACAGAAAAAACCAAACAATTATGAAAGTACAGAAAATATTTAAGAACTATTTTTTCTTCAATTATCCTGAAAACAAATCCAATGTAGCTGTTAAATTATAATCAAAAAAGAATATATTTTGAAATTCTCTCTTGTCCAGTCCAGTTTTAAATGATGATAGAACATCAAAATGATGATAAAACAAACAAACACAAAAACGGAGACAACTCAACAAATGGTTAAACCTTTTATTCTCTCTTTAAACAAATCTAACCAAAACAAACAATATTAAGACACACACACCACCCACACCTTGATACTGTATGTAGTTTTAAATTCGTCGATTCCCTTTCTAAAAGGGAATTTCTCAATTTTTACAAAACGAAAACTCAAACCACACACACCCACGCATTGATATCTACAAATAAAAAACACACACACACGAAAACCCAACAAACACACTTACCACCTATCCAACCAAACTATCCATTAACGAAATTTAGTTTATAAAAATCAAATATTATTAATTTTTTCTACTTTAAATTAGTCTTATTGGAAGAAAAAAAAAAACGCATATTTTATTAACAATTTAGTAAGGTTTACAAATTGAATTTTGCTTCAAAACTATCGACGAAACAAAACAATTTTAAAATTGACTCTTTAACATTTAAACCCTCGACACTTCCTCCCCACCAAAAACACACACACAAAACAACCAACAACAAAGCAAAAAAGTTTCTTAAAGGAATAAAGTTTAAATTTAATTTAACTCAAAATAAATAAAACGAAAACAACTTTTACAAATATCGATTTCGGAATTGTTTTTAAATAAAGTGATAGCTATTTTGTCTTATAACCTTTTTGTTTGGGTTTAGTTTTATTTTCCTTTTGCAACAACAAGTTTATCAATATTTTGGGAAAAGAACAACAACAATTTTAAATTCTTGAAAATTTATGAAAGTGCAAAATCCTTTGTAAATAGTTTTATCTATTTTTCGATTGCAAGGAAGTATATTTAATTAAACAAGCAACAAAAATTAAAGAAAGTTAAATAACTAACTCATGAAATGTATATAGTAAAACCAACAACAAATCACACTTAAAAATATATTTGCTTTAAACAAAAAAATGTAAAAGAGAAAAAATCAAATAAAAAATAAATATTAAATAAAACATGACTATTATAGATTTTCTGGTAAAAGTCGGGTAATCGTTTGTTTGTAACTACCAGTCACGATGAGAAAACATGTTGGTCATTGTAAAATACTTTAGGGTTGGAAGTGTTACGTTTGTCACACTACGAAATAACCACCGAAAACCCTGTAATTTGTTCAAATTTGGATGGAGGAATTTGGCAAATTCAATTTCAACGTTATACAAGACTTTTCTTATACCCTTAGCCTGCAAAGTTTTAGAGTGTTGTCAAGTAACTTATGATCCAAATTTGAACCTAATTCATTCTTCACATAAATTTGTATGTTTAGATGTCTACACCACCATCCATAACATTATGAGTTTGGAAATTTTTCATTATTTCTTTTGATCTAAAAAATCCAGTGAAATTACTAGTAATAATATATCCCGGTTCCGAATATTATTCACCATAGGGACGTATAACTTTTTCAAGGACAAAAGCCCAAGATTAAATACAACTCAAAAAACATGTTTATATTCCAAATCCCCTAAGATGTAATTGATTTTATCACTTGCCCCTACTACTGCCTCTCAAATAGATGATTCTACTCGCGATAATATTAAAGCATCTAAGCAAGGAGGTAAATCTTAACATATATTTTTAAATTATGTATTTTATCATGGACTGCTATTTCCCACTTTAAATATTTAAATGAACACATTATCTTGTCGATAATGAACACATTTACCTTCTATCCGCACATGTTTTTAACATTTTTCTTTGAGCATAAAACTGAGCGAAAGGTTCAGTTAGCGGCAATAAAATAAACACGGATCAGAAGTTTTGCAAATGTTATTAATTTTTTGCAAGTGAGATCCTATCCATTATCGATGGAACACAACTTCATTCAAGTTCTTTTGCTGTCTAGTTTGACACTAGCTCACATTGTCAACATACTTTTTTTTAGTAAATTTTCTGATTCTTATCACATGTTGTGTTTAAGTTTCTGGCGCGCATGTAGATGGTTCGCATAAGATTGATATTCCACAGTTGCCCGACAAAAGAAATCTAACAATTTCAAATCTTAGGTTTTTAATTTTAAAATGTTACTTGTATTTTAACCAAACATCTATAGGGATTCACAGTAGATTTTATAACACTATGCACCTTCTATTACCTTCAATGGATTTGGCCTTGTACAACGAGGTGTCGGGTGTCGCCGTAAAAGGAAATTCATTCACGTGGAATTTTCTATTCACATTCATGATGGTAATATGACTGTCACGACGTCCACATAGCTTGTTGGTAATCTTATGACAACAAAAGAATACGCTGTGTATATATATCAACAAGTGAGATCAAAAACCCACATTTGCATAAGTTTCAGTGGATGTAAGAAAATCTGACTTCCACGATGGTTTCAAAGCCATCTTTTTCGAGATTTTATGTTATCCAATCCAATAAGCGACGGAACGAGACGTAGATTTAATACGTGTAGTGCTGTTTTTTGATTTGTTACTTTAGTAAGTGAATTCGTAAATTATGTTAAGATGTCATGTTTTCTACATATTGTTATGTTTTCTTTTTTTGTTATTTGTAGTACCCTGATGATGTTCTTCAAAAAAGGACGAAATATTGGTTAAAAAATAAAGAACATTACAAAAAACCAAAATTGGCCTCGAGCTTGAATTTTTCAATATTTAAATAATAAATTATTAAATGTTTAAACTTATCGCGTTAAATTGAATTATTTTTGGATCGTGCAAATGAATGTTGTTAAGTCATATCCCGAAGTTAAAAACAAGAAACCAAGAAAAATATCAGTGATTTGTAACATAAAAACATTGTGAATAGGACTGTTCGATAATAAATACTACATATGACCGAAATACAATAATGTAAATGTGTTTGTAGGATTCAAAATATCGCTACTTTACAGCGGAAATTAAATGCAGATTTTCGTTATAAAATTATTATTTCTTTTGGAGAAGAAGTATAAAATTTTGTCATTTATCATAATCTACACAATACTCAATTTGGAAGTTTTGCCTCTTTGTCTTTTAGGACTTCAAGTGACGATATGTATCTCAGCATATGTATATTGTCCAGCATAGCCACTTCATTAAAAACTTCTAACAACTTATTTAAAAAGATATTTATTGCAACTTCTACGTCGTAACTTACATATAGTTTTATATGTATATTTTTATTTAAAAATTATATTCATGATACTAAAAATACATTCTTTAAAGCATTGTGAAACAAACAAAAATACGTTCTTTACAGCTAGATTGTCAGCCTGTACGAATGCATGTAATTAAATACATACATGTGCATATGTATGTTGTGTGTTATCCGTTATCTATTCTACATTTTGAAAGGATACTTATGACTAACGAAGAATAATAGCATTCTATTCTATGAAAACGAAGTAAAGTAAGACTATAAAAAAGTGCAAATTTTGTATGCACACTACACTTATTGGTGATTTCGGTCTATAATATGGGCATGAGTATCGCTAATTTGCACTGAATATTCTGTTCCATCTTGGGCATGAATTGTCTGGGGTAAAAGATTTTTAACGGTCTGCTGATGAGTTATAGTACTTAAATGTTGATCCAGCTGATGTTTACGTGAAAATGTCTTATTGCAGGGAATGCAACTGTAAATATAATGATAACATAGTTTAGTTAAAAGGATATTAGAACATTAAAATATATTAAACTACACCGTGCCTACTTACGGGAATGGTTTCTCTCCTGTATGAGTTAGCATATGATTTTTCAAAACATTCGAGTAGGTAAATGATTTACCACATGTCTGGCAGATGAAGGGGCGTTCATTTGTGTGAATTCTGTTGAGCGGTACATGTATAAATATAAAATTGTATATTTGAATGTATCATACTGTCTTTCTTACCTCTCATGTTTTATGTTTGTACTACGATCGGCGAATGTGCGTCCACAAAATCGACACACATATGGTTTTTCACCAGTGTGAATTCGTATATGCCGGCCTATTTCTGAGGGACATGTGAATTGTTTACCGCAGATTCTAAAATAAAGTAAATTATATAATAATACACGTCAACGGTAATTATTACGAAAATTTTCGAATTGGATAGGAAGGGAACAAGCAATATAGGTAGCAGTTCAATATTATGATGATGCTATTTGAATTTGGATATACTTTATGAAGCCAGGGTCATGAAATTTGAATAGGTGTTGTCTAGTATGACTGGGGTAAGGGTAAAAAATGGATCCAATCAAAGAGAAGGGTGTGAAGATAAATTCGTAAGTTAAATACGTCCCACACCCAAGACACAAACCAATTTAGCTTGTGGAACGTATTTAAAAAATATTTTTTTAAATAAAAACACTAAAAATAATAAAAATAAAAGGAATTATGTAATTATTTTTTTACAAATATTTTCCGTTCCACTTATTTGAATGCATCAAATCAGTCAAAAGTCCAAAAACTATACAAAATAGGCCATTTTAGGCCATGTATTGTTGTGACATTGAAGAGCCGATATCTCGAAAACTAGAATACATGAATCGGGTATTCCAAAGGCAATTATTTAGCCCTTGATAAGTAGAATATTTTCCAAAAAAGTCCTGGTCCAAATTCCGTTTGAGATCGGAGATATATAGGTTTTTCAGATATCGGGTGTATATATATCGAATTTTGATTGTCCGATATCTCGAAAACTAGAATACATGAATCGGGTATCCCAAAGGCAATTATTTAGCCCTTGGTAAGTAGAATATTTTCCAAAAAAGAGTTGGTCCAAATTCCGTTTGAGATCGGAGATATATAGGGTTTTCAGATATCGGCTGTATATATATCGAATTTTGATTGCCCGATATCTCGAAAACTAGAATACATGAATCGGGTATCCCAAAGACAATTATTTAGCCCTTGGTAAGTAGAATATTTTCCAAAAAAGAGTTGGTCCAAATTCCGTTTGAGATCGGAGATATATAGGTTTTTCAGATATCGGCTGTATATATATCGAATTTTGATTGCCCGATATCTCGAAAACTAGAATACATGAATCGGGTATCCCAAAGACAATTATTTAGCCCTTGGTAAGTAGAATATTTTCCAAAAAAAGAGTTGGTCCAAATTCCGTTTGAGATCGGAGATATATAGGTTTTTCAGATATCGGGTATATATATATCGAATTTAGATTGTCCGATATCTCGAAAACTAGAATACATGAATCGGGTATTCCAAAGGCAATTATTTAGCCCTTGGTAAGTAGAATATTTTGCAAAAAAGTCCTGGTCCAAATTCCGTTTGAGATCGGAGATATATAGGTTTTTCAGATATCGGGTGTATATATATCGAATTTTGATTGTCCGATATCTCGAAAACTAGAATACATGAATCAGGTATTCCAAAGGCAATTATTTAGCCCTTGGTAAGTAGAATATTTTGCAAAAAAGTCCTGGTCCAAATTCCGTTTGAGATCGGAGATATATAGGTTTTTCAGATATCGGGTATATATATATCGAATTTTGATTGTCCGATATCTCGAAAACTAGAATACATGAATCGGGTATTCCAAAGGCAATTATTTAGCCCTTGGTAAGTAGAATATTTTGCAAAAAAGTCCTGGTCCAAATTCCGTTTGAGATCGGAGATATATAGGTTTTTCAGATATCGGGTATATATATATCGAATTTTGATTGTCCGATATCTCGAAAACTAGAATACATGAATCGGGTATTCCAAAGGCAATTATTTAGCCCTTGGTAAGTAGAATATTTTGCAAAAAAGTCCTGGTCCAAATTCCGTTTGAGATCGGAGATATATAGGTTTTTCAGATATCGGGTATATATATATATATCGAATTTTGATTGTCCGATATCTCGAAAACTAGAATACATGAATCGGGTATTCCAAAGGCAATTATTTAGCCCTTGGTAAGGATAATATTTTCCAAAAAAGTCCTGGTCCAAATTCCGTTTGAGATCGGAGATATATAGGTTTTTCAGATATCGGGTGTATATATATCGAATTTAGATTGTCCGATATCTCGAAAACTAGAATACATGAATCGGGTATTCCAAAGGCAATTATTTAGCCCTTGGTAAGTAGAATATTTTGCAAAAAAGTCCTGGTCCAAATTCCGTTTGAGATCGGAGATATATAGGTTTTTCAGATATCGGGTATATATATATCGAATTTTGATTGTCCGATATCTCGAAAACTAGAATACATGAATCGGGTATTCCAAAGGCAATTATTTAGCCCTTGGTAAGGATAATATTTTCCAAAAAAGTCCTGGTCCAAATTCCGTTTGAGATCGGAGATATATAGGTTTTTCAGATATCGAGTGTATATATATCGAATTTTGATTGTCCGATAGCTCCGATCTCAAACGGAATTTGGACCAACTCTTTTTTGGAAAATATTCTACTTACCAAGGGCTAAATAATTGTCTTTGGGATACCCGATTCATGTATTCTAGTTTTCGAGATATCGGGCAATCAAAATTCGATATATATACAGCCGATATCTGAAAAACCTATATATCTCCGATCTCAAACGGAATTTGGACCAGAACTTTTTTGGAAAATATTATCCTTACCAAGGGCTAAATAATTGCCTTTGGGATACCCGATTCATGTATTCTAGTTTTCGAGATATCGGACAATCAAAATTCGATATATATACACCCGATATGTGAAAAACCTATATATCTCCGATCTCAAACGGAATTTGGACCAGGACTTTTTTGCAAAATATTCTACTTACCAAGGGCTAAATAATTGCCTTTGGAATACCCGATTCATGTATTCTAGTTTTCGAGATATCGGACAATCAAAATTCGATATATATACACCCGATATCTGAAAAACCTATATATCTCCGATCTCAAACGGAATTTGGACCAGGACTTTTTTGGAAAATATTATCCTTACCAAGGGCTAAATAATTGCCTTTGGGATACCCGATTCATGTATTCTAGTTTTCGAGATATCGGACAATCAAAATTCGATATATATACACCCGATATCTGAAAAACCTATATATCTCCGATCTCAAACGGAATTTGGACCAGGACTTTTTTGCAAAATATTCTACTTACCAAGGGCTAAATAATTGCCTTTGGAATACCCGATTCATGTATTCTAGTTTTCGAGATATCGGACAATCAAAATTCGATATATATACACCCGATATCTGAAAAACCTATATATCTCCGATCTCAAACGGAATTTGGACCAACTCTTTTTTGGAAAATATTCTACTTATCAAGGGCTAAATAATTGCCTTTGGAATACCCGATTCATGTATTCTAGTTTTCGAGATATCGGCTCTTCAATGTCACAACAATACATGGCCTAAAAGGCCTATTTTGTATAGTTTTTGGAGTTTTGACTGATTTGATGCATTCAAATAATTGGAACGGAAAATATTTTTAAAAAATAATTACATAATTCCGTTTATTTTTATTATTTTTAGTGTTTTTATTTAAAAAAATATTTTTTAAATACGTTCCACAAGCTAAATTGGTTTGTGTCTTGGGTGTGGGACGTATTTAACTTACGAATTTATCTTCACACCCTTATCAAAGAGTTGGATTCGCGTGTAAAGGGATTTTTAATCTTTACACGCATCTGCATAAAAAAGCGAGACAAAATACTACAAATACTGGTTGATGCGATAATTTTCCGCGTGCGAAGTGGCGGGCACTTGCTATTATTTTGTTAATGCAATTTGTTTACAAATGGCATGGTCACAATAATTACTTGGATTGTCATTGCATATATAATAGCTATTTTTGTTAACAATCAATGGCACTTGCCAAAAAATCAAATATCACATGGAGTGTGTGTTTTTTTACTTAACTTAATTTTTGTGGTCTACATTTAAAAGAAAAGAACTTTTTTCATTTACTTTTTCTTTCACTGACTGAATACAAATTCGAAAGATTTTTTTGAGAAAAGGAGAAGCTGTCTGATTATTTAAAAGAATTATTTTGGCTGCAGACTACCACTATCATGATTTCCACCCTGTCTAAAGGTTTCATTCAGGTGGCTTCGCAGCGACTTTTCAACATCAAACCCGGCCTCTATAAGGAGATGATTCTCACAAACGAACGAGAATCACAACTCAACTGAATGAAACCTTTAGACAGGGTGGAAATCATGATAGTGGTAGTCTGCAGCCAAGTAATAAATGTCACCATGCCATTTGTAAATAAATTTGCATTCTATTAAATATAGAAGCAAAATGGTCTTGAGCCAGGACAATATCCCAGTTCAAATCAAATATTGATTACAGACCAAAAAAAAAAAATGCAAACGAAAAAACTAAAACAAATGAGCGTTGGCACGGCAGAAGTATTGCTGGGTAACTATACCTGCATATACACATACTTACATATGCAACTCAATGAGATGCTTGTAAGATGGCATGTGTGCTTTATTACTTGGTGCGATTTTTTAAACGCAAATTTGGCAAGTGAGTTGTGATTCTCGTTCGTTTGTGAGAATCATCTCCTTATAGAGGCCGGGTTTGATGTTGAAAAGTCGCTGCGAAGCCACCTGAATGAAACCTTTAGACAGGGTGGAAATCATGATAGTGGTAGTCTGCAGCCAAGTAATAAATGTCACCATGCCATTTGTAAATAAATTTGCATTCTATTAAATATAGAAGCAAAATGGTCTTGAGCCAGGACAATATCCCAGTTCAAATCAAATATTGATTACAGACCAAAAAAAAAAAAAAAAAAAAAATGCAAACGAAAAAACTAAAAAAGAATTATTTTTCTTTATAAATTGCATATGGTAGTATGATGCCTCTTAAATAGAATATTCAAAGTTGTAAGCTAAATTCTTAAAAAAATCCAAAGTATATTTTGTTTTTCTCTAAAATTTTGATATCTACTTACTCGCATTCAAATGGTTTCTCAGCGCGATGACGTCTCATATGCATATTCAGAAGACTACGTTTGGCATAGATATTGCCGCAAATCTCACAGATATTCGTCTCAGGTTCAGACTCATTCTTTTTACGTCCTCGTCCTTTGGTGGATTTTTCGCCAGTGGTTTTGTCGTCTTCAACTTTCACCTTAGTTTTCTTTTCATGCTTTGTCTCGGTTTTAATCTTTTTCTTTTTAGGTATCGGCACAAATTCATCATCATCTATTAGTTTTTCAATTTCGTTTTCTGTATCGCTGTCATCCAAGTGTTCTTCACCATCAATTTCGTCTAAATCAACTTCTTCGATTGCAAAAAAGTCATCGTCGTCCGCACCACCACCAGCACCACCTTCCCCGTTGTCGCTAAAATCCTGTTTTGCATCTCCAATATCATCAAAATCAACCTCTTGACCTTCGATGAAATCGGAACGCAAATCAAAGAACATTTCGTCATCCTCCTCATCAACGCTGGTTTTATGTTTCACTGTTGCAGAGTGGCTGGAAGTGGCAGATTCCTGAGGTTCCGTTTTCAATTCTGACTGTAAGCAAATGAAAATTATAAAATAGCACGCTATGTTAGGCCATCGTTTGCCATTTATAAACAAACCTTTACAATGGCATCCAGTAGTGATTGCTCACTAGACTGGCACATTAGACGGAATTTGTAGGAAGTGTTTAGCGAGTCCAAACATTGAAAGCATATCATTTTAGGAAATTCCTCATGGAGTTTTAGCTGGAATATGCAAAAAAAGACAACAACTCTTACATTGATGGGCCTACAATCTCTCCCGTAAATGATCAGATCACCATACTTCGATTCCACCACATTCTTCGATACGATGTATTATTTCGGTACAACGGCTATTCTTTTCATCGAACAACGGCTGCATTCCACTACGGCCCTTGTCCTCCAAACATATGCGACACATTTTATGAATTGGCATTTTCCGCGTCCTCGTCTTTAATTATTTTAACAAAAATTCATTTATTTTTTGTTGTTTACTTGATTTTCTTCACACAATGTTGTGTTGAGTTGCCCATCCGATTGGTAATAGGTAGTTGCCAGACCGCTTAAACTTAGAATGGGAATTGGTCATAAAAGGTCTGTTCGATTGGGCGTACTAGCTTACAGTGCGAAATCTAGGTGAAATGACATAGGTCCGATTTACAAATGTCAAATTTGTATGGGATCTGCCTTTTCGGATTGCATGCTAAATCAATTGTATTTAGCTTGAAATGGCATAAGGCCGATTTATAAATTTCAAATTTGCTTGGGATCTGACATTTATGTCATTTCAGATAGATTTCGTAAAGTCGTCGAAAAAGCTCGAATGAATACACATCTAGATGTTTGACGGTTTCATTTTTAACAAAATGTCGTAAAAAAATCACGTAGCAGCTGATGTAGCAATGGTTGGTTTACGTGGCCACTCTCACTGGCATCAAGTAATGCCTTAAAGCATCGTTTATTTGCGAATTTATAAAGACTGATAAAATGACATTTAAAATGTGTTTTTTTTTTTCATTTAAATCCATTTCAAAACGGTACATTAAAGCAGTTTTTTTATATTTATTTTCTTTTATCGAACGGTCCCAACGCCCCTTCCGACCGAGAGAGCCACGTCCCCATACTGTGAGAGCAGCCACGTAAACCATTTAAATCCAAGATAAATAACCACCCAGAAACTCAGCTAAGGTCCATTCAGACAGACGACATATTTAAGTAATAATACACGAGGCGGCACTTTTGTCGCATCGACTTGCGACTGCCCTGACGCGTCTGTATGAAGACTTTTACACGACACATACAAATTGTACGGCAAATCTTAAAATGTACTCACACCTTTTCAGTTTTCGTCAAAATCTACATTCAAGTTGTACAATAATAGGGCTGTTTTACTTTAAGCCGAGATAACAAGCTGCGATAACAAAAACGTTAATAAAAGTTTAATTTTTGCTCAAAATAAAAAATTATCTTTTCACATTGTCGCCAACTACAATATGGCTGTTTTTCTTTAAGACTGGATAACTAAGCTGCGATAACAAAAATCTAAATAAAATGTTAAAATTTCACTCAAAATAAAAATTCTGTTTTAAAATTGTCGCCAAAAGCAAATTTTCAAAAAAATATTTTGGGTTGACTTTTTTGTACTTAGCCCCGATAACCATAAATTTGACTTACACTGGATAATTATCCAGGCTAAGCCCAAAATGTTTAACACAAAATTATTTTATTATTGCTTATGGCGACAATTTTTTAAAAGAAATTTTTATATTGAATGAAATTTCAATTTTTTATTTAGGTTTTTGTTATCGCAGCTTAATTATCCAGTCTTAAAGAAAAACAGTTCTAATACTTCATTCAGATATCTGCCCAAAATCCACCTTCACCGGATTTAATCCCCCGTCAAATATCAAATAAAAATCCAAAATCTGAGTACGCATTATTATTTATCATGTGTAAAAAAACCCGATAAACCAAAATTATTGTTGCCATATTTTCTTTCTTTTCAAAATTGGTTAAATCAGGTCTCCATTCATCTCTATTTTGTTGTTTTTGTTTTGACATTAGTCTGTGATCTCTACATACATATATTTATATTTTCATTCGACTAATTTTAAAAAATATAGGACGAAAATGTTAAATAAATTACTGTTTAATAATATGGTGAGAAAAGAATACAAAAAACCTTAAGAGTCTCATTCAAACAAGTATTTTGTTACAGGTAATATCCAATAAAAAGGGTATACAGCAAGCGCGAATACAAACTATCAACAAACTCGTGCACAAGATACGTAAACTGAAGACCCTCTTGGAAAAACGGCCGGAAGACAATAAATGCAAAGAGAGGATTAGGAAATCAACTGAAACTATGGAACAACTGAAGGTATAACAAATATATACTAAACTTTTTTATATTTCTGTACGCACATCCTCCGTGCTGTTGGTTAGACCTGCCAGATTTTGCGTCCGTAATACCGCATGGTTCTACCGTATTTTGCTTCGATGTCTCCTATAATTTTTAATATTGGGAAATATTAAGCTCAAATTGTTTTCATTAATTTTTATAGAAATTCAAACGTGTTGAGATAATGAAGACCGTATTGTTATTGGAAAAACCCCCTGCTGCTGTCATAACTAATGGTTTGTCTACACCGGAGGAAATGGCCGTTGCCTTGCTGGCTATGAATAAAGTTATGGAAGGTTTAACTAAACGTTTCAAATCCGAATTGAAATTGTTGGATACGTCTAATAGCACGTGGAAAGATGAGCTGAGGGAGGATAGTAAAAGGAAGCAAAAAATTGAAAGAACCGAAGAGAAGAAGCGAAAACGTACGGCTATAAAGGAACAAAAAGCCATTGCACGTAAACGCCAAGAATGGTTGGAGCAAAATTTGAAGGGGGAAGAACCAAAGAACTCTGAAGAGAGTGTATCTACAGTGAGTGGCTGGAAGATAGAAGAAATTGAAGAACCACTAGTAAATGAGGCGATAGAAAGTAATGAGGTTAATCCACCTATAATCTCCCAACAGTTGAAGAGACCTTTAGAAGATAAAACAACAAAAAAGCTCCGAAAAGAAACACCGAAGAAACAAAAAATGGACATAAAAACACCACAAATAAAGAAGTTCGTTGAGAATCCCCCATCCGAAGAAGAGGTTGATCGTCCAATTTCCCAGAAAAGCTTCGCGGCAGTTGAAAACGATGATGATGATAGTGAAGAGTCTCCCACAGAAACTCACGTTGTCGATCCGTTCTTTGTTACCGAAACCGGAGAAAATTATCTTTCTACTGCAGTTTCAAACAGAGCGCAAGAAGAAGTCGGCGATTGGGAGAATCAAAAGGATTTGCATATGATTAAATTAAATGGCTCAAAGAAAAGTCCTAACTTCCGCGATAGAAAACAGCAACATCAGACCGATAAATATCCACAAAGACAAAACAAATGGAATGATGATAAATTTTCACAGAGACAAAACAAGTGGAATGAGGATAAGCAAACCCAGAGGCAAAACAAATGGAACGATGACAGATATCCACAAAAACAAAATAATTGGAAACAACAAAATGATAGACAACAAAACCGAGAAAGGCCCTCAAATAAAGCTAATAACCCTCCTTCAAGCGCAAAAACTGATGAAAAATTACATCCGTCATGGGCAGCCAAACAGAAACTAAAACCAGTCATAACTAGCTTCCAAGGTAAAAAGATAGTATTTGGTGATGATGGTAATTTCCAAGAGACAGGTAGTAGCAATACTTCAAATGCCAAGAATGCCCGTAAAGACCAAACATCACAAAAGTCGAACACCGATTCCCTACATCCTTCTTGGGCAGCCAAACAAAAACTAAAACCAACTATAACAGCTTTCCAAGGTAAAAAAATAACTTTTGACGAATAAAACTCATCTTTACCAAATTAACTTAAGAAAAGCGATTTTATATTTACATTATTTTGGGAACATAATGACCCCGTATTTTATCAGAGTCTATTAATTTATCTACATTGACTCCTGGGTATTTACGCTTCAGTACATCAACATCCGCATTGGGGTTGCGACGTAGCTGCATCATGACTTCATTGCGAGAACGGCTAAAAATAAACGCATTTAAATTATTCTGGGTATAATTAATAGAAGAACATTTGACTTACTTTTTAGCTTTGCGTTTCTCATTGTATAGTTTTTCACGATATTTTAGCAAAAATTTACGAACTGCATAACCTCCATAGCCAATCGAACGAGACTTGATCCATTTGACATTCATGAATGGAGGTAAAGCGTGTTCGCAAGATCTGAAATTACAAGTCAAGAGTTACAAATGTGAATTTCTATTAACTTCTCCAACTTACTTGTACATGTATCGTATACCCAGATTGTTGGCCACCAAACGCTGCGGCCGCTCACCCGTCTCGCCAGTCTCTAACAAGTGATATGCCTTGTTGCGTTCCCTTACAACAGTTTCCAAATTATTCATCGATATTTTCACTTTGTCCAAACGTTCAGGACTGGGAAATAGTTCCATATCCTCATTACATGCATGCTCCATAGTCAATAGCATGTTACGTTCCTTCAGCAAAATATACCAGAGTTGATGCAGCTCTTTATTGGATTTGATGCGCAGCTCATCCAATTTCCAGGCTCTGCCCACCTTAACCTCATTTTCGGGCCAATTTTTGGGATCATCAAAAAATTGCATCAGGTCATTATTGGCATGGCTAGTAGAAAACTGTCGACCAGTTACCATCATAGCGTTGAATGTAATTTGTGGTAACACATTTTGGTGAGCCCTTAATAGAGAAAACGTTACATAAAATCGTCAACATCTAAATTATCGCACCTTAGTAAATTTCCGGTGTTTCTCGACGTGTTCTGCAAAGACAAATTTCCTATGGCCAGGCAAAGTGTTTTTACGCCTTGTGAGGCATTGATTAATTTAGTAAATCCTGCCATTTTACATAAATTTGTATTATTCTAGATTATTGATTATTCCCATTTGGTCGGCGAGTAAATATTAAGAGTGTTGCCAGATTTCAGAGTACAATTGCATGTGATTGAACGTACTCCGTTTATAACAATAAAGACATATTCAGACTATCCTATCGATTTCAATAATTTTGATAAGAATTTTTTCCACTTTTAAAAACATATAAAAAGACTATCGTTCTGAAAGTGTAATTATAGTGCTGATTAAGACTCCATTTTATTTTTTTAAAAATGGAATTTGTATTTAGAAGAAATAAGGGGCTCATTGTGTAACATTTGAATGTTTTCTGTCGTTTCGACGATAGTTATCATTGTTTTTTGGCATATTTTAATACAAAACAAAAAACTATTTAAGGCAAAAAACTGGCAAAAAATTTAGCATTTGTGGGACGTACGTAAAAAAACAAATTTTGGAATTGGAATGTTTGAAATTGAAAAAATAGTAAATAGAAGTCAACACCGGGATGAAAATTAATTGGAAATCGACAAAATACACTGAATTTTTTATTAATTATGTGTATTTGAAATTAGTTTACTCAAATATTAAACTAAAAAGCAAACATTTTAATTAATGAGCCGTTGTGTTCTTTATGGAGAACACGTTCAGTTAAGGTGGTGTTTAGACGTATCAAATATTTGTGCAAAAGGGCTGTTGGGCAAATGTTTTGAATTTTGTGTTATTTGCACAATTTTGAACTAAAATAAGAATTTTTTGATTCTTGCTGAATTTGTACTATACATGTTTTGTATTTGTAGCTGACGTTTGCCACTTCAACAAGAATTTCAATGTAAGCAGACGTACATGCGTGTTTTTGATTTATTTTTTTATTCTTCATCTTTTTATAATAGTCGGCATTATTGGTGCGGCACCACGGCTGTTGGGCAAATGTTTTGAATTTTGTGTGCTCTTTTATGTTATTTGCACAATTTTGAACTAAAATAAGAATTTTTTGATTCTTGCTGAATTTGTACTATACATGTTTTCTATTTGTAGCTGACGTTTGCCACTTCAACAAGAATTTCAATGTAAGCAGACGTACATGCGTGTTTTTGATTTATTTTTTTATTCTTCATCTTTTTATAATAGTCGGCATTATTGGTGCGGCACCACGGCTGTTGGGCAAATGTTTTGAATTTTGTGTGCTCTTTTATGTTATTTGCACAATTTTGAACTAAAATAAGAATTTTTTGATTCTTGCTGAATTTGTACTATACATGTTTTGTATTTGTAGCTGACGTTTGCCACTTCAACAAGAATTTCAATGTAAGCAGACGTACATGCGTGTTTTTGATTTATTTTTTTATTCTTCATCTTTTTATAATAGTCGGCATTATTGGTGCGGCACCACGGCTGTTGGGCAAATGTTTTGAATTTTGTGTGCTCTTTTATGTTATTTGCACAATTTTGAACTAAAATAAGAATTTTTTGATTCTTGCTGAATTTGTACTATACATGTTTTGTATTTGTAGCTGACGTTTGCCACTTCAACAAGAATTTCAATGTAAGCAGACGTACATGCGTGTTTTTGATTTATTTTTTTATTCTTCATCTTTTTATAATAGTCGGCATTATTGGTGCGGCACCACGGCCATGTTTTTTTTTTCAAAATATTGAATTTGCGAAACATACGTTTGTACAAATATTTGGTACGTCTAAACCCCCTATAAAGTATTGAGCATACAAGGCGTCTTTTACGCGTCCAAAACTTAACTTGGAGATTCGATCGAGTAAAGAAAACTGGCAACGCTGGTCTTTGGCGAAAAGATGCTATTTTTCGGGGTAGCTGGTGACTCTTTTTTCTGTATTCGTCGTGTTATTCGACGTTCTGCATTTGTCATTTATTCCGGCGCTTTTGCTTACAATTTCGTTAATTCGTTAACTTAACTACAACGTTACATAAAATAAATACGGACAAACTTAAAAGTTTATTAAAAAAGAGTTCTGTGAACCTGACTAACTCATTTATTTAACCCCTGACTGTTTTACAGAACGTAAGTATAAATAAGAATGTTTGGCTAACAAAGAAGACGCCATTTTAACTCGAATATCCACGAGATGCCGCGATGTTCCTAATTTCCTCGTATATACAATTTATTTTGTTTTTTTCAATTAAGTGCTTCAAAATTTCGGACGATATGGAAAACAATTCTGCTTCGGAGAATCGCGAGAAGGAACGCGATCGCCGTGGACGTGGAGCACGTGGGAGTCGATTTTCTGATGCAGATACATCCTCTGCCACCGGTGGCGGCGGCGGTGGCGGCAATCGCGACCGCAGCCGGGAACGTCGCAATTGCCGCATTTATATATCCAATATACCATACGATTACCGTTGGCAAGATCTGAAGGATTTGTTCAGACGCGTTGTCGGTTCCGTGGAATATGTTGAACTGTTCCATGATGAAAATGGTAAAGCTCGTGGTTGCGGTATTGTTGAATTCAAAGACCCGGATAATGTAGAAAAGGCTTTGGAAAAAATGAATCGCCATGAGGTGAACGGACGTGAATTGGTTGTAAAGGAGGATCATGGTGAGCAACGTGATCAGTGTGGACGCATTATCCGAGAAGGCGGTGGCGGAGGTGGTGGAGGAGGTGGTGTCGGCGGCGGCGGTGGTGGTGGCGGCAGAGGCGGCAACTCTGGTTTCCGTGGAAATGATGGTGGTGGAGGAGGAGGAGGCTATGGTGGTAGACGCGATGACGATCGATCGTAAGTATTTTTCTTATATTCTAAATTATATATTCCCTAACGATTTGTAGGCATGTTACAAATATAACTTTTAAATCACGTTGCTGCAGACGCAAAACTTAAAAAATATGTATGTTCTGAATTACTTCATTGTGGAATGCAAGTTCTTGGAATAGGTCCACCGATAAAACTGCGTCATTTAGAAATTAGTTTTTAGATCGAAATAAGGTATATTTCTGTAAAATTTCGTTGCATAATCATTTCTCGATTTCGTTGTAACTTAATATTGTATTTAATATGGGGAAGACTTCATAGACAGACTTTATATATTTGATTGGTGATTATATCAATTTGATTAGTTGATGATGCAACGACATGGAATTTTCTCCCCCCTTTGACAGATACACTGGGTTCTATATTGAAACACAAAATGGGCTTGCAATTATTTCGTTTTGTAGTGCATCAATAAACAAGTATATTTGGTGTACGAGCAATATGTAAGCTGTTTATTTCTTTCGTCCAACTAGAGCTTACTTATTTTTTCCATTTCACTAGGAAAACATTATCCAGGGGAAGGTGTTTAAATTTTTCGCAGTGGGCGTACTTTCAACTAGATCCATTTCAATGTTAAAGCCTTCGAGTCTGGCGAAAGATTGTTTTGTAGAATTCCCTTGTTTTCCATTTCCCGCTTCTTTCTTAATTTGGCCACCAGAGTTTTTTATTGCCCAGTTTTACATGAGCGACTGTTTCATCTTCTATTTCGTTTCCAGTACTTCCACAAGATTTGTCTTTTATTGCGCAGTTGCTGACTTGTTTCCAAATTGGCGTTTTCTTTCTAAATTGACTTAGTTTTTAACAAAGTATGTGTATTCAAATACTATATTTTAATACTTGGTTTTTATTTGTCCAAAGCAGAAAAGATAGTTCTACTTAGTTTCTAACTAAATATGTTTATTCAAAGACCATATTTTAATACTTGGTTTTTATTTGTCTAAATCAGAACAGAAAGTTCCCATTCTGATGTTTTGCCTCTGTCGATCAAATATTCATTAGAAAACTCGACAACAGTTGTTATGATGTAGTTACTGTTTAGTAATTGGAAGGCATTTAAAAAATGTAGGATAATGGCTTTCGACGTGACATTTTTGGAAAATTAGGCCTCAGAATGTCTAAAGCGTTGTACTTACCATTGTGGAGATGACATTTCGACAATATAGTTTTCTCTCCTCTGTAACAACGTACTTAATTCAGCAAAACGGGAAAGCAACGATATCGTTGATAAGATATTTTAAATAACCAATTGAATTTTGTATGATTTTTATTTGATTGTAAAACGTAGTTATTCAGGGGTGTCACAGAATCCGATTTTTGTCGGAATCGTCGTCGACGTCGGGCTTGAAGCGTGGAAAACATAATACGATTTCATGACACCATTTCATATCAGAATTGGTTCTCAATTTCGACTTGGATTCTGCAACAACCCCGAATTTTTTGTATTTATTTTTTTTTATTTGCTTGTGATGAGAAATACTCAGGGTAAATGAAGTCTCAAAAGTTAATAGTAGTGGATTTAATCTCCTCTAAACAATCTATGAGAGAAATATATTACTATTTGGCCAGATTCCCGCAATTTTATTCAATCTACTTGTGATTTTTTTTAATAAAATTGGGTCATCTTTTTTTAAATTGAGCCTTCAAATGAAGATGTTTCCAAATCAAATTAAACCCAATTTTCACCATGTCTGACTAGAGATAACCAACAGTTTTAGAAGTCAGATACCACACAAACTGGAAACTATAACTGTTGGTTAGCTAAATGCGGTTAAAAGCAGGCAAGGTACGCCGCTGCCTTAATCTGTTAATAACTTTCGATATGCCAAAACAAATGTCATGTATTTTACTAAACCATGTCGGAAGAGTTACCAGTTATTGTTATTCCATTAATGCAAATTCGGCTAAAGCTTTTAAATGCATATGTAGGGCATATATAATCCAATATAATATTGCATCGTTTATATTGTTTTGAGGATCTTGTTGAGAAAAAAGGCATCGTTTAAATATATGAATATTCAACGGAGATAATGTACAACTCTCTAAAATGTGCAATTCTATTTCATATTTGCACAACATGATACATTTTTGGATCGAAACTTAATTATATATCCTGTATAAATATTCTATATCCTGTAGATTAATAAAAAAGAACCTCGGAAATGTTGATTATTTTGTTTGAGTTGTAAATTAATTTTTTTAATTTGGGAAGGCGGCTATATTTCAATGCATAGACTGTCCCTATTGATATTTATATATCCTCTCACTCTTACTAGCTTTCAAATCCTACAACGACTTCATTTTATAATTTCAGTATATCTCACACAGGTAGTTTACTTCTAAATACCTTTGAATTATTATTAAATTAATTTTACTATTAACACTTATTTTGATATTTATATATTTCTTAACTCAGATTGATTGATTGTTATTATACTTGTATTGTATGTAAATATTGCTTTCACCACCCAGCGCAGTTGTTAAGAACAAACAAACAGCAGCATTTGTAGTTGATGTGGTGATTTGTGTGCCACTCTCTCTTTCACTGTCTGAACTGAACCTCTCTCCTGATCTGCCAGTTGTTTTGAAAAAGTGTTTTTATTTGTGTTGTGTTGATATCTTCCTTTTAGATCTGGTCGTAATAATTATAACATGATGTCAAATGATTTTGTAAACCAAGCAGCGAATTATAATTATTATGGGCTTTCAGCGTCGTTTTTGGAGAATCTCGGCATATCTGGACCTTTGCATAATAAAGTTTTCGTTGCTAATGTGAGTATTGCACCCAATGTTTTTTAAAGAACTTGAAAGAAAAAGAAAATGTAAGTTGTTGTTTGGTTCGGTTTTCTCTCCGTTCTAATTGAAAACGAACGTACGCATTTTGAATGGTGGAATACTGCCGTTATGACGGCTGGTAATAAATTATTCGACTGATTTTGATTGTTTTCTAAACGTGGCCTTTGTACGTGTTTGTGTGTGTGGTATATTCAGTCGTGTTTTGTTATTATTTTTCTATTTTAAATTTTGACTATCCACGATCCTGTATTTTTACAGTCTATATGTCTGGAATGGAAGAGAAGGGCCGTTTTAGGCTGTGTCAACATGGTTTTTATTTTCCGTTCATCACATATAAAACAAAGAGGGGCTTTTTAAGATACATTTGCGTTAGAATTTGCTTTTTTACTTTAATTTCTTATTTATTTATTGGTGATTGGGTGGATGAGAACGCCAATCATGAACTTCACAAAGAATAGATTCATTCAATGAAGACAGTTGGACTTGATCAACTATGTTAAACGCATATAAAGTGGGGAACCAGCCGCCAACCTTTCGAAGGTTTTCTTGTATTTGATTAGTAACGTCTTGTCTTTTTTCTTCCACCACTTCTATTTTCCTCTACAAACTTAGCTCGACTATAAAGTGGATTCTAAAAAACTCAAACAAGTCTTCAAATTGGCTGGTAAAGTGCAAAGTGTAGACTTGTCATTGGACAAAGATGGCAACAGTCGTGGTTTTGCCGTTGTCGAATATGATCATCCAGTGGAAGCTGTTCAGGCCATCTCCATGTTGGATCGTCAAATGCTGTATGATCGTCGCATGACTGTACGTTTGGATCGTATACCCGACAAAGGAGAAGGCATTAAATTGCCCGAAGGTTTGGGCGGTGTTGGCATTGGCTTGGGACCTAACGGAGAACCTTTAAAAGATGTCGCCCGCAATTTGCCAAATGCCACCACCAGCCAAACTCAAAATCAATCACAGCAAATGAGTGGCAATAATGGCAACAACATGGGCGTAGGTGTCGGCGGTATGGGAGGTGGTGGTGGCATGGGAGGAGGTGTTGGTATGGGAGGAGGAGGCGGTATGGGTGGTGGAGTCGGCATGGGTGGTGGAGTCGGCATGGGCGGAGGTGGAATGGGAGGAGGAGGTGGTGGCATGGGTAATGTTGGCTCCAATGTCGGTGGTATGTTTGGAAATAATGGCAGTGTACAACCTACGCCTGTCGCACCTGTCGGACCAAATAACAAAACTCAGGGCAATCTTCCCTTGAACGCCAATTCTGGTTTAAACTTGGCTGCCCTCTCCAACGTTGTTGGCGGTTTGGGCGCAGCTCTGTCCAATCCCCTGCTGACAACGTCACTCAATAATTTGGGCATTAACTTGGGCCAGGGACAAGGCGGCGGCAACGACGATTCCTCCTTGCCTGTAGGTAATGCAGGTTTATCGAATAACTACAGCACTGGAGGCAACAATTATAGTTCAGGTTTTGGAGGCTCGTCGGGATTTAATACCCAACCTGGAAATTCGGGAGGAGGCGGTTTCAATGCCTATAACAGTTCAAGCGGTGGTAACTCAGGAGGGCAAACGTTGGACAGCGACTATGGAGCGGGTAATGCCCTCGATATGTATGGATCTGGTTCGGGTGGTAATGCTGGCAATAATTCTAGCAATATACGCAAATCGGATACCATCATTATTAAAAATGTAAGTGGTGTAATCAGAGTCAGTCTAGTGTTTCAAAAATCGACACATCTTGACTTTATCATTGTTTTATAGATTCCCCTCAGCTGCACATGGCAAACACTTCGAGATAAATTCCGCGATGTCGGCGAAGTTAAATTTGCTGAAATCAGAGGCAACGATTTGGGTGTAGTACGTTTCTTCAAAGAGAGGGATGCGGAACTAGCCATAGGTAAGTACAAATGTTAAACCTTCTTGGCACTTGAATGAATTGTTTGCTTATTTGTTTTCTTCATTACACTCGCAGCTCTTATGGATGGATCTCGCATGGATGGGCGTACCATTAAAGTGACGTATTTCTAAAATAGTTCACCCCTCCATCGCTTCGGTTAGGAAACAGAACAAGAAGTGTTTGTTTAAGAATCCATTTAGACCGTCACTTCTGTTTGTCACTTCCCTAAGTTTTAACATAGTATATATAATCTAAACTTATTAACATACATATATGATTTCTAACATTTAGACACTTATTTTAAGTTGAAACTCTTGTATTTTTATCCAGACATTCTATTTTTCATTTTAATTAAGAAAAAACTTTATCACATACGTGATAAAGTTAGCCCAACCAACAAACAATGAAAGAAAAAAGAAATCGTTTAATCAAGCGCCCCAATCCAATCCCTACAGACGAAGATGCCGTTTTTCGTCTTTCTAGTGTGTTTATATTCACAATAATCTCCCAATAAAATCGATTTATGATAACAAAAATATACAGTAGCGTTTAAACATACAAAACTCAATGTATTCGTCATTCTTAATAAATAAAGAAACATTTTAAGAATATAAAATATACATTTTACCATCAGTTATGTGTCTTTTATTAATTCTTATTAATTAAATTAATCAATTAGCTATTCATTTGTGGGTGGGAGGAAGCTACGAATGTTTATGGGAATGGAATGCCCACCAAAAGTCAGTCGTTTGATGGAACAAGTTCAAAAGCGGTAGTACAAAAAAAAACTAAAAAGGGGGTTTTAAATGAATTGTCTGTAAAAAGTATTTTCAAAAAGCAAAAGCAGACTTTTTAAAATTAATTAAATTCAATTTAAAGGAGCATACAAGATGAGAAAAAGTTAGAAGACTAAAATTTTAAAATTTAATAATTCTAAAATTAGTATTTTGAACAGCCGGTCGAGTTCCGTGTTCTATATTACCGCGTCTCGAGATATTGGATGAAAATATTACTTTCCTTGCGTCATTTAAAAAGACAATAGGGCTGTTTTTCCTTATGCCGGGATAACAAGCTGTGATAACAAAAACGTAAATAAAAATTTAATTTTTTGCTCAAAATAAAAGAAATATTTTTTTGTGTCGACTTTATTGGACTTAACTTACACTGGATAAATGGATAATTATCCAGGCTAAGTCAAAAATTTTTAACCCAAATTTTTTTTTCAAAATTTGTTTTCACACACACATTTTTATTGCTTTTGGCGACAACTTAAAATTTTATTTAGATTTTTGTTATCGCAGCTTAGTTATCAAGTCTTAAAGAAAAACATGCACGATTGTGGATGTTCTGACAATCACTTTTGGCATAAAATTTCCGAAGTGATTTCAAATCGCAAAATCGGTGTTCTACAGTTCACAAAGACTAGCAAATTTGGCGATTGTCGTTCACATGCACAAACCATGGTGAACCAAAAGTGAACTCGTGTATTTTGTTTAAAATAAACGTTAAATACATAAAAAACGATGTATATATAAAATTTAGTATGTTTTCTTTAAATTTGTACGTAAAACATGTAATTTGTTTAACAATTTTCATTAAAAATATTAAATTAAAAAAGGCTTAGTGGTTTCGATGAATCCCTAAGGTATCGTTTTTTAATACGTTCTGTTTTTAATTGAAGCCTTTTTTAAAGAAATAACACTTAAAATAAACGCAAGCTGCATTTTCATTTTAAGGGTTTTTTTATTTTTCTTTATTTATACAAAGAACACATGTTTTTGACAGAAAAAAACATATGTTCACACTTTTCGAAAAAGTATCAAAACGCGTGAACAGTAGAACAGGGTAAAATATTTTTGGCGATTAGCAAATAGCAAGTGATTTGACAATCGCGTAATTGTCAGAACATGCACGAATGGTTGTTGCAATAGTAGATCATTCCCAGGGTTACCAGATTTATCGGAATTTTTCCGAATTCTTTACCACCAAATTAACAAATATATAAAAAGACAAATATATATAAAGACAACCATTTGCTATATAGAACCAATTATCAGAGATACAGTGCGACATCGTTTACCGCAACTAATAGAAATTTTGACAGTTGTAAAAACCGCGGTAGTTGCGATGACCGAATCAACAAATTTTTCAAGCTAAAGTTTCAGATTTCAAATGGAAATGCTTATTTTTTCCACTTATAAATAAAAATTAAGCAATAAACTGAACTATAAGAAAGCCTCACATGTTCGAGGTCAAATTAATTACAGCACCTAATACCCTAGATTTCCAAAGAAAAATTGATATATGATAAATTGAGGAGTTGCGTATTGCGATAAACGAGGTCGCACTGTATATACATTTATTACGTTTAAATTATTTTTCTACTGACTTCAAGGACAAAAAACTACTACACATCTAATAGTGGCCCAACTTTAATTTCTTTTTTGATTACAATAACAAAAACATTAATTTAAATATTATTACTTTGTATTGTTCCTTCCCGATCACTGGTGTTAACTGGTGTTTAGTAACGCCAAATCACTAAACTTTTTTAATAAATGAATCTATTATATTTAGCAAATATTTTTATTTTCAGTTTTTAAAAGTTCAAGCAGCTGGTCATAACCGGTAAATGTTTGTACTCGAAAGGTAAAACTGAATTTCCGCTAATGCCTATTTTTCTTCAAAAATGTCTGACAGCCCTTATCATTCCCGCTATAGAGGATGATTTCTCCTGCCGTTACAACAAATCTTGTACAATCAATGCCAAGAAGACTACAAGCAGTTTCAAAGATAAAAGAAAAACAGAAATAAATTTCGGGTTCTCCAATTTTTGTTAACAGAAAACGTCCTTCTGTCGCGAAAATTCAGCTATTTTTCGTAAACATCTGGATGCCTCAGACGGTCCCAAAGGCACACTCTTCAAATGCCAATAATGACGACTTTATAAACGAAGGGGCGGGAGTGAGAGGCGTTGGGACCGTTCGTTCGTTCAAAATCAATGAGTTACAACAACAAATTTGTTTGGACAACATTACACAATACATTTATACATACCTATATGCAACATTAACCTTTCGAAAGTCACATACACTCGCCGTTTCAAATAAAAAACTGGTTTTATTTATTTGAATTGTTTGTCATTCATTGTTATTTTTAGTATATATAGTGGTGGTATGATGGTGCACACAGGCCCATTTTTGAGTTATAATTTTTCATAGATGTTTAAACAACGTTTTTGTCTACACGAATGTATTTGTTCTCACAAACAAAAACACTTGAAAGCTAAACCGATTAAAATAATATTCGGAACAGAGGGTCGAAGATAAACTAAACCACATTATCAGTCCGTAAGTGCAAAATTAGAAGAAAAATGTTTGAAATATTTCTTAACGGAATAGAATGATACGAAGGATATGAAAGTAAGAAGAACATATTTAAGTGCTTGCCGCAGCAGGAGTGGCAGGTGTTGTGCTTGTCACCACCGCTGGCGACGATGTGGGCGTTGAACTGCCGCCAAAACGCTCTAAACGTTTGCGGGCTTTCTCATTCCATTCATCGTTAGGTACATCCGATGAGCTTGTTGTTGTTGGTGAATTTTTCTCGCCTCCGAAACGTTGCATGCGCTTAAGTCGCCTCTCTTCTGCGTCCAATTTAGCTAGATTTGTAGAAGTTACACAACCAAAACGTTCGGCACGTTTCTTAAGTAGTTCCACTTGTTTTTCACTACTCACGGCTGGTGCTTGTGAAATGGCCGTGTCTGTGGAGCTGGCGACTGCGGTGGAGGAAGCCGTGGCGGCAGCTGCTGCATCTATACCGAATTTTTTTGCCCTCAATTCCAAACGTTCTTGCATTGACATTTCTGAAAACTTCTTGGCGGTCGACGACCCCGAATCACCCACCGTTATGGGAATACGTTCACTCACTTTCACGGTTTTAGCCTGTGACGGTTCTGTATTCTCTTTGGTTGTATTCGAAGATTCATTCGATTGTCCAACGGTGATTGATATCTTTCGCTTCAAAACTATTTTCTTCGCTGCTGTCGGAGACTCCAATATTTCATCATCTGCCAATGCAATATCACTACTTTCCGATGCCTTGGCTAGAACAGTCGTGGGAGTAGTTGTGGGACTTTTTAACAATTCATTTTCATCGGCCCCTAGTATCTTTTCTTCGTCGGACAGAACACCTTCTTCGTCCAAGATATCTTCACCGACAATTGAAGCGTCTTCTAGTAATGGCTCTCCATCCATGGCTGCTTGCAAACGATCTTGCAATTCGTTTTTATTTCCAGCAACAGAAAGTCCGCGTTCTTTTAGCTCACGCTTCAAATCAGCTACCTAATAGAAATTGATTCGTTTTACGGCAGCCAGCGAAAATAAAACCATCATATGTACTTACCTTCAAGTTGCTGACATCGGTTGTTACAGGCATTGTGATAATACTTTAATTTCCTGTGATTGTATTCTAGTATTTTAGCTAAAAATAAATTGTCTTACTAAAATCGTCCGTCGTCTCGTACACAAGTAACAAATAACAACGTTGCACAGCGATGCGGAACAGAATGGAAAGAAGTTAATTCAAAGGCGATATTAAAAATGCAACACTGCAACTACAGCAGAGCTAGTATTGAGTAACAGACACATGACAGTGTTTTCAAATGTACAGCCACGCGGACTTATAGCCTTGTCACACTGCAGGGGAAATCTAGTTTAACCAGATTTCGAGACAAATCGACCTAAAATTTAGTTCTTTTTCCACACAAAATTTAAAATCGACCTTGAAATCTAATATCTAGACACGCAAAAATAAGAAAACTTCGAATAATTTATGTTTATGTGTCTAAACTATAGGATAACAAGAAGAAGAATTTTACATTTTTTTGTAATTTCTCTGTCAATTCAAAAATGGAACAGGGTAAGTAATAAATGTGAAATATTTAACATTTAATTAGTTTAATTAAATTTTCAGGAAAAGGCTACATTATATGCAGAAAACAAAATGGAATCCAGTTCAGGAATGTATTCTGTTAGCTCTCTGGGAGGACAGTATAAACGGACACATATTTGAAATAATGGCAGACGAAATGCTGAAAATGGTTTCTATTTTGCCCATCTGAAATATAAACTAAATTACACAATTTCAGTTTATTAGTTTTTTGTCTTTTAGAGATGGAAAACGGTGCAGTCCATAATAGGATGGAATGAGGAAGAAAGCACAGGCACCATAGCGAACTTTTGGACAATAGCAAACTATAATAATAGTATTGCAGTTTTCTCTCCAAAAATATAAATTGAAGAATTTTGTTCCTTTACAGACGCATAGTCTGCACTGCAGTTTCTTTTTTCTTATTCGAATAAAAATTAATTGTACATTGATATTGGTATTGATTTAACTCATCATTTGCTAATGGCATGAACACATTATTATAATAATAATAAGAAAATAGACTTTCAATCAAGGACCGGCATTGGAAAAATAATTGTTTCTTTTAAAAAAATATGTATAAATTTGGAATCAATGGAACATTTCTAACAAAATATGTATGTATATATATATGACGACGACACTTTTGTTGTTGCATTTACTTTCTAAATATGAATTTGTATTTTGCGTAGTAGATGGTTGTGGGAATTGTTGGAGTTTCCCGATTCCATATCTTAATAGTATTCTGGGCATTTTGTTTGCAAAAACAGGACATTTCTCCTGGATGCAATTGTGAGTGATTCAGGTAAACGGTAAAAAAATGGCAAAAAAATTAATAATATTCGCATAAATAATTTTATCCGCCAACTTTTCTTAAGGCCCAAAATGAACACATATTTTAATATTAAATTTATTTTTTCTCTGTTAGAGTTTTACTTTGCAGCTATTGTGGTTATTGTTGACATTTTGCTTTGTTTACAAACAATCGTTTGTTAAATGTCAAAAAATTACAGAGTGACAGAGTCGATTTCTGCAACTCGATTTCGCAAGAAATCAACTTGATTTCATGCAGTGTGACAAAGCTATTATTAGTAGCTTATATCCTTGTCACACAGCATGCGAAATCTAGTTTAAATGACATAAGGTCGATTTTCAAATGTCAGATGCCATACAAATTTTGCATTTGAAAATCGACCTCATGTTACCGAGTAATGTGGTGCCAGATTTTTATCTTTGATTTATTTAAATAAAACCAATGGGTCATTTTCTCATAGTCCGATTAAAGTGCCAATTAACTAACCGGGACATTAGTTTATCGAAGCAATAAAACTGAAAGTACATCGGAAATTACACAAAACAACGATGAAAATATGCTTCACAGGAGGTGAAACACTTACGTACTAGGCTGATGAGGAGTCCATGTGATGAACATTTTTCATTACAGCAATAGCAAAACACCACCAGCTGTTCGAGTTTTTCGATTCCATAACGACCGTATAACCTCTAACCAGATATTAAGAAAATGAAATTGTGGTAACCGGGAGTATATCGTTATGATAAATTATAACCGGACTATGAGAAAACGGCCCTAGGTCTCTTAATTGTAAGCTAGTAAGCACAATCGAACAGACCTATTGTGAAAAATATTTTAATTTTTTATTAACGTTTTTATAGCAGCTATAACAGCCCTATTAACACATTGAGTGTCACGTCGTACGTTTCCGTGCGGCAGTGATTGCTTTTACTTATAGCCCAAAAAATGTTTGGCCTCCTGGGAAGGTTTGAGTCAAAACCGCTTGGCACTCAATGTGTTAAGCTAGTAATAGCCTTTTCACACTGCATGTGAAATCTAGCTAAAATGACATAAGGTCGATTTACAAATGTTAGATGCCATACAAATTTGACATTTGAAAATCGACCTTATAGCCTTGTCACACTGCATGCGAAATCTAGCAGAAATGAAATAAGGTCGATTTTCAAATGTCAATTTTTTGTGGGTTCTGACATTTGCAAATCGATCTTATGTCATTTCAGCTAGATTTCGCATGCAGTGTGACAAGGCCATTATGTCATTTAAACTAGATTTCGCATGCAGTGTGACAGGGCTATAATCCCAATCAAACAGGCTTAATATGGAATTTGCTAACGAAATTTTCATTAGAATTTCATACTCGCCTTATCCGGATTTCACCTATCAAACTCCATATAAAAATCAAAATCCGGAAAAGTAGAGTATGCATGAACTTGAGGGGCAAAAAATGTTCATGTGTGAATATTTGTGTTTTTGGAATTTTGTATACACTGAAGATTTATTTTATTGTAAAACTCTTCTACGAATACTTCTTCTAAGATCTACTTCATCTTCTACTTTTCAGAGAAAAATATTGCTATATAATTGTTAATATGCCTGTTCGATATGACATACTAGCTTACAATTAAGAGACCAATCAAACAGACCTAATATTTCGAGTATACACATGTACCAATTATGACCAGATGAATTTGAAAACTTTAAAAACTAACCTGTGCATAAAAATAAGAAACAATACAAATCATTTGCTTCACAAATGTCAGATCCCATACAAATTTGATATTTGAAAATCGTCCTTATGCCATTTCAAGCTGAAATCGATTGATTTCGCATGCTGCCTGAAAATGCTCAAATTTTTAAATTTTCGTCATAATCTACTTTTTAGTTGTACAATAAATCTTCATGTGTAAACACTCTTCTAATATACACCCAAAATCCACTTTGAACGGATTTCGTCTGTCAAACTCCATATCAATTAATTCATAAATCGTGAATAATTAATAATTCAATAAAAGAACAGAAGCAAAAGTCAAAATTTAAGAACATGAACCTACGAAAAAAAAGCAATGGTTTGAAACCACCGTGGAAGTCATCACAGGGCTGAATGTTTGTTGACATCTGTTTCGAATCTCTGAATGTTGTAATTGGCGGAAAAGAAGTATGCCGGAAGTCGATGCCATAAAATACAGTTAATCTACTATTTTTAAAAATATTTTGAATCTTTTGTGACAAAAATGTGAATGTAATAAAGGCAAATGTACACGAACCACCATTTTTGCAACAATAAAACCTATGATAAACCTTTTAATTCGGACAACAATACGACTGTTGAATTGTAGTTGTGGATAATTTACGATAAATGTTTTTACGAGAATATTTTTGTCATATTTCACAGTTTATTTTAAACAATTATATTTTTAGGGTAATCTATATTACTGAAGTTGGTAACTCTGTTGTACTATCACTCTCTGGCTCAAACTCTCGCGGTCTCTCTATTCATATGAGCCGTTCTTAAACAATGTAATGTGCTATGGCTTACACCACCATGATGGGTTTAGGCCAGGTTAAGAACGTCTCACCGTCAAACTACACATCAACAACTCAAATGGGGAAAAAGAAAAGAGCACACCTGTAGCTCAAGTCAGTCTTGGGAGAAACTTTACAAAGCAAACAACATAAAGCCGGGTGCGCATTCAATACAAACTTCAGACATGAAACTTAAAACGCCAAGAAATGTATAACAAAACAAAAAGATATTTTTTCTTGAATGAAGCAAAAGCAACAACTAAAAGCCCAGTTTTAATTTGAGTTGTGTTGATTAAAAACAAAAAGATATAAAATAAAGAGGAAGAAATAGTGGTATACTAAATCTAAATTTATAAAAAATATGTATGTACATGTACTCGTATATACATAGAGAGACTTTCACTGCGGTTCAAAGCGCAACAAACTCCAATTTAATAATTAAATTAAAAAATACCCTGGGTTTTTGTTGCTACGTATGTACCTCCGCAAGAGGTTACACAAAGTGAAGTGGATGAATGAAGTGGAGGTGAACAAATTCTCACACAATGCTACTGGCAACAAAAAGAAAAAATAAACCTTTGGGAGATTTTTGCATACAAAAAACAACACGAACTAATTAATTAACAACAGACTGAATTCGGTTTCGGTGGCGAAATATATTTGGCTCTAATACATTTTAAGTTAGACATACAAAGCAAAATTAATTAAAAACCTTTAATAATCTGAAAATGGGAAAATACTTATATTGTATAATATTACACTGAAAGAAACAAAGACGCGAGGAAACAATATCTATGAAAAAAGAGATTTGCGATTTGCCGTCACCTAATAGATCACTACGACACCACCACACACCATCAAAGCAGTGGTAACGAAGTGACGAACAATAGCATTGAGATAGTAGATGGCAGACGCGGCACAAAGATCCGTCCGCTGCTCGAGCACACGTCTCTCACCTGTATCTGCAATAGTATAAAGCACGGTACCGTTAGAAGTGCCCATTTATGTATGTTGTGTATGCGATTTGAAATATGAGAAATTTATTCATAATTGCCTTAAGTAGGAGCGGAGCTATAGTTGTGCACATTCATATATATACATCCATACATATGTATGTATGTACGTATAACATGTAACAAATATCCGACGAGAAGAAATAGATAATAGAGACTAATGTGAGCAAAAATACCAACAAATAACGACAACTTTAAAGCAAATCTGATGAACAGAAAATATCAGTGTGCAGCTGTTTTAATCAGCAAAATGTAACAAAACAGTGCAACCAACCGACCACGAAACGAATGAACCAACAATCATTTAAGCAATTGTTATGTTAGCAACAACAAACAACGCTGCAGCGATATAGATCCAATCCATTGTTGTTGTTTTTTGACGTTGTTGGTAGTGGTTGGTTGTTGCCTGTATACTGCACTTGCCAGTGCAGTGCAGTGCGGTGTATGTGTATACTCGGCCATAATTTAATAACTTGGGAGAGCCGCCTCAAAAGATACGAGCAAAGAGTAGATTCTGAAAAAATAGGAATTAATGGAATTTCACATGCACATGTACAATGAAACAAGAAAGAACAAAATCGTTAACCGTCATTACATATGTACACAGAACGGAACAACGGCAAATATATACATATGTATGTATATAATTTGTGGAACTATCAGTTGATAATTTTGTATGAACATAAATGCCTCCGTACAGATACTAATTTCTACATACATACATATCTGTCGTCATTGGCAACTTTTACATACATATGTACATATAAAATTCCTAAAATGGAATTCAAAAAAGGCAAAAATTAAAAAAAAATGAACTACCCCAAATTGGCAAGAAATGTTTCATGCTGTAAGATTTTTCAATAAAATAATAGAGCTGCGTTTCTTTAAGCCGGTATAACGGCCGTTTTAGACGCACACATTACACTGTGTGTAATTTTTTATTTCATGGAAATATAAACATATACGGTCACCACTACGTGATAAAAGACCGTGTCCTCCAGTTTTGCCCAAAGTCATGCAATTTTTTATGGGCCCCAAAGATTTGAGGCCTCGCTGTCATTTTTGCTCATTTTCTCAGACTAATATCTTGCAAACCGCAATCGCAAAATAAATTAAAAAAACGTTTTTTAACCTTTCTTCCCCTGTTCAGGTCCATAGGTAGCAAACCGTTCAAAATTCAAGGAAACAATCAACTACAAAAATTTACCTAAGATCTCAATAAACAACTTTTTAGAACATATGAACTTCCTATAATGATTCTTAACACCGTTTATGTAGCCGCAAAAGTAAAAAAAAAATAATTTCAATTGTTTTTTCTTTACTTCAACATTGAAATACTCTGCTATCTATTACAAAAATGATAAAAAATAAAAAGACACGGGTCTTTTTTGTTCAATTATCAAAATTCCAATCTTAAATACTGTCGTATTACGCGGGCGTACTAAAACAACTGATCTTTTCTGCTGCGGTACACTCCAAATACGCACAATGCAAAGTAAGCTGTGTTTTTCCATGTGTTTCCAAATGTCAAATTTGACATTTGAAAATCGACCTTATGTCATTTAAACTACATTTCACATACAGTGTGACAAGGCTAAAACGTGTATTCCTTAACTCTCACTGAAAAAAAATTACATTCAAGTGAATACTTGTGTAAGTGTTGCCAACTGGAACGATAATAGGCCTCTTCGATAGGGCTTACTTGCTTAATAAGGGAACTCACACCGAGTAATGTTCGAGCTGGGAAAGTGGTAAATGGTTCTACTAAACAAAAAAAATTAATGGCATTATGTTTTCCACCAGCAGTTTACAATTGGAAGACCCCTGAAAAATATAAATATTTCCAATAATCAACTGTTTTGTTGTATTTATTGCAGGATTATATTCACACTTTTCCACTTTCAAACAAAAAATGGATCGCTAACGTAAAAAACACAGCCACTACTTTCCTGAGTTCCGTTATTATTTGTATGACATTTACTCACTTATATCAATATCGATTTACTAATGCCAGCTACCATACCAATTTCATTGATCGATTGATTTCGCATAGACTTTCGCTAGACTAGAAAAGACTAGTAACAAGAATGTTGCTTGTTTCTCGCTTAGTGATGCTGCCAGATTTTCCTTATTGATCATTAAAGAAATACCAATGGGTAACAATGCTGCAGCATGAACAAGCCTCGTAATTGCAAGCTCAATCGAACAAGCCTTTATGTTTAATTCATAATATCTATTTCAACATGTACACGCACGATGATCCTGTGCCGTGGCTTATTAGACCTAGGCAGACGCATACGATGCTTAGAAGAGATCTGGTACGTCGTTTGTTATATTTAGGACATTTTCTATAGACTCTTAATAGCATTGTCAATCTAATACTAGGGCTGTTTTTCTTTAAGCCAGGATAACAAGCTGCAATAACAAAAACGTTAACAAAAATTTATTTTTTTGCTCAAAATAAAAAAATATTTTTTCACATTGTCGCCAACTACAATATAAATATATGTATCAAAAGAAATTTTTAAAAAATTTTTTTGTGTCGACTTTATTGGACTTAGCCTCGATATCCATCATTTTGACTTACACTGGATAATTATCCAGGCTAAGTCAAAAATTTTTAACACAAAATTATTTTTTCAAAATTTGTTTTCACACACATATTGATATTGCTTTTGGCGACAATTTTAAAAAAGATTTTTTTATTTTGAATGTTAAATTTATTTTATTAAGATTTTTGTTATCGCAGCACAGTTATCCTGATTTAAAGAAAAACAGCCATACTAATACCTCCTCACACTGACAGCGTAAATGCTTCAGGTGTCAAATTTCAATGGTATCTCAGTCTGAAGAGGATTTATATGTATATTTTTACACATAATTTGGTTGCACCATAAAACTTTCCAATTCGTTTCGAAAATCAGATGCAGAACAATCTGTGAACATTCAAATTCAAGAAACTCTTCGTGGGTGGACTTATATTTAATCAACATCATAGAAATATTTCTATGGAAAATTCTATCCAGACCAAATATATTGTCATTTTAGAATTTAATTCATAACAGATCGATTGTGGATGAAACTGAACTGTGGATGAAAGAACAATTCATTTAGCATGATGAAATGATGATCAATGTTCGTATCTCAATGCGAAAAATTAAAATTCAACCATTTATACACAAATCGTCTTATGTCCGTTTTAATATCGAGCAAGGCCCATTCATAAAATACTTCAATGGGTCTATTGTTAAGAATTCAAATCAGTATCGAAACAAACGACCATTTAAATCGATGTCTTCACATAAGTGCGTAAATGTTTCCATAAAATTCCTTTCGAAACTATAATTGTCCAATGGCGATACTTATTAGCTCTAATATTTCACGTTCTTTCGGTTGACACTTTCAACTTTCAGTTTGTTGTCAAAGAAAATGAGAGAGAGTCTAGAAAACATTGTTGTGATCTTCGGACTACCCATTGAAATGGGTCGCTGGCCTTAATTAACATAACAAAAGCTGGGAGAAAAAAGATCATCGAACACAAACATATAACTAATTCATCGTTTACATACATACATATATATGGACGTAGCTGCTTCTCGACAGCTTACAGAATAAGAATAAGACAGAAAAAGACCATAATTATTACTGGAGTAGATAAATATGTAAATGCTCACTTTTTGAATACACGGCCGTCGCTGTATTTTTGGGGTATTTAAGATGGATATGTGCATACTTCTGTACTCGTGTGTACGCATCAAAACGCATAAAACCGGTTGGTGTGTTGGAAAAACACATGGAAAACTTTTCTTTTACTATTTTCATAGTTAGACTAGTATGTGTTTTTGATGCATGATCTTTCCCAGAGAAATCAATGAAAAAGAAAGTGAATGGTTTAGTACGTCGACCAGCGCGTGAGATAACGAAAAATGAAAATTCATTAAAATCTCGATTTTCCAACGAAAATGCTACAGGCCAAGCACGCATGTACCAAACTCCACATGGCTATTACCACACCTGACATTTGAAAAGATAAAAAAAGTGAATTTTGATGAAATTGTGATATTCTACATAAAAATACAGAAACCCGCTATCTTTGAAAACGCAAACGATGAACACTTAACCAAGAACAAGCCAGACCCAAAAACATTTATTAATAACAAATATCAAATATATTGTTTTGTTTTGTTTTCGTTTAAAATATAATACATACATACATACATATGTATATTAAATAAAAGTAACAATAAGAAACTGAATCGTTGGAAAGGAATATAAACATATGATTTTATGTTTCTCTTAACGGCAAAAGCATGCTAAATTTCTTTATCGCGCATGCTTGAAACACTCATCAAACAGGTCATTGGCATTAGGTTATATTTATATATAAACAACATCGCTCACGCACACATGCTGTGATAAAATATTATAAGGGGGTAGACTCACAGCATTCAGATAGCGTTGTCATAACCGGATATTTGTCTGCTGTATTAGGCCTGATCTGTCTACCTAACTGATAGAGCACTTCGTGGGCGTTGTAATGTAATCTAAAAAAACTAAACACACCCTACCTTTATCGGATCCCAATTGTAATGGATTTGCAGACCAAATCCTGAAAGTGTGGTCATACAAGCTACGAAATGATATAGGCCTGTTCGACAGCTAGTTTACAATTAAGAGAATTGATAAGGTGGCGGCGTATATTTTTCTTAGATGGAACAGGAAGAAAAATATGGCAGCACAACTAAGCGATTAGCAAGCAACTTGTTTATTAACGAGCAAATTCCATACAATTATTAAACCAGTAAGTCCAATCGATCAGGCCTAATGTGTAAATATTACATTATATTTAAAGCTGGGATTTGAAGCCTCGAGATCGTGGTATGCTACCTACGTATTCGTTTTCATGTAGTTCTTTTATAGCCGCACGGGAAAATTAACTGCCTCAGGACAAGTCCTAGCACTAGTCCCTTGTGGGTAAGGACCGGTCCTGGTTCTAACCCAAATATATGAAGGGTTTGTCATTGTAGGGGTGATATGTCTTGGACATGTCCGCTAGAATCGGTCTCAAAGGACTTGACATGGAACCGGTATCAAAAGATATGACCTGGAATCGGTTTCAAAGGGCATGTCTTGAACAACACCTCAAAAGACAAGTTTGATGGTTTTTGTATAAACAAGTCTTAAAACCGATCTCAAAGAATATAAATTGAACCACACTTTGTTGTAAATTATAGTATAGTACTATCTATATAATAGTTGTAATAGTTGACAGAGGGATTTGTGTTTAATAGCGTGGAGGTAGTCATAATGTTGACACGGATATCTCTCAGATAAAATTTTTAACGAATATGCGAAATATTTGAAGAGATTAACACATTTGCCGGAATTTGAATCTATTTTTATTAATATTATTTATTTAATATATTAATATTTTGTTATTTAAATATTCTTAAGAAATGAATAGATAATTGACAATTTATTCACCATTTCTAAATATTCCGTTATAAAATTACCTTTACTATAGAGGATTTGTAATAAATAAATTGCTGTATGATTTGAACCAGATGTTTTAGATGTACAGGGTGGCCGATGAATATAAATGTACCAATTTTCTAGCTCTCCAAAACACTTTTGCCACGCCCACACCGCCCACGAAACGAAAACTCAAAATCCGGCATCATATTTACCTTTCTCATGATGAGTAATATATACTCTCCAATTTTCAGCCGTTTAGCTCAAAAACACTTCTGCCACATCCCCACCGCCCCCGAAATGAAAATCCAAATTTCTGCATCTTATTTATCATTCTCGTGGTCAGTAATATATATGTACCAAATTTCAGCCTTCTAGCTCTCAAAAACACTATTGTTTTTACCGTAGTCAGTAATATATACGTTCCAATTTTCAGCCTTCTAGCTCTCCAAAACACTTTTGATATGGCCAATCGGCCCACAAAATGAAAATCCAAATTTCTGCATCTTATTTATCATTCTCGTGGTCAGTAATATATATGTACCAAATATAAGCCTTCTAACTCTCAAAAACACTATTGCCACGCCCCCTCCGCCCACAGTAAAAATTTTTAAAAATTGTATAGCCTATAGTTCCTTCCAGACCTTTATCTGTCTGTACTGAAAATTTCAACAACATCGGTTCAGCCGTTTACGCGTGATTGCGGAAGAAACAAACAGATAGGCATGTTCGATTGGGCTTAGTAGCTTACGATTAAGAGACTTGATTAGGTGGCATCATTGTTGTCCATTGGTTTATCTCAAATGGATCAACAAGAAAAATCTGGCAGCAACGCGTAGTAAGCCACTTTCTTGTTAAGCGAGTAAATTCCATTCAAAAATTAAGCTAGCAAGACCAATAAATCAGGCCTAATGTTAAAATTTCATTCAAAATCAAAAATTATTTTTTGAAATTGTCGCCAACAGCAATGTGTATGAAATCAAATTTTGAAAAAAATTATTTAATATTAAAAATGTTGGACTTAGCCTGGATAAGTATCCAGTGTAAGTCAAATTTGTGGTTATCGAGGCTAAGCCCAAAATGGCAACATAAAATATTTTTTTGGAAAATATGTTTTGATACAAATATTTATATTAGGCCTGTTCGATTGGGGTTACTAGCTTACGATTAAGAGACTTGATAAGGTGGCGTCATTGTTGCCCATTGCTTTATCTTAAATGGATCAACAAGAAAAATCTGGCAATACAATGTGTAACAACGTTGTCACCTTATCAAATCTCTTAATTGTAAGTTAGTCAGACCAATCGAACATGCCTAATGTTAAAAATATTTTTTTTTTTGAGTAATTTTTTAATTTAATTTAATTTTTTTAACGCATTTTTAACATAAACATTTAACGTTTTTAAAATTCGGGATGGGTTAGGAAAATCAATTTGTCGATTGACATGGACGTACTCATATATAAAAAATTAACGCACTGAATGAGTGACTAAAGTCATTAGGTATGTTTGGGGCAATTTTGTGGTCTAATTCGCCCATACGACTTTTTGCTTTGTTATTTTCTTGTCAATTGTTACCAACAGTTTTTTATCAAAATGAATACCATTTACACCATAATGAACCATATGAGTCCATATGAGTTTGAGCCATGTCTGTCCGTTTATCTAATTTTCACATCTTAATATTTTGCCCAAATTTAGTTTAAATTCGGACATGGGTAAAATTGAAACGCCTCCTTCCTGGGATAAAAAAAACAAATGTAACTGTCATACGTATAGTCGATATCAATTGCAATTTTTCATAGTCACTTTACACCAACAAACTAAATGGGACATAGTGATATTACGATCTAATTTATGAAAACATATTTAACATCCTCTGAATGAATATACAACTGGAAATCGCTTATGAATGCGTTTTATTAACCACTTCTCCATTCACTGACGTTGATGATTACCTATTAACATTTTTGTTAGCCATGTTACAAATTGTATTAGTCGCATTTGAATGTTTTTCGTATGCAAAAAGAACCCCACAAAACTCGAAGATTTGCCAGAACGAGTTTGCCAATTGCACTACTTTATAAGAGAAAAAATCAGACGGAAGAAGAATAACAATTTCGTTTATCGTATTGGAGTAGAAGAAGGCGCGTATATTACGTACATGTACATACATGTGTATATATATGTATATTGAACGTTATAACATGAAAACAAGTTATTTACGCACGCTCGCCTCAGACGACACTTCAAGACAATTAAAAAAGTGAAATTGACAGTGAATAAAATTGAATGCCACTACAGAACAGTGATACAGCGTATAAACGTGATTTAACATCAACAAAGTTTAACGTAACGCATGGAAAACTTTGACATTAATTAATTATGTATTATTGTTATTTTAAAGCGAACTCAAAAAAACGGCAGAGTGACTAATGAATCATTGTGGGATGTTTGAATAAATCGCCCTTCCAGTAAAGTTAACTCCTTAAAATCCACAACATAAGCAAGAAAAGTAATGAAAACTAGGTTTTAACGCAGATGCAACAGCCAACTACATACAGTGTAATTACCAATCACCAAAGTTATCATTTGGTGTGAAATGAACTTAAAAATACTTAATAATAGTAATAATTAAAACGCTTGCGGTAAACCCACAGAAAAACTACTTGCAAAAGAAAAAGTTAATTCCAAAGAGGCAAATGTAAGAAAAAACGTAAGCTTGTTGTGAATACGAGTTATAACGCATGCGATAAACACTTCGATAGCACATAATCTCTAGTGGTTTCATATGGCAACAGTCTGTGAATGAAAACAAATCTGACCGCCTGACCCATCGCTCTTAGACTACAAAGCGAGAAGTAGAAAAAAACAATCAACGAAAAGGGAAATTTGCGGGAAACCATCCAACCAAGATAACAAATCACGTCTTAAATGTTTAACACCATGCGCGAGGACGACATTGAGTTCGCCATCAAAGTTGTGATAGTGGGAAATGGCGGAGTGGGCAAATCATCGATGATTCAACGCTACTGCAAAGGCATCTTCACCAAGGACTATAAAAAGACCATAGGCGTGGATTTCCTCGAAAGACAAATCGAAATTGATGGCGAAGATGTACGCATCATGCTCTGGGATACGGCGGGTCAGGAGGAGTTCGATGCCATCACGAAAGCCTATTATCGTGGTGCCCAGGCGTGTGTTCTAACCTTTGCGACTACAGATCGGGCCTCCTTTGATGCTGTTCGAGAATGGAAACGTAAGGTGGAAAACGAATGCCAAGAAATACCTACGGTCATTGTTCAGAATAAGATCGATCTAATCGATCAAGCTGTGGTCACTGCCGACGAAGTCGAAACCCTAGCCCAACAGCTCAATTGTCGCCTGATAAGGACGTCAGTGAAGGAAGATGTGAATGTGGCGTCGGTGTTTCGTTATTTGGCCACAAAATGTCATCAGCTAAGTCAAGCTTCCTACATGGAACAAAATCAGCAATCGCATGCGAATGGCAGTGGCGGGTCATCATACAATCATGAAAGCCATAAGACCATTAGTGCGTTTAGTCCCACATACACAAAAGCTAAGTCAACGGCGGGCACCATAAAACTACAGAAGAGTTCATCAGCACGAAAGCGTAAAATCATATTAAAAAAATGTGGCATAGTATGAAGTACAAGTGCAGGCAACACACGGCAGGCGAAAGACCGACCAGCCACAAGTAATAACTCCAACTCAAACACACACACCGCAATAGTTAGCAGCAGTCATCAATGCCTGCGTTATGATGAAAGCGGCCAAAAACAACAGTTTTCATTAAATTCACATTAAAACATTGATTAATCAACCACGTACACTTTTTATCCTAAAATTACTGGAGCATAGTCAACACCTAAATCAAAAATAATAGAAACTTTTCAGTTAATTAGAAAGAAAAACACCATTCATCCAAGAGATAAGAGCAGCTATTTTCTTCATTTTAAATAATTTTGAAAGCAGTTTCCACAAAAAACGGTATGTCCATCAAATGGAAATCCAGATAAAAACTGCTTTTAAATTAACGATCTGAACGTAAGACTATAAACTTATAAAGCATTTTTATTTTTTTTTTTTATTTCGCAGATAACCACTACTTCCCACTCGATGTTTGGATGGATGTGGAAAGGATGGCGGATGGTGCAAGTGAGGGGGTTTTCCGTTCAAGTTATTTGAATTAATACTCATAATGTAACTAAACAATACTTTTGACTTTTGGAATACTTACTACTATTTGTACTTACACATATATACACAAATACTTGGTTTATTCGGAGACTGATATCATATATAGATATACATTTATATGTAGTATAAAAATGTTACTAATTTCCTTAAAATGTAAAACACGTTAAAATATTTAATTTTATACATTTCGTGCAATTCAAATCACAAATGTAGGTAGTCTAAATAAAATTAAAACATTATTTATATATATTTAAAAATTATCATATATAAATAAAATATAGTATGAACTGATATATAGGAGAGTTTTTTTTTATTTCTAAGTCATGTTTATAACGAATGACTACGATTTTCCACACCAATTCCCAGCGAAACTATTATTAACCTTGGTGCTAAGCCAAAAGTAAATCCACTCTGTTCCTTTCGTAGAGATCTTTCGATGGTTAGTAAGATGGGGCCCAAGATGATCATTGCAATAGTCTTTTGGATGGCGTTTAATAAGGTTACACTCCTCCAATACTTACTTTCTGTTAAATCGCCCTTCTTTGCAGGGCCCATCATTGGGTACGAAATCAGAATGACGCCTACTTTTAATCTTTTATCTGCAACCAAAATTTATGTGGTGAAGTCAGGCTATGCCTTACAGATTTCAGGACCTGCCACTTTGCTGTTGTTGAGTTTGGCAATCGCTCTTTTTACATTTTCGATCCCTTCATGGATTTTTCCTAGTTAGATGGTGAAAAGCTGAGATTTTAAATTTATATCAGGTGGTGGCGATTCAAAGAATTCTACATTTAAAGAAAAAAACTGTTATTAACTAACTGTATAACTATGCAATTTTCTGCTATTACAGCAGTTTTTCTGCAATCTTGCATCAGCATTCACACTGCTAAAGTGTTTTCAGTCTGCTAAAAATGGCTGCTGTTAATTATATTATAAAATAGATACAAAATAAGCGTATATAATTTAATTTAAATAAGCGAATATATTAGCTTGGGGCAATATGCGTATCAATAAAAAGACAATCGTAATATATTTCAATGGTAGTAAATTCCCTTATAAGAACATTTATTCTAAAAAGTGTTGTTAATAAAATTGTTAACTGGCTATGTTGTTCTGCACACATCGAGGGCCTATGAATGAACCATTTTCTCGAAAATGCCAAACTAATCTCAGATTTGGATGTTATCTGTCATAAAAATTTGGCGAAGAAAAGAAAAAATTTTTTCTAAATCCACTTTTTCAAATTTTTTTGATTTGGCTATTAACTCACACGTTATTTTGTGACTGCATAAGTGGCTATAAACATAAAAATAATAGAAATAAAATAGTTCAAAATTGGAGTAACATATAACAGAAGGTTGAAATTCGCTACAACGATTTTGTTTAAAACATTGTTCAGCATTTTTATAGATTTGTGGTATATCGAACTGTCAAATTCCATAATTTCGCCGTTAGTAACATTTTGCTTCCCAAGGATATCCAATAGGATAAATGGTGGCTGTAAAGTCAAAAATTGAGAAAAGTAGCTTTAGAAAAACCCGCGTAACTTTTTATTATATTGAGCATACCATGTGATTGCTGACATTGCTAAAATATAAGCAATTGCAACCGCGAATTTTGGATTTTCCAACAATTGCAGTGATTTTCGCGACTGACTATAAGTCAGTATAAGTACGTTATAAGCGATATTGGTTCTTAATCATTTTAGCCATATTTCCCGCGAAAATGAAAATTTTCCAAAAAATATCCAATTTGTATTTTTTTACCGTGCCCTACCGCAATATACACTTTTTGTAAAAAATTTCGAAAAGGGATAAAAATTTGGGCATAAATGGCTATGTGCTTATTTCAAAATTCAATAGTGCTCAATTTTAAACGTGCAAAAGTGGCTATGAACCATAAAACCGCGAATAATAGGAAATTTCGAAAACTTTTTAATCGTAGCAATTAGTAATGATTTTTAGATTAAACTGTAGAAGAATGATTAATAATAATAATACTCTTAAAATTAAGAAGAAAATCAGATTTTTAGCTCTCCTGAAAAGTTATGTTTTCAAGCCACTTATGAATATAAGCCCTCGATATGCTTAAAGTTTCAAGAAAGCGTTTTTTCTTTATTGCTAAAAACAGCAAACAGTTGTTTGCTATTTCAGCAGATACAAGTCTGCTATCTCTTTTTCAGCAGAAAATCTGCTCTTACAGCAGACTTGCATGGTCTGCATCTGCTCTTACAGCAGACTTTCTGCTTTCTTTTAACGACAAATTCCTTTGTGTTCCTGAGTGTATATATCTTTCAAGCTGACTTTCGGTGTTGGCAAGGATGTTTCCTTCTTTGTTCCTGATGTTTGGTGTGGTAAAGAGATTGGATCCGCTTAGCTGTTTTATAGCTTTGCGCGTTTAACGGCTATTGTCACGATAGTTATGTTTCTTGCCGATTTAGTTATGTTAGTTTCAGATATAGCCGGCGATCTGCTCCAAACATCTTGTTCACCTTTTTCCGATGCTTATAATTAGAGCTCGGGTCGGTTTTAAGTAGTTCTTTTATAATTTTCTCCTATCGTTTTGTCTCGAATCCATGGGGATGTATGGTTGGTGCTTGTATCTAGGGTATAATGTACAGTTTTGATGAAGGCTTCGGATATATTTTTCCAGCACGAATGGTGTTTGTGTGAGTCTTCTCTATCTTCTTGGGCAACTGATGCCCAATTTTTATACACTCCACGAGAGTATTATGTCTTTGTGCATTTGTTTGTAACACCCAAAAGGAAACGAGATAGACCCATTGTTAATTATACCGATCGTCTTAGAATCACTTTCTGAGTCGATTTAGCAATGTCCGTCTGTCTGTCTGCCCGTCCGTCCGTCCATCTATTCTTGTAATCACGATACAGGTCGCAATTGTAGACAGAACCAAATGAAACTTTGCACAACGATGTTTTTCGGGATAAGGACGAACGCTATTTAATTTGAAGAAAATCGGTTCAGATTTAGATATAGGCCCCATACAAATGTCGCTCCCGATTTGACTCTTTTCACTCTAGATACCACATATTACAACAGATTTTCTTTAAAATTGGAAAAACATCTTATATTGTAACTAGAAACACCTGTGGTAAAAATGTGTTAGATCGGTTCAGATTTATATATAGCTCCCATACAAATTTCTCTCCCGATTTGACTTTTTCCGCTCTAGAGACCACATAATGTATCAGATTGTCTTCAGATTTGGTAAAACATCTAATATTTCCACTAGAAACACCCATGGTGAATATCGGTCAGATCGGTTCAGATTTATATATAGCTCCCATACAAATTTCGCTCCCGATTTGACTTTTTCCGCTCTAGAAACCACATATTGTATCAGATTGTCTTCAGATTTGGTAAAACATCTTATATTCCCACTAGAAACTCCCATGGTGAATATCGGGCAGATCGGTTCAGATTTATATATAGCTCCCATTCAAATTTCGCTCCCGATTTGACTTTTTCCGCTCTAGAAACCACATAATGTATCAGATTGTCTTCAGATTTGGTAAAACATCTTATATTTCCACTAGAAACACCCATGGTGAATATCGGTCAGATCGGTTCAGATTTATATATAGCTCCCATACAAATTTCGCTCCCGATTTGACTTTTTCCGCTCTAGAAACCACATATTGTATCAGATTGTCTTCAGATTTGGCAAAACATCTTATATTTAAACTAAGAACATCTATGGTGAAAATGGGTCAAATCGGTTCAGATTTATATATAGCTCCCATACAAATGTCGTTCCCGATTCGACATTTTCCTTTATAGAAACCACATATTGTACTCGATTTTCTTTAAATTTGGCACAACATCTTATAATCTTACTAGAAACACCTATGCAGAAATTGGGTAAGATCGGTTCAGATTTAGATATAGCCCCATATAAATGTCGCTCCCGATTTGACTTTTTCCGCTTTAAATGCCACATATTCTAATCGATTTTCTTTAAATTTGGCACAACATCTTATAATCTAACTAGAAACACCTGTGGCTAAAGCGGGCGCAACATCTTATAATCTAACTAGAAACACCTGTGGCTAAAGCGGGCTAGATCGGTTCAGATTTAGATATAGGCCCCATACAAATGTCGCTCCCGATTTGAATTTTGCGCTCTAAAAACCATATATTGTACCCGATTTTCTTTAAATTTGGGACAACATCTTATAATCCAACTAGAAACACTATGCAGAAATTGGGTAAGATCGGTTCAGATTTAGATATAGCCCCCATACAAATGTCGCTCCCGATTTGACTTTTGCCGCTTTAAAGCCACATATTGTGCTCGATTTTCTTTAAATTTCGCACAACATCTTATATTCTAACTAAACAAAACTATGGTGAAAGTGGGTAATATCGGTTCAGATTTAAATATAGCCCAAATTCAAATGTTGCTCCCATAAGTTTAACCGATTTTGGCCAAACTATACATTTTATATTTCACCTATTTCGTTCCAGGTTTCAATATATCCTCATACAAATGTCCTTTCCGATATAAAATTTTTTGTCAAACACATACATTTACAGGATACAAAAAACCTTCCCGTTTTCACTTTTTCACCGAATTGTATTCGGATTGAAAGTGGAGTGTATCATAGAGTCGGCCCCGCCCGACTTTAGCCTTTCCTTACTGGTTTATAATTGCCATAGGTCTTAGTCTTATTATTCCGACAAGTAGCTGATATATATTTATTCCCGTTGTTCCAGTGTGGGGTATAGGACCATTGGTTTCGTTTAATGTTGTTGTTTTAATTGCTAGTGCTTTTTTCTAGATTATTGTAATTTTAAATTGTAATAAATAAATAAAAATAAATAAATGTTGTTTTTAAAATGGGTTGCTGATTGGGCTTACTAACTTAATTTTTTATGGAATTTACTCGCTTAACAAGAAAGTAGGTTACTACTCTCTTAGTTGTGTTGCCAGATTTTTCCTGTTAATACATTTAAGAAAAAACAATGGGTAGCAACGTTGCCACCTTATCAAGTCTCTTAATTGTAAGCTGGTAAGCCCAATAGAACAGGCCTTGCGTTTGTGACAAAAGGCCTGTTCGATTGCGCTTACTAGCTTAATTTTTGTATGGAATTTACTCGCTTAACAAGAAAGTAGCTTACTACTCTCTTAGCTGTGTTGCTAGATTTTTCCTGTTAATCCATTTAAGAAAAACCAATGTGTAGCAACGTTGCCAACTTATCAAGTTTCTTAATTGTAAGTTAGTAAGCCCAATCGAACAGGCCAAAAGTTTAATTTTTCAACTGTGTCGCTGCGGTGGAGTTACCATAATGATAGATGTAATCAAAACTGACGCAAGAGCAAACCTTTCGGATTTAGGTTGGATCCTAAAACCATATCCGAAGCATAGGTGTAAGTCTTGACTCAAGATTATAGATCTGTGACACCCTTCAAATGTCTTCGTCTTTGGTCGAAAGTAAGTATATGTGCCAAGATCATTCGAAATGCGTGATGATGGGAAATATTAGTTTTAAACCTATTTGTTTTTTGATGCATAGGCCTGTTCGACTGGGCTTACTAGCTTAATATTTGTATGGAATTTACTTGCTTAACAAGAAAGTAACTTACTACTCTCTTAGTTACCGAGTAAGATGGTGCCAGATTTTTAACTCTGATTTATTTAAATAAAACCAGTACGAACTGAACATGTATGCACTCACTGGGAGTTTACTTAATAAATCTTGTTTATACGTATTGGGCTACGGACAGTGAGATTCCTTCTGAAGGAGCAGGCGAGGATCCTGTAAACGGATAATATAGGGTAAGTGTCCCATTTAATATCCTTATTACGGGTGACTAGTAGATGAGGCCCACAATATGACCCAACAAATACCTGCTTGTTTAATTATTTATTTTACTTGGCACACCTTGCCAGATACTTGCATCCTGAAATAGCTGGTGCTCTTCATTGTCGGGATGACAAACTATTTGTGCTGCGAGCCATTGTGCCATCGTATAGATTTAATGGAACTTAAATGGAATCCAAAACCCTAAAAATGGGACGTAATTGAAAAATAAACAAAATGTTGAGCTCTTAACATGCAGATAAAACTTATTTTTCATCGAGAAAATTTTAAATTTGTTAAGTTTTCGTCATAATACAGAAGACACTGGTTGCATCCCACTGTACACTACCTAAGCTGGGTCACGAAAAAAATTGCTGCGGGCACATTCAGAAAAAAGTATGCCAAAGTAAATATGTACCAAAACTGAGGAAAATTGAAATAATTTCTAATAATAATTTCAAATAGAAACATTTATTTGAAAATAAGAAATTTTTTGAACTTAATTCTAGTAAATATTTACTTAATCGGGGGAAAATCTTTAAGAAACTTTACTCAAACCAAGTAAATTTATGCTCAATTTGAGGACAATTTTCCGAAGTTTTTCTTCAATCCAAGTAAAATTTTACATTTTTATTATTGACGTTTGAAAACCATGTAACCATTTTGAAACCATTAAAAACCGTTTGAATTGTAGGTTAGTGTAAACGGGTCTTTACCATTAAAGTAACCAATAGCTGTACAATGTGATAAGAAGATAAACGATTTGACAGTTTAGAAACAGCTGGGCTATTTATTTCAATCAGTAGTTGACAGTACAGATACAGTTGGAAGCTTAACGAAGCGTAAATATTTTTATATTACTTAAAAAATGCGCAGATGTTGCATTTGTAAGAAAAATGATAATGACAGTGGCCCATTCTTCACAATTCCAAAGGACGAGCGGAGGCTACTTAAGTGGATTGAAGCTTGCCGCAAGGAGTTCCCACCTAATAGTTTCATATGTTCTGATCACTTTTTGCCATCTGATATTATCAGAGGCGCGAAGAGGGTTTTGTTAATGCCTAACGCAGTGCCTTATCTTCCGATTTCGTGGAACATATGTCGAGTATGTCTCCAGGAAGAAAATCCTAGGAATAAGGACACCGTCGTAGCCTGCGGACAAATGCGACTACTATCCTCATACGCCGATAATAAACTGTTCAAACATATTTTTGACTGCTCCGGCGTCGTGGTGAGTTTTTTAATTGCATATTAAGCTGCCTTTCAATACATCCAACATCCATATGAATCAAATAATTTACCTGATAATTTCAATCTTCTGAACTAGGTAAAACCAAATGATGGTTTACCCGAAAAAATATGCCAAAAATGTCTTAAATTCTTAAATTACGCCATACATTTTCGCAAAACATGTATAAAATCTGATACAAAACTAAAACTAATGATTCAACGTACAAAATCAGCCGCTACAATCTTTAAAGACGAACGCAGCAAGGATATATTGGAAGATGCCAATGTAGATGATCCTTTGTACTGTGCAGATGAACGTCTGATGTCAAATAATAGTTTACGTGTTAGCAAGGTAGACGTATTGCCCGGTGATCCCTTACATTATAAAGAAGACAATGTGGAAGAATGTCTGCCAACAAACAATATTTTCCAAAATATCAAAGAAGAGTCCCAACCTGTAGACATCGATATAAACCACGAAAGAAAACCAATTCAAAAAGAACTAAAAAGGCTAAAGAAATCTAAAACCTTAGACATAGAGAAGAGACCACAATCCTTACATTATATTGGAGAAGATATAGAAGAATATCCGACAAAAAACAATAGTTTCCAAAATATCAAGGTAGAACCGCAAAAATTAACACAACATTTCAAAATAAACAATGGCAAAGAAAGGCATCGAGAAATAAAAATTCAGGAAATTAAGTTTTTCCACGTAGGAAAGAAGTCACAACTAGATTCAGAGAGATTAGCTTTAAAATATGAAAATGTTGAACAGCATATTAAGGAAGAGTCGCAAAAATCACCAGAAAATTTCAATATAAACCACAATAGCAAAAGAAGGCATCAACAAATAGAAATGCAAAAGAACGCTAAATCCTTGGAAGTAGAAAATATGCCACCACTAGATGAACAGAATGCAGAATGCAAAGATGGTGTCGAAATTTCGGTGGCGTTAGAAGACATGGAAGTAGTTTTGAATCAAACTAACGTCGTTGCGGATGGCGAAAATTCTAACACAACTAAAATCGTTGATGAAGAGACTGAACATGCTGCTGAAGAAGACTACACAATATTAGATTGTGTTGACTTTGTGCAGCTCGAAGGGGACATGGGTACACAGCAAATAGGAGATGACGATGGTGTGGACAACAACATTAATCATGTAATTTCAATGGTTGTAAACGACCGGCTAGAAATTGAATTGGATTATACCAATTTAAAACAATCTGATAATGCTCGGAATGTAGATGCTGAATGTAATATTGATAAACAGGTGATGGACTGCGATACTCCAGCTATTAGTAGAACACAGAAAAATTGTGTGTGTGATGTCTGTGGCAATTATTTTAGCAGTCAGCAGTTATTGAATACTCACATGCATATACATCGACAAGAAAAACCAATCGCAAAGGTGTAAGTATAGAATTTAATACTTTTAAAATTATGTTATATGATTTTGTGTATTGTTGACCTTATGTTTTATTAATTCTCTTTTGTATTTGTTCAGCTTGAGGCCATAGGAAAAACTGGTGTTTTTTGTTTTATTTTATTTTTCCCAATATTTCGGTTGCCTTCGTCAACCATCATCAGGGGTAAAACAAACAACACCAGTTTTTCCTATGACCTCAAGCTGAACAAATACAAAAGAGAATTATGTTATATGTTCTACTAAAGATATAATAATGAAGAATTAATGCAAAATGAGTCGAAAATAAATATATTAATGTTCCACTTCCGAAAAATCTAGTAATCAAGGTACATATGGACATCTCCCAAAAAAGGTCTACAAAAATATGAAATCGGACCACACTAATAGCTTTTAACTTTATTTTGTCCTTATTTCAAAAACTTTTTTTATTATGAAACTTGAAGATAACTTGTTCTCTTTTATTTTTATTAAAAGTTGAAGTGTTATAACGAAAATTACTAATTTTCCCGTCCGTTTTGGCGCGTCCGTATTTCTGCTGTACCTATTTGAAAACATTTAAGAGACAATTCTCATATTTCATAAATCTACGAACAAAATATATCCTCTGACCTTCATTGTATACATGTATAAGGAAAAACAAAATTCTCAAAAAATCGCTGAACTTTGTATATTTCTATAAGACCTTCAAAGTAGTTCTGTTTTGTTGTCGCGTCCGTTTCGATGTAAAATTGTTTATAATTTTGTACTAATTTATACTGAATCCTGACGATATATTTTTAAAATGTAGTACTCTTTAAACGCTTTAGAACACTAAAAAGGCTGATCGACTTTTTCAGTTTCTTTCTTGTTTTAGGCGTAGTTTAAGGCGTGCGAATGTCGCGTCCGGGTCACTGGGAGATGCCCATATGAGGTGTTTCACATATTTCATGATTCACAACATGTAATCAAAATTGACCGCATTGTTATTATCACTTGGCTAAGCTTTTGTAAGTCTGTTGGTTTATGTTATTATCATTTCAGAAAAAATACCAATAAAAATACAAAAATTCACCCGTTTACCTGTGAATACTGCGGCAATGTGTATGCTCTAGCCGCTAACCTTAAAGCTCACCAAAGGATCCACGTCGGAGTGAAGTTATGTGGGTGAATTGTTTAAAATTGCTTGAAACAGTTCGGAAGTAACACTTATCCTGAACCCACAATTACAATTAGAGATGCGAACTTTGTGTGAAGTCTTTCAAATTAGAGCATCAATTAAAAGTCGACTTTAAAAGCAGTCTCCATCAGTCATTACTAATCGGGTCACTCATGGATCAGTGAATTTAATTTTAATTCTTAAATAGTTAATAAGACAAACAAGAAAGCCATCTATCTAACACACATGCGAAGTAAATTGTAAGTACATGCTTCTTTAATTTTGTGTATTTAATTATATTCATATGTATTTTAAATCGTTTATTCTATAAGTAAATGTACATTGTCTTATTTGCGAAATCCACACTCTAAATGGCTTAATTCTTTGTGGCTTTTGTCATTTCGACTGCTTCAAAGATTACTTTGTAACCTTGAGCTTCGAAGGCAGCCTCTTTTTGTCGGTGGGTGAGTGTCAGCATATGAGCCTTTAGTTGATGAGCCAATGTAAATGATTTATTACAAACTGCACATCTGTTTTGAAAATGGAAATAAGATTAAATTTAAATTTTAATCAAAAGATCAAAGCTTACATGTAATCCTTTTCTCCTGTATGCAATTTCATATGATTCTTTAAGATGGCGGAATAAGTAAAACTTTTATTACACACATTGCAAGAGTATGGCCGGGAGTTTGTATGGACTCTGTATACAAATATAAATAGAATTTTTTAACGTTTATTTCTCAATAAAAAAGCACTATGTTTTACAGATGTACGAACCTCTCATGACGGTGTCGGGAACTTCTATCCATAAAATGACGATCGCAGAATTTACATTTGAATGGCCGTTCCCCTGTATGTCTATACATATGATTTCTTAAATCGCTCATAATTCGATAAGATTTACTGCATATCCTGGAAATCGTAAAAAAATAATATTAATGTTCTTGCATAGTAAGGCAACATCATTGATCTTTTTTGAAGTTAGGAGAAGATATAAAACTATTACCAATAGATATTGGCGATGGAGAAGTTTTCCGTTTACAAACTACAACTGTAGTACATGCGAAATTGAAAATACAATTAGTCCTGAATATGTCTCTCATCTTCGGATAATCCCTTTGCCTTTTCCCAATTGAAATATGTTTGCAGATTATCCAACATCAACAAACAGAATTTTCTAACATGGAAAATTTTCTACAACTTTTTACTTACTCGCATTGATATGGTTTAACGTCGGAATGCATACGCATGTGATACTGGAATAATGGCTTTTTACTGTAAACATTACCGCAGATGTTGCACATAAACATCGATGGTTTCATCAACTTATTTGGCGAATCCTCTCTCTTTATCGCAGACTTTGTCTTTTTAGTGGTTGGAGGTTTGTTGGCTGTGGCCTTTTCTTTCATATTTGATGCTATCGCCTTACGACGCAGCGTCTGTAAAGCTACATTTTTCGTGGCACAATGTTCAATGAGTCTTTCCAATTCATCATCATTTTCAGCATTCAAATACTCAAATGCCTCGGCATAATCATCGGCTGAAAATGTCTCGGAAAAATCGGATTGATAGAGCTTCGTAATATCCACGCCTTTGATACCATCAGGTTCATAGTCGTCGGTATCATCACACGCTCCATCTGCATCAATATAATCTTCAGCATCAACCTCGTCAACTTCTTCCACGATATAATCAATTTCAATATGGGATTCAGTCGAATTTATAGAAACAATTTGTTCACGTTTACCCTGTTCCGTTTTCTTAAGAAGTTCTGTACGCATTTTCTGTAAATCTTTTATATTGTTAGCTACAGTATCCTCCTCCAAAGTAACACTAATTTGAGAGGCTAGAAATGCTTGAGAGTTACAACACATTTGGCGGAAGTTGGACCACATATTTATGATGTTGATACATTTGCAACATATTTTGGTGGGCATTTGTGGTTTTGGCTGCAACTGAAAGAACGGATTTGTATTAGTTTGAAAGTAAATAGTCTTATTGCACTTCATTAATTACCTTCACACCACAACAGTATTCAACTTTCTCATATAGGGGCATTTTGGTGAAATCGTCCTCTTCCTGGACGGACTCATCGAAGTTAAAGGCATTCGAGGATTCGTCTTTCGAGAATAATTCATGCATATTATCGACTACCGAATCCACCAAACAAAGGCGACACTTTTGATTGTTTTTATTCGTTAAACTAGACATTCTTTTAAATGTATTTTCAACATAAATATGAATGAATTTGTTTTTTACATTAATTGTTGATGGCAGTCCGTTCGCGAGTGCGGTCGATTACGATTTGCGTCGGCTATCGATTCTTAATCTCTGAACACTATGTGCAACCTAATCGAAATGCGCTCCGTGCGACGTGTGTCAAAATTAATTTCGACGTGACGACGTACGCACACGAAAAATAGGTAGAATGATTATTACTCACAAAGAATGCTTATCTCTGAAACAGAGGCGCAAAATTAAAAAAGACTGTTTATTGACTTTTTAAGTTACTAATAAAAGTGTAAGCTAGTTATTAAAAAGTATAATGTAGAATTAAATAGTTGAGTGACGCACGGCTCAAGTAACGCATTTGGATTATAGCATTTTCGGACTGTATGTGCAATCGAGCTGAAGTGACGTAAGGTCGATTTACAAATGCCAAATTCCATGGAAATTTGACGTCTATAAATCGACCTCCCGCCATTTCAAGCTGAAATCAATTGATTTCGCATGCAGTATGAAAAGGCTATTAGGTTGGAGTGTTAAACCGTTTTGGCTTAAATGCTCTAAATTTCACTTTGGAGCGTTTTTTGGCTTAAATACTCCAAATTTGCAATAAAACAGGCCAATTGTGGAGCGTTTTGGTTTAAATGCTCCAATTTGGTAATATAATACATTGCTTAACAAATTACGAGCCAACTATATTCTGTTTTATTTTATAAACATTAGGGTCGTTTTTCTGTGAGCCGTTATAACAAGCTGCGATAACAAAGACGGTAATTTTTTACTCAAAATATTGTGCTGACTTTTTTGGTCTTAGCTTCGATAACTATAAATTTGACTTATACTGGATAATTATCCAGACAAGTCCAAAATTTTTAACATAAAGCAACATTTTCAAAATTTGTTTTCACACACATATTGATATTACTGTTTTATTGAATTATTTATTTTGAGTAAAAATATATAAATATAATCACGTCTTCGGCTCTTATTCCAACAACACAACTAATTAGCTTTAAAATCCGTAATTATTACATTAAACAATAATTTAAATGTAAGTAAACGTGATCAGATGTTTGCTGTACGGCCGTGTTTAAGCTTGGCCGCACAAACCTAGCCTTTTCATGGTTGTTGGAAACCTACAACCATGAAAAAATTATAGAAAATACAAAAGGTTTCCCGACGCCCATAATTCCAGAAATTTTAAATACAATTTTTTATATAATTTATGTTTTTATATAACACTGTGCGACAGTCCAAAAAAGACAACAAATTTCAATTTCATGCTAGCTTATTTATCGATTCGTAAAGTAATAAAATACCAAATATTTTATTTGCACCCTCCATTGTGTCGAAATAATTTAATATTGCATGTACAGCAGTTATGGGAAAACTTAATTTTTATTACAAGCCAATTAAAAACACTTCGAGTCATACAATAATTAATAAAGAAAGCCTTAGAAATAAATGTATGTATTTATATTTTACCTGTATAGGAATACAACAACTACAAAAAATAATGTACATCGAAATTGACCTCAAATGTAATAATGAAGGCCAAGCTCTTTTCGTTTTTTCACTCCTTACGTTTTTTTACTTTGCCACTTTTGACGGAATGTAGCGTTTTCTCTCCTTTGCCTTTAGCATTGGCTGTAGATTTTTTTTGTGCCTTCTTTTTACCACGAGATTTACCCAGGGACTCCAAATCGATGGCTTCATCATCGTCTTCATTGCCATACTTGGCCATCAATTTGTCCATGAGCGAGTTGAAGCCACTTTCACGAGATTGCTGACGGGACATAATAGCCTGTTCAAGATTACCGGCAGCACTGGCCGCCGCACCGCTTTGCTTTTTATTTTTCGCTTCGATTTTGGCCAATATTTCTTTAGCCTCTTTCGATTCACGTGCATATTTCTTGTGACGCTTCTTGCGTTTCAATTCGGGTTCTTCGGTGAATGCTTTGTAATCTGGCACTTCTTCGTCATCGATCATCTTGCGGACAATCTCTTGGATGCGCGGTTCATCCTCCACCTTCATGAATGGCACAGAATTCATCATGTAGTTAATGCATCCTTTACCGTTGAGATAAGCTTTCTTTATATCGGTCATCTCCAGTTCAGAACCTACATATGACTTCTCATAGTTATTGATGTCTTCGGTGGTTATGGGTTTGAACAATTTTCTCCACAACTCCAACCAATTATTTAATTTTCCCTCCAAGTTATCATCATCATCGTCTATGATCCCTTGTTCATCGTATAGAGCCCGTTTGTCCTTGTCGGAGAGTGTTTGGTAGAGTTTCGACAGAAGCTTAAACTTTTCGGTGGCTGTTTTTTTCTGTGCTTCCGGCACTCGATCCGGATGAACTAGCAGGGATAATTTGTAATAGGCTTTCTTCAGATCTTTCTCTGAGGCAGTCTTCTCCACATCGAATAATTTGTAAATATCTTTGGTATCGAAATACTTTTCACACAGTTCTAGTGTAGAGGACATTTTTGAATTTCGCAAATCAAGTACCACCGAACAGACGAAGATGTAAACAAAAAATGATGAAAATGCTTGGAACAAACGCGCCAAGAGGAACAGATGTTTTTGCAAACAAAAGAAATTTCACATTAGAGTTGTAAAGGTATTGAGTAACCGAATACAGGGTAAACGAGACCATCTACCTAAGATCCCAAACACAATGCTACACGCTAGCGATGGCGTAAAAATCGCTAGCGTCGAAACCAGACAAGAGAGAGCGGTTAGCGCCTAGAATTGACACATTTTCTATTTTGATGAATTTTTGTATTTTAATTTAAAAAATTTAATTATTTGAAATGTTCGCAAATGCAAATCAAGTACCACCGAACAGACGAAGATGTAAACAAAAAATGATGAAAATGCTTGGAACAAACTCGCCAAGAGGAACAGATGTTTTTGCAAACAAAAGAAATTTCACATTAGAGTTGTAAAGGTATTGAGTAACCGAATACAGGGTAAACGAGACCATCTACCTAAGATCCCAAACACAATGCTACACACTAGCGACGGCGAAACAAAAAATCGCTAGCGGCGAAGCCAAACAAGAGAGAGCGGTTCGCGGCTAGAATTGAAACATTTTCTATTTTGATGAATTTTTGTATTTTAATTTAAAAAAAAATATTATTTGAAATGTTCGGAGTAACAAAAAATACTAGAGAAATTATAATTAACCATAGCGTGTTGCACATACTATTTGAGTAATGACATTTTATACAATTTAATAATTTAATGTTTAAATGTAATATCAGAAAAATAAGAAAGGCATTCAAATTAATCATTTATGTTGAATAAAATTAAAACTATTTTATTTGTTTCGTTATTCGTCCTCTTCTGGGTGCTGACATTCAGAGGAAAAGGATTACTTTGGCCATTTTCAGTAATATGTGGCTTACTAGCTTACTTTTTGTGTGGAATTTACTCGCTTAACAAGAAAGTAGCTAGTTACTCTTTTAGTGTTGCTGCCAGATTTTTGTTGTTAATTCATTTAAGAAAAAAAACCAATATCTTAATTGTAAGTTAGTAAGCCCAATCGAACAGGCCTATTGTTTCCGCGTATAGCCCTGTCACACTGTATGCGAAATCTAGCTGAAATGACAGAGTACATCCGATATCGAACTTAATAGCCTTTTCAGATTGCATTGTCAGATCCCGAAAATGCTATCAGACTTACAAATGTCATATTCCATACACATTTGACATTGGTAAATCGACCTTGAGCTAAAATCACTTGATTTCGCAAAAATCCATTTTCTGGATTTTTTGTTAAGGTTGTGTGCTTTACCCTAGGATTCGCAATGTGGTCTGACCAGGTCAAATTTGATTTGAAGTACTATAACTTTTTATAGGCAAGGTGTTTTGGTTATAAAAAATGTATTTTGTGTCGATTAAAGAAATTTAGCAGCGTAAACTTTTTGTTCAAAATTAAAATATGCTAAATACGCGATGTGATCCGGCAGGACCACTGATGTCGTGGAATCGTTTTTGTGTGCTACATCGTTTCATCCAGTTTAATAATAGTAATACCCGATCTGCGTGACAAACATTGTACTGCCATAGATGACATCTGGTGCCTGATTGTAGCAAACTTGGAGTCACCATACAACCCAGGGGCGTTTCACCCAGCTAAATATGACATGAAAGTTTGGTGGATATCTGATGCAAATACAAATAATCCCCTAAGGGATCAAATATACACAGGAAAAGCTATTGGCGGTAATCGTGAAAATACATAACATTCAAAGTACGTACAATTTTATTTTGTGTTATTACTAGTTGTTATTAATACCTAGAATGATACAGCTAAGATTTAATACTAAATTGAATTTAATCTATGTATTCCGATTGGAAACTTAGTTGTTCGACCGCCTTATGTAGACTGGTATTTTGATGGGCTTTCAGTTGATGGGCTAATTTAAAGGACTTCGCACAAGGTTCACATCTGTAAATCGTAAGGAGGAAGAAAGTATTTCTTAAATAAAAATGCCCAAAAGATACTGCAATAGTTTACCTATATGGCCTCTCTCCTGTATGAACCTTTAGATGAGCCTGTAAGGTTGTTGCTAAAGCAAAACTTTTCCCACAATTTTCACAGGAAAATGGTTTTTCATTCGTATGGATTCTAAAATAAAACAATAATATTTAATAGAAGAATAATATTTTAATTTAAATTGAACTAGCTTCGCAAACATACCTTTCATGTCTTATGTGCGTACTGCGATCCGAAAATCGTCTACCACAATATTTACATTCAAATGGTTTTTCTCCAGTGTGGATGCGCATATGCGCTTGAAGGTTACATGCCGTTATGAAACGTTTAGAACACAACCTAAAAAGTTGGAATTATTTGAGAACTATTATATTCGCTTATGTGGCTGCCAGCCCTAATGATACCACTCAAACAAAAAAGCAATAAAATAATACATTCCAAAACAGAAAATTATGTTCAGTTTATACCAATTTTTTCTTACTCGCATTCGTGTGCCTTCTCTTGCCGATGTATTTTCATGTGAAGATTCATTAGCTGGCGACTTGTAAAATTATTGCCACATAGCTCACAAACGCAATTTTGAGAAGTACTGGTCGCAGGAGTACCACCGCCATGTTTACGACCGGTGGAGGCAGCTCTTCTCAACTGTTGCTCTGTTATATTTCTTGATATTTTTTGGAAATTTCTTTGATTCTTTGCATTCAAACTTATGGTGGGATGTATTAAGAGGTTCTTGTTGTGTATGGTTTTACCATCGTCTAGAATATATTCATCAACAATATATTCCGCGTCTATATCCTGGGTATTCTCAGATACATTGGAATTAGGATCATCTAGATCTATTTCTTCCTTGGTAACAACCGTTGATGTGACATGACTCTGACTGTCATCTGCATCATCATCGACATCTTCTTGAGTGTCTTCCATTTGCTGCATATCACCTTCTTCCTCGATCGGCACAAAGTCAACATTATCATCGGACAAATGATCTTCTTCCGTATCGTTTGGACCTTCATGTTCATTTGAATGACCATCTTCCTTAACGCTATTTATAATGTAATACAGGCCATCATTGTGGTCTTTCAAATTGCTGTTTTCGCGTTCTTCTTCCCTCATATGACCAATCACGTCATCATGTTCTCCATCGTCATTGTCGATTATCTCTTCAGCTTCCAAAATTTTTGTTACTAAATTCTCTGTGGAGGAGGCTGCTAAGTTTGAATGAGTATTATAAGTATTCAATTCGGTATGGTCAAGATCTAATTCCAAGCCGTGCTCTTCAACATGGACTTCATCTGTATGTTCATTGGCAAGTTCATTAGCATTGGAAATGTCTTCGTCGTTCATCATCGTTTGGTTCAAAACTTCTTCATTGTTTTCTAATGTATTTGCATTTTCTTCTTCTTCGTCCTCATGGGCGATTATATCATCTGTATTATCGTCAACGTTTTCATATTTTAATGCCAAGTTACCCGAATTTAGCACAGGTTTGATTTCTTCCTCTAAGGATTTAGCTTTCTTTGGTCTTTGTAGTTGTTGATGATGATGATTTCCCTTCCGCTTCTGGTTTGTATTGTTGTTTTGTTGTCTTGGCGGTTCTTCCTCGCTGGCATGGAAGTTATTATTGGATGCTGGAGCTTCATCCACATCGTCTACCTCATAATATAAAGGATCATCTGCGGTGGCGTCTTCCAAGATATCCTTACCGCGATCCTGCTTAAACATCGTACTGGCCGACTTTGTTCGTTGTATCACCGACTGCAGATTTGTATCGGACTGTCGACATGTTCTACGGAAATATATGGCATACTTCAATATTTTAAGGCACTTCGAGCAGATTTTTTCGGGTAACCCATCATTTGGTTTCATCTGGAACGGACCATCAAGGAAAAATCGGTCAGTACGTTTTCTTTTCAACGAAGAGAATATTTTCTGAATTACTAATTATTCCAAAACTCACCATGACGCCGGAGCAGTCGAAAATATTCTTCGCCAGCTTAATATTTTCATCACAGAATAGGTGCCGCATTGGTCCGCTGGCTGCTGTGTCCTTATTGTCTTCTTCCTGGAGACAAACTCGACATATATTCCACGTTATGCTAATTTCCATATTGTTGCTGCTTGTAGAGAGCTGCTGTTTTATTTTAATTCAACTTATAAATTAAAAATATTTGTTATTTATTCAATAAAGTCCACTAAAATATGTTGTTGACAAATTTAGAAAAGGTGCAAAACAAAATGAATAAACGTCAGTCATGAAAAGACGGAAAATTATAAATGATAACAGGGTGTCAGTTCGAAGCTCAACCTAATACAGAGCGACAACGTCGACGAAAGTAGATAGTTGATGTTGGATCACAATTTTGTGGCCGATTTAAATTTGTGTAATAACCGTTTCAGACTTCATGCGAAATCAATCGATTTCTAATGTCAAATTTGTATGGGATCTGACATCTGCAAATCGACCTTGAGGTGAAACTGATTGATTTCTCATTTTACTATATTAAATAATCAATAATCTCATTTCATTCTTTTTACATGAATATGAATATTCACCCCTATCGTGAATTAGAGAGATTTTATTCACGTGGAATTTCTATATATTCCCTTAGAGGCGTATGCTGGTAATATGAACCCGGGAGTACTTTTCACTTCTTTGCGTTCGAACAGATACAAGATGATCAATTTAAAGAGGAACAAAATATATAAAAAATCACGGTTGCAATTTTTGTGGAACAATTCATTCCCAGTGAAATTTTTTTCGCGATAGGGGTTATTCTTTGAACAGGGTGTCCCTCAATTCCTTGCTGACAAATATTTCACAGTAAAACAAACCAGAAATTACTCTCTTCAAAAATAAGAAACGTTATTCATTTTTGTTGCGATTATTATTTTGAAAGTCATTTAGGTTTCCTTTTAGAAAATAACATGTATATCAAGTTTTTAACTCTATTAAGAATACGTTTTGGGTGTTTGGGAGTGAGTTTCTACAAGAGGTACACTAATGTATATTTCTTCTCCAGAAGTGGACACAGTTTCTGAGTTCTCCTTAAAGTATGCAATATGTATGTATATAAAATGCAGATACAAATATTTAACATTTTTAATGTTTTTTTTTTCCTTTTTGAGAAATAAAGAACTAAGACCATTTTCATTTAGGTAAAAAACAATAAGCAAATTCCATTCCAATACTTCTCTCCTCAATCAAGTTACTAGATTTCCTCTACCGGATCTTCCATGATATCATCGTCAGGGGCACCATTGTCAAATTGGGCGAAGGAACGTAATTTATTTAGTTGTTCAAAAAAATGGGTGGTGTGTACAACAGCTTCAGGTGGTACATTAAACAAAGGATGTGTTGGTTGCAGCTCATTAATGGGATCGCCTAAAATGGCTGGAATTTCAGCCGACTCGGAGTGTTGGGCTATAGCTACGCCACTCAATGTGTAGCAAGTATGATAGAGATCTTGGGGTCTGCAATAAACATATAAAATCACTATGTCAACTTCCAAAAAAATCTTAGGCATAACGTGTATAATTCGTACTTTCCCGGCTTGTCTAGAAGACCTCCATTAGTTTTCTGGCAGCAAAGTAAGATATACTCCTGAAGAGCTCCTATGTCAAAAAGAGTCTTGGACAAAGGCTTCCCATCGTTGTTCATTATGGCCTGGGTAATGGGAATGGTTGCACCTACCCAAAATGAATAACAGCCATCCACCAGTTTGTTGGTACGTCCTTGAAAACCACCTTCATAAGACATTTGTCTTTGTAGAGTCCATTTCTGTAACATATATGAAAGACATTTTCAATATTCATATGTACATAAATCATTTAGGATATTACCAGCAATTGTTCTTGTTCACATTTGTGCCCTTCATTTAGTAACGCCAGTGAGGCTATTCCACAAAACGTATATCCACCATGGGCCTCCAAGTCAGGAGCTCCACCAAATCCTCCCTCATATGTCTGACAACTTGCTATCCAATCACCAGTTTTATCGAAAAGTTTCTTCATTGTATCCTCCGGCATGTTAGTTAACTTCGCTGCTGATATTGCACAATAGGCTCCTCTGACATCAGTCTCGCCGTCGATATGCAGGCGAAAAGAACCATCAGGTTCGCGCACAGCAAACAGAAACTTCTCCAAAGAATCACGATCAATAGCGCGAAATGCGCTAGGTGTACCAATCATGGCCAAACTGTTGACTGCTGCGTAAGTGGGGGCCAAATGGGGATACTGACCGGGTCCACCAGCAAAGCCTCCCTGAGGATGACGACACCTTTTATAGGAAAATATAAGTTTGTACAAAAAACGGCATCAAAGAACAGTAAATGCTTACTTGTCTAAAAATTTTACCACTCGGTCCAAAGTTTCAGGAGAAAATGTAAAATTCAAAACATGTGCTGCCTGTAGAATCCAATATATACACCAGGGCCTGCTGCTGTCCAAGCACTCATAGTTTGGAGGCAGACGATGCAGCATATTTTCTAGGAATCTTTGATGTTCTTCGCGATAAAATTTAGAAACACGCCGTCCATCCAAGTATCTTAATTGCAGAAATCGATCAAAGCATTTCTCGATAGAATTTTCCGTCTTTTGCTGAAAAGAAACATTCTAATAATAATTCTGGATAAAAGAATGATGACCAATTTTCAACCTGTTCTCGCGATGTTACTGTGGACACCTTTTCATCGTCGAATTTATACATATCCAGCAGAGAAAAGTCACGAAAATCCAGCAGGTCTTCCATTATGTTCTTTTTAAACAAAATAATAACAATTTTCAAAACTATTTACCAGCAAAAATAGTGCAGAAAATATTCATTGGATTGAAAGGCGTATTCAGACTATCCTATTGTGTCATGTGTGTGTGTGAAGTAAAGACCCGATTAGACTATCCTATCAGTCGTTAGGTCTGTTTAAAATAAAATTCACAAAGTCTGACCACGAGTAGGAGATGAATCAAATAAAAATGTTGACAGCGTCAGTCATTTAAATTTTTTGAATTGTTCACAAAGTTACGATCAGATGTGTACTTTATAGGGAAACTAAAAATTGTGTATATATAAGTTCAAAAATTGTATTATCATAACCGAAACGAAATACACACATTTTTTCTTTAAGCCAGGATAACTAAGCTGCGATATCAAAAACGTAAATAAAATTTTATTTTTTCAATTCAATAAAAAAATAATTGACTATGGTATGTATACAATAGGCTTGTTCGATTGGGCTTACTAGATTAAAATTAAGGGACTTGGAAGGTGGCAACATTTTTATCCATTTGTTTTATTTAAATAAATAAGATAACAAAATCTGTAAATTAAGCTAGTAAGCCCAATCGAACAGGCCTAATGTCGCCGACAACAGTATATAGGTGTTGTGTACCAATTTTTTTTAAAAAATAATTTTTTTAATAATAATTTTAGTCTTAGCCTGGATAACTATCCAGTAAAAGTTAAAAATGTGGATATGTCCAAAAATAACATAAAATATTTATACCCTCCACGAGAGTATTATGTCTTTGTGCATTTGTTTGTAACACCCAAAAGAGATAGACACATTGTTAATTATACCGATCGACTTAGAATCACTTTTTGAGTCGATTAGCAATGTCCGTCTGTCCATCTCTTCTTGTAATCACAATACAGGTTGCAATTGTAGACAGAACCAAATGAAACTTTGCACAACGAATTTTTTCGGTACAAGGACGAACGCTATTTAATTTGAAGAAAATCGGTTCAGATTTAGATATAGCCCCCATACGAATTTCTCTCCCGATTTGACTCTTCACTATAGATACCACATATTTTAACAGATTTTCTTCATAATTGGAAAAACATCTTATATTTCAACTAGAAACACCAGTGGTAAAGATGCGATATATTGATTCAGTTTTATATACAGTGGTGGTCACGAGTTTAGCACACTTCACATGTGTTGTTTATAATAGCAAATAATTTGTTCGGATAATGAACTCTGCGCAAAATATTTGTTTTTTAGTGTTGCTTATGGTGTGATCAGTAAGCCCAATATTTTTTTCGAATTCTTTTGTGCCTTTTCTTCGTACTCTCATGTTTTTGTAAGTAATTCGTAATCTGGGCTGGACACAAATTTAGCACATTTGATAAAAGTTGTTTATTTCTATTTATTTTTGCGTTTAAATTAATTAATTGGTATGTTTGGGTAATTTTTACTCAAATGGAAGTTATTATTTAACAAAAATTATAATTAGATATTGCTAAAGGAAAATAGTGCATTGAGGCGCAGCGTCAGGTTATTATGCAATTGAACGACAGAGGAAGTACCGCTGGGGATATTGCAAACATTATAAATTGATCCAGACAGATTGTGTGCAATATACTAAGCAATATTGGCACTTATGGGAGCTTCAAAAATATTGCAAAATGTCCTCCGCCGAGAAAACAAGCCATAAATCGGATTTTATAATTTATAGAACCTGCGTAGCAGATCCATTTAAAAGCTCAACTGTGATTCAGAGAGATTTTTCGGCAAAAATTGACATTAGCATTTCCTCATGAACCATAAGAAGAAGAACCAATGGAAAAAATTTACTTGGCTGCATTGTTCAACATAAGCCAGACGTGTCAAAATATGGCTTACAGTGTCAAATTTAATCTGCTCAGGATCATTTAGAAAAATCCAAGATTTTTGGGAAAATATCGCCTGGATTGGCGAATCGAACATTTGTCGGTGCGGATCTAATAGGAAACAATACGAAGTGTGCCCTCCAAACATGCAGCACAACCCAAAGTACAAATCTGAGACGTTAAAGCTTGTTGGCGAAAATCTAATGATGTATACTGCGTTTTCTGGACACGGCGTTTGTCCGATACACAAAATCGATGCACTAATTGATCAGAATATTTACAAAAATCTATTTGGTGATTATGATAACATATTCAGATAAAGACATGCCAATTAAGTGGCATTTTATACACGACAACCGACCAAAACACACTTAACGCCAGTGAAGAGCTGTTTGAGGCTGAACAAAATAGAATTTTAAAAATGGTGCAGCACAGTCACCGGATCTCAATCCTATTGAGAATCTATGGAATGGACTTTAACAACATATTATAGCAATAAAACCCAAAAATTTGCCCGATTTCTTGAATTAAACACAAAATTCCTGATATGCTACTCCAATGGAGTCTTTTATGCCTCTAGTGGAGAGTATGTCCAGAAGATGTACAGCTATTACTCAAAATAGCGATTATCCAACCAAATATTAAGTTTATAATAAAATGTATTGGTTAGTTCAGTTTTTTCCGATTTGATTAAAGTTTTTTAAATTTGTGCTAAATTACTGTCCAATCACGTTTCGTATTATTTGTACTTTAAATTGCATAAAACTAAAATGCAGCATAAGAACCGAACAAAAACAACGTTAAATGGTCATCTTATCGTACGTAATATTTTAGAAAAAATACTGGTCAAAAAACATAAAGTTGAAGTTGAAATATTTGTTTTATAAAGATACATGTGGTGACTGTGCTAAGTTCGTGACCACCACTGTATATAGCTCCCATACAAATTTCGCTCCCGATTTTAATTTTTCCGCTCTAGAAACCACATACTTTAACAGATCCTTTTCAAATTAGTCGAAATATTTATATTTGTTCTATAAACTGCTGTGGTGCAAATGGGTCAGATCGGTTCAGATTTCACTTTTACCATTCTATAAACCACATATTTTATCATATCTTCTTCAAATCTTTCAAAATATCTTATATTTCAACTAGAAACACCCATGGTGAAAATGGGTCAGATCGGTTCAGATTAACATATAGCTCCCATACAAATTACGCTCCGAATTTGACTTTTTCCGCTCTAGAAACCACATATTTTATCAGATTGTCTTCAAATTTGGCAAAACATCTTATATTTAAACTAGGAACACTTGTGGTGAAACTAGGTCAGATCGGTTCAGATTTCTATATAGCTCCCACACAAATTTCACTACCGATTTGACTTTTTCCATTCTATAAACCACATGTTTTAATAGATCTTCTTCAAATCTTGCAAACATCTTATATTTCAACTAGAAACACCCATGGTGAAAATGGGTCAGATCGATTCAGATTAACATATAGCTCCCATACAAATTTCGCTCCCGGATAGACTTTTTCCGACCCAGAAAAAACGAATTTTCACCGAAAATTATTGTGAAAGTTAGTCACTTTATTCCATGTTTGGATATAGCCCCGATACAAATATCCTTTTCGATTTGACAAATTGGACCAGGTCATATTAGCCTTCTTCTTTTTGCCGAGTTGAATTGTATTCGGATAGAAGTGTATCATATAGTCGGCCCCGCCCGACTTTAGCCTTTCCTTACTTGTTTTTTTATAAATTTGTTTTAATACAAGCATCTATATTAGGGCTGTTTTTTTAAACTGGATAACTAAGCTGCGATAACAAAAACCTAAATAAAAATTTCACTCAAAATAAAAAAAATCTTTTTTAAAATTATCGCCAACCCCATTTAATTAAATGACTGAAAACATCTGTTTTTTCATTAATATTACATATGTTGTCTCTGATTTAAATTTAACTTAATGATAAATAACCACCCAAAGACTGGTCAAACATTTTTAACACAAAATTATTTTTTTCTTAAGTTTTCGTCATAATCTATTTTCAATTTGTACAGTATATCTCAAGAGTGTAAACAGCACTTGTGTTAGTTTATTGCTTTTTCACGCTGCATGCGAAATCGATCGATTTCTGCTCAAGGTCGATTTACAAATGTCAGATCCCATAAAATTTGGATATTATACTTCCATTAATATTTTTATTGCTGTACTGTGTTAACTGAAAAAAAATTGTAGACATCTACAAAATATAAAAAATCCAATTTTTTAATATTGGCACTACAACGCAAAATGCCCTGCACACAATTTAAATATTTAACAGCAGCTCTTTCGCACAACTATCTTGCACATATAAGTACCACTTTAGTTCGTTTTATTATTATGGGTTAATATTACAAGAAAGCAAAAATGGTCTTTGTATGTAGTCATTGGCTTAAAAAAATGCAACCCTGATTAAAAACACTAGAAATACAACACTGTTGAAAACACTAGACATACAACACTGTGTGGTCACAATTTATTTTTAACACACATGTTAACTAACACACTGGAAGGCACAGTGTATGCAGTGAGCGTCCAACGTGGCGCCGTGGCTTAGTTGGTTAAAGCGCCTGTCTAGTAAACAGGAGATCATGAGTTCGAATCTCGTCGGGGCCTAGTAAATGATTGTTAATCCACGTCAAGGTGAGACTATTTTAGTTTTCTTTTTAATTTTTTATTTACAAAAATAGTTTTATTCTTGCTTTCGGAATATGTTTACGTTTTAGCAGAAAAGGTCTATAAAGAAGCAACATAGTGTTTGCTGTTATTATTACAAATTTTGCATGGTTTCGCAAACAAAACCGAAAAGTTTTACAACATTTAGCAATAAAAGACTGTGTTTTTCGCTGCGAACTACCGATTACTTTGACTTTGAAAGGTAGATACTATTCATTTTTATTTTCAAGTTTATGTTTGACATTTGCAAACTTACTTCCAAAGTAGTGAATCTTTAACGCAAACTATAAGAGATGAAGATCATTTTCATCTCGGTGGCTATGTCAATAAGCAAAATTTGCTGCATATGGGGCTCAGAGAACCCACGCGTGATTATTGAGAAGCCAATGTATCCACCACCAGTCACTGTTTGGTGTGGATTTTGGGCTGTACTGAGAAATTGGGTTGATCGGATGAGGTACTGCTGAGTCCGTCGTGGTAGTCATATAAATGATATTGTGTTCCATTATTAAGTGACAAAGTTCAACCTTTCCAATAAAACCAGAAATTTTAAAATATAATTAGTACTTTATTTTTTATAGCCGATTTTAATTTAAAATTTTAAATGGCCCTAGTATTGATAGGATTTATATATATTTGTGTGGTATAAAATTATGTGTTCTTTTGTATTTCGCCAGGTACTGAGCAATTTGTTATGATAAACCACATCTGTAAAAACATTTTTACAGAAATTTGTACAATATAAATATTCGTATTTAAATTTACAATGAAAGTTCGGCTGATGATTGATTACCGCCCAAGAAGTTTTCGCCACCACCACTCACCACAAAAATTGCGGCCATGGTTTTGTAAATTGTATCGCTGTGTTTTCGTTTTTTTTTTTCAGGTGAAAATTTGCATAATAAATTACAAATGAAACTAAAAAAATCACTAAAATTACATGTTCTGAGTGTTTCCTTTAAGAGGAAAAACTAAATTTGCATACAAGCTACATTTTGGAAATGCATGTCCCAAAAGCATGCACTAACGAAAGTAAAGAAATAAAGAAAATATGTTTTCCCAGTTGAATAAAATAAAAACCAAACTTATATGGGAAAAACATGAAATACCTGTATGCAATCAACAATTAAATTTAAAGTTAAAAAAAAGTAAGGCTCAGTTTTCAAATTTCACGCCTAAATTGATTAATTGTACAGCTTGAAAACCTATTCTAGTTCTGTGAAGGCTTTTCAGTTAAAAAGATTGTCTCATTTAGTAGGTCTTAGTCTCAAGTAACAGATAAAACTAATTTTCCATTGAAAAATATTAAATTTGTTAATTTTTCGTCATAATCTATTTTCTTAAAGTGTAAATTGTGTTTTTGGAAGTTATAGGTCTGTTCGATTGGGCTTATATCCTTGTCACACTACCTGTGAAATCTATTTGAAATCGACCTTACGTCATTTAAACTAGATTTCGCATGCAGTGTGACAAGGCTATAACTAGCTTACGATTAAGAGACTTGATAAGGTGACATCATTGTTGCCCATTGGTTTATCTTAAATGGATAAACAAGAAAATCAGCAACGCTAAGCGAGTAGTAAGCTACTTTCTTGTTAAGCGAGTAAATTCCATATACAAATTAAGCTAGTAATCCCAATCGAACAGACCTTATATGTATTGGTTTTATTTTAACCATTTGTGTGTATCATGTGGGGATTTAGCCCAGATAGCATGTTAGTACACGAAAATTTCGTTAGCTAATTTCATATATAGGGTGGGCCATTTAAAACTTTAAATTAAAATCGGCTATAAAGAGTACTTATTTTTTTTAATTTCTGGTTTTATGGGAAGGTTTGCATTTTGTCATTTAATAATGGAAAACAGTATCATTCCTACCACGACACCCTCGACAGTACTTCATCCGATCAACCAAATTTTGTCAGTACAGCCCAAAATCCACACCAAACAGTGACTCGTTGTGGATGCATTGGCTTCTCAATAGTCACGTGTGAGTTCTCTTAACTCCATATGCGGCAATTTTGCTTATTGACATAGCTACCTAGATGAAAATGAGCTTCATGAATGCTGAACTGAAGGCCAGCATTTCTAAAAATTTTCACGTAAATTTCTTACAGTTTGCGTTAAAGACTCACTACTTTCGAAGTAGGTTTTTAATAAGGATGTTTTTCTTTTAGCAGCGATATGCAAGCCATCAGGGCTTAAAGAAAAACGCAAATCCCCCATCGAGTGTTAGCAGACTTGGCAGCATTGCATTGCAGTCAGCTGTTCCGAAATATAAAAACAAACACAAAGTTAACATTTGGAAAATTATTTACTTATTTCCATCATATTTGATTAATAAAATGTATGAAAACAACCAAAAATGTGTTTTGACATTTCGCAATTGTAATTGGCTTTAAAAAGCAAGGAGATGAGACAAAGGAGCAAATCCACATAATTGTAAGGCTGAGTGAAATTCCCATTAAAATCTATTTTTTCTACTTCAATCTAACATACTGTTACTGCAGCTTCCAAGGAGGATGTCATGTGAATGTTAAACAAAAATGAAACGTCGTGCACCACCAACACTTAAGGAAAAAGGTGGGAAGTAAATTTCGACGATTTTTAATAAACTGAAGAATTGGAGTCCTGTCAGGCCGACTGACGGACAGGATTCATTTCATAGCGCTTCTATTTCGATAGGAGTCTTCTTATCTTTCCGGCTTAAGAAAAATTAATGTAAAAGTCATAATTAATAAACGTTTTAGGTAGATTGCTGATTGTCGTCATATTCATAATTCGTGCACAACAGCGAAGTTACGTTTCGGGCAAAATTGAAGAATAAACAAATGAAACTAGTTAAATAAACACAGGGCTATTCTACAAGACTTTTTTTTTAATTTCTTGGCTAAAATCTTACTTTCTATTAATAATCCATTATATCATTCGCTGAATCTTGTTTGATTTTGGCGTTGTTTGTGCATCTATTTTACAATTTATTTATTTAATTTCTTCATTTATGTCATTAAAATTTTATTTATTTAAGAAAGAATTTTTATTTATTTAAGAAATATAAGTTGAATTCATTTTAAATTATTTTTTTCGTATTTTCAATGTTTACTCCATTTTATTATTTGTGTGGCATTCACGTAGAATGATACAATATTATTTTTTCCCACTATATTTGTTACAGGGGCATCGAAAACAGCTAAATAGAAAGCAAAAGTAAAAGTAAATATCTCGGATTGGGCAAAATAAAGTTCGGTAACGCTGACACGACTTAGCTGGGAAATTAACACTAGATAATTATCCAGTCTTAACTTAGCCGTGATGGCTAAAATTCTCCATAGAAATTTCTATTGCAGCTGAAAGAAAAACTGCACTAATATTTCCCAATTTTATTCGAGCGTATAGCATTCTATTTTGCAAATGTCAAACATAAACCTGAAAATAAAAATGAATGTTATTCTACTTTTCAAAGTCAAAATAATCGGTAGTTCAAATTTAAATTTTATTGATTTCTCATGCATTCTGAAAAGTCAGTCTATTCTATTAAATTCGGTGAGTTATTTTCTTTGGTAGCGTGAGTCGAAAAGTCTCTAGACAATTTCCAACGACCACGATAATTTCAAAACAAACGGAATGACAAACTGGGCTTCTGTGCAAATCGGATCTAATTAATTCTAATGATCTGGCATCCTCTTTACCTTCTTGTCATTTCATTCTACAACGACAACCAACAACAATCATCCGTTGACACAAATTGTGGCGCGGTATTTAGTGAAATGTTGTTTTTTTTTTGGGCGCTGTTGAGTTGTGTTTAGTGGTTTCTTTTGTGGCATAAATAAAAAATGCAAAATATGTCTGTTTATAGAAATGTGTTTGCAACATACATACATATGTATATTGCGTGTAATACCGCATAACGTTTTAAACAACAATAAGTGAACATTTATATGTAAGTACCATAAACAAAAATATGTAGTTCTGTGTTCCCTTTCCTCCGTTGTATTGTCCAACAAAAAAGATTTGTTATGTATGTTTGAAGACGCCCTTTTAACACAGCTGGTCGCCACACAGAAAGTCTAGAACATGACAAAATAAAAATGCACCAAGTCCGATTTCCAACAGGCCACATACACATTTCTCACTGTTCCACAAAAGGGTTGCACTTCGAATCAAAACATAAGTTTGTTATTAACGGCCGTTCGTTAAGATTTTGTATGAGCTTAAACGACTCGTTAAGAAACAAATGTTTTCGAGGAAAAAGTAATTGACAATTGTTACTTGGTGCGATTGTTTTTAACTGTTATTTTAGGTTTTTCAATTTGAAAGACCACAACATGTATTTATGAAACATTCAGTTTTGATAAAAACTTAAATAACTAAGTAATTTTCTAACGTATTTTTATAAACAAAGTGACATTTTATTCCTTATTAAAGTTATTTTTATACCCTCCACCTGCAGGATGGGGGTATACTAACTTTGTCATTCCGTTTGTAACACCTTTAAATATAGACCTGAGACCCTATAAAGTATATATATTCTGGATCGTCATAAAATTCTAAGACGATCTAGCCATGTCCTTCCGTCTGTTGCAAGCGCGCTAGCATCTAAAAGAAAGGAGCTAAGACGTCCGAATTTTAGTCGTAGATCAGCTAGGATTGAAACTAAGCCCAAAGGGAAAAATTTTTCCCTCACAAGCACTAAAAATACCCATAATATTCCCTAATATTGTAGAGTATTTAAGCACATTTTTTCAATATGTCTGCCTTGTACTTACTTGATATTGGGTATGCGCATATAACAAAAACGTGCACCATAAAATTATTTTTATTCATAGGGGGTGAAATGGGGCAAAAAAGGGATAAAAATGGTGCATATCAAACGACAACAGCTAGAAACACGAAATTCGGTGTGTTCATTCTCATCGGCGTGAACATGCCTATTATAGCGTAGACACGTAAAATAAAGAGATTTTAGAAAGTCGTACTCTTAAGGGGGTAAAATGAAAATAGGAAAAATGGGATACAAATGTACCAACCAAATGACCGCAGCTAGAATTATGGAATTCGGTATATACATTCCTCTGACTGCATAGACACGCAAAATAAAAAGATTAATCCAAATTCGTACTTTTTTACTTTTACGGCAAAAATTGGTTGAATCATGAAGTTACTTTATTATTTTGCACTATGTAAGTGAGATAATGATTTTTTTTAATTTGTACCTTTGGAATTAAAATAGAATGGTAATACACCCAACTGTAGACCCACTATCTACCAATATTTATGGGATTTAAGCTGTTTGAAAATATAAATCTAAGAATATTTATTTTCTGAATTGATTTGAAGTATTATTTCGGTATATGTATATGTATGTATATATAGTGTACGTACGTGAGATAATGATTTTTTTTAATTTGTACTTTTGGAATTAAAATAGAATGGAAATACACCCAACTGTAGCACCCACTATCTACCAATATTTATGGTATTTAAGCTGTTTGAAAATATAAATCTAAGAATATGAAATCTAAGAAAATGAATTGATTTGAAGTATTTTTTGATATATATGCATGTATATATAGTGTAAACGTATTGGTAGCCTTGTAAGCGTGGTTTGAAATAATAAAAATTGTATATTTATTTATAAAATTATTTTTTCAATATTTTTATTTGTTTAGGTTTGACTATAAAAAAAAATCCTGCAATATTACTGTGTTTCTACAAAAATCGACAGCCTCTGTGGTGGAGGGTATATAAAGTTCGGCCCGGCCGAACTTAACGCTTTTTTACTTGTTTATAATAATTTAGTTCGGATTTTAAACAATTAGAAAAAAACGAAATCTTCTCAGATTTTTCCGATCATTGTTTATTTTATTTTTTAATGTAAAATTACGTTTCCACTCATTAGTTAAATAAGAAATACTTTTTTGCAGATTTTTTTTACTTAGTTAACTTAAAGCTACTTTAAGAATTTCCTACTTAAAATATTTCCAACTGTTACTTTTTTGAATTTGAATTCTGTACATCATAATCCATTTATAGCTTTTTCAGACTGCAAACAAAATCAATCGATTTCAAATTTGTATGGGATCTGACATTTGTAAATGGACCTTATGTCAATTCTGCTAGATTTTGCATGCATCTTTTAATAAAAGAGACGTGAAATTGTTTGCAGTATGTATACTGAAACAGATTTGCAAACAGTTTGTTGTTATGGCGGACAATTTGCTGCAATAGCAGAAAAATTATCCACTAATAGGGATTGAACAGTGTCTCGTTTTAGTACGCATTTATATCTATCTGAAGTGACTTAAGGTCGATTTACAAATGTCAAATCCCATACAAATTTGACTTTTGAAACCGACCTTATGTAATTTCAATCTGAAATCGAATGATTTCGCATGATAGAGTATAGTTTTTCAGGTCAAAAAAATGGGGTTTGAATGTTGAATTTTTTCTATTCATCCATTGAATTTAAACATAGTTTTGCCTGGTTGTGCCCGCTGAGCATAATAGTGTTAACCTCTCCTGTAAGTTATTCCAATTTTCTATGCAAATTTTTCCACTATTAACCTAAAATGTATGGCATTGTGCAAAACAACTGAGAAGAAATTAATTTCATATTTCCACCAATCGTACGAGTGACTGACGTACAGCGACGAACCAAAATTAAAAACACTTCATATTGCATGTTATAAATTGGCATCTTTTGTATGGAAAAACTATGTATGTGCTGGCAGTACAACAACGAAAAACATGTATTTTCTTAAAGCATATATTTAAAATTTGCACCTTTCGCTTGGCGACGCCAAGCAAGAAGTAGTGTACTGCAAGTACAAGTACGTGCTGCATCGTAGCGTAAACTAAAACACTAATTTTATGAGTTTTCTATTTAAATTGACATTTACTAATGGTTGTGAATGAAAAACTGAGAGAGAAGAATTATTAACATATTAAATTAACGAAAAAACTTACGAATTTTTTCTAAGGGCATTTTTAGGTCAGTGCGCGTGGTCGGTGATGAGAGAGCCGGCCAGGAAGGCCAGACTTTAACGGGATGGTCCCCTTTTCTGGACATGGCTCCTTTGATGATGACGATGAGTTATACACAATGACCAACAATTAGCATAATCGTTGTTATTGCATTCCCCATATGCACCAGCAACTTCTCACCCTTTTCCCGTTGGTATACGACTAGTACACACCAGTTTAAAAGAGTTAAATTATTGCATGTTTTAAAGCCAAACTCGTCTTACATATCATCTGAGAGATCTTTGTCTTGAAAACAAAAGTGTAGGGTGAATGTCTTGCAGGTTTTTGTTTTGTTTTGGACGTGTCTGAGATGAAGATGACCCCTTCTTGGCTCTGGGGTGCAATGGCAAATAACCACTTGTGCCAAATTTAATTATTATGCATATAATATCAGTGATAAATATCTTTTGCCTTTGCTTAAGCTTTCATTCTTAACATGGATATTTTTTCGTTTTTTGATGCTCCACAAGAACATGATACTTATAAATTATGAAAGCTAATATATTAGTTTCATATTTTTCCGCTTAAACAATTTCATATGAAAATTGGCTTCGAGTGTATTCCAAGAAATGTTGAATGGTGATGGCAGTTTTTGGAGGAAAATATAAAGGCGTTTTATAATTTGCTTTCGATCGAAATTGGATTTTAGTTCGTAGCTAATCACACTTATTGCTAAAAATATCCGAAATCGTTTAAGCAATACTAAGAGTCCCATTGTTTCACTTTTGTTTGCTTGCACCTGTGGTACGCATATTTCTTGTCCCCATCTTTTTTAAAAAAGTTGGTATTTGTCCTCCATTTGTGGCAAATATAAAACGTCGGACGCAAAATCACAAAATAGTTCTACAGTTGTGACAAATAAACATCGATTGCGCAGAGTGTAAATACAACTCTGTCTAAATACATAAAATAAAGTACAGTAATAGTCTTTACAGACTTTATGAGAAATCAAGCGTTTACAGCTCAAGGTAACTTCAGAAACTATTATTAGAGCTGTTTTTCTTTAAGCCATGATAACAAGGTGCGATAACAAAAACTTTAATAAAAATTTATTTTTTTTTTTTCGCCCCTTTGCAACTCACATAAAAAATATGTTTTCACATTGTCGCCAACTACAAAACAAATTTTCATAAAAATTATTTTGTGTTGACTTTTTGGGACTTAGCCTCGATAACCATAATTTTGACTTACACTGGATAATTATGCAGGCTAAGTCCATAAAATTATTTTTTCAAAATTTGTTTTCACACACACATTGATATTGGTGTTGGCGACAACTTTAAAAAATAATTTTTTATTTTGAGTGAAATTTTAATTTTTTAATTAGGCTTTTGTTACTGCAACTTAGTTATGCAGTCTTAAAGGAAAACAGCCCTATTGTGCAGAATTTTACAAAAAATCCCATACAGAAATTTGCATATGGCAATTCTGCCTACGGTCAAATCTAACGCTTAAGGGACGTTTACACTTATAGATTTATCGTACAATAAGCGAACGTACGATAAATCTATAAGTGTAAACGTCCCTTCAGTCAAAAATATTGCTTCATTTAGTAATTTCAGTGAAAATTTTACATATTTTAAAATTTCATTCGTATTTTTTCCATAAACTACTTTCATGTTGTACATTAATTTTTTAAGTGTAAAGCCAAAATTGATTGGCACAGTTATATGATGTGGTGGGCTGCTCGATTTGGCTTACTTTACTCCAGGGCTGAGCGCAGGCTTAAAGAAAAACAGCTCTAATAATAGTTTCTGAAGTTACCTTGAGCTGTAAACGCTTGATTTCTCATGAAGTCTGTAAAGGCTATTACTGTACTTTATTTTATGTATTTAGACAGAGTTGTATTTACACTCTGCGCAATCGATGTTTATTTGTCACAACTGTAGAACTATTTTGTGATTTTGCGTCCGACGTTTTATATTTGCCACAAATGGAGGACAAATACCAACTTTTTTAAAAAGACCACAGGTGCAACCAAACAAAGGTGAAACAATGGGACTCTTAGTATTGCATAAACGATTTCGGATATTTTTAGTAATAAGTGTGATTAGCTACGAACTAAAATCCAATTTCGATCGAAAGCAAAATATAAAACGCCTTCATATTTTCCTCCAAAAAGATAAACTTTTTTAAAAGATCGTTAAATAGTAGATCTTTTTTCAGTATTTTGTCCATAATGGTCCGAATTGGATATTCTTATTTTTAATATTTTAGTTTTTTGAAGTACTTTTCAGAAAATATATTCACAATGTTTTTGTATACAAATTTTTTAAATTAAAACTTTATTTTTTAATTGTATGTACTCCTCTATTTTTTTATTTAAACATTTTTTTTATTTAAACATCTATTTATTCTGCGCATAAACTACTTTCATGTTGTACATTTAATTTTTAAGTGTAAACTCGCCTTATGTCAAAATTGATTGGCACAGTTGTATGATGTGGTGGGCTGCTCGATTTGGCTTACTTTATTTCAGGGCTGAGCGCAGGATTGGATTTTCCCCTGGGAGGGGTTTTCTTATAATTGTTACAAAATGCAAAGAAGCTGTAAACATTGAATCAATATAAAACATATATATTATAATATGTAATAGGCTTGTTCGACTGGGCTTACTAGCTTAATTTTTGTATGGAAGTTACTCGCTTAACAAGAAAGAAGCTTACTACTCTCTTAGCGTTGCTGCCAGATTTTTCTTGTTGATCCATTTAAGAGTCTTTTAATCGTAAGCTAGTAAGCCCAATCGAACAGGCCTTATATATCGTCACCTAAAATGTAAAGGGGCGGAACATCAGTTTTCACAATTTTCTATATCAATTTTTTGGAATTAATGATGTAACTCTGTTTGCTGAAAAATACAAGCAAACAGTTGAAAAAAGACTTGCAAAAAACTGTTGGCAACACATTTTTGATATGAATTGTGCATTGCGTTGCACCTGTTCTGTAAAAAATAGTTGGCAACAAGATCAGGTCATAATTTTAGTCTTTCTTTGTAATCATTGTCTATAGATTTATATGTTTTTTAATGGGAAATAAATTTTCCTTTTTTAAGTGTTTCAAGTGTCAAATTTCTATGGGATCTGACATTAGAAGTCCACGCGAAATCGAGCTGATACCGACAATTTCGATTTCGCCTGCAGTCTGAAAAGTCTATTAAGCTTCACATTACGCTACGCAAATACATATTTTTTTTTTGCAAAAGTCAATGGATCGCTATTTTAAAGTTCCTACAATTTCGAATTTTTTTCTTATTCTGGTCATAATCAACAGAATTGAGTGCATCGTTTGAGAGCTATTTTTTGAAAAATTCCACAATTCGCAGTTTACGACAAACACCTTGTTTTATAGGTTAACAATTTCCGGGACTAATGCAATTTAAAAGGAGCGGGGAAATACACTTGTTTCCAACGAAACCATACCTCGTACCCGTTCGTAAAATGTTACAAAAGTAAACAGTAGCCTAACCTTAAGCATCAACCACCACAACGTAGCACTTTCCTCTTTGCCTGGACCATTTGACTTCCATTCATTACCAGGCATCAGTGATGTTCGTTCAGTTTGCCCCTACCACGGAGTCAAACTACGTTTTCGAGCGATTTTCACAAGTGATAGGCCAAACACAAAATGTTAATGAGCAATTTGAGATTGTGCGAAGAGATTTCATTATTTAAGCTGCTGCATGATTTTTTTTAATTTCCTTCTTATTCTCAATTCAAGAGAAAAAGGCAGCGAACGACCACCACAATATCAAGGGATTTGTTTAGTGAATGAATTTCAGAGGACACGGTGATTCTAAGTACATACATATGTACATATGTATGTGTATATACATGAATATAGTGAGGGATTTAAGAATGAAAACATTTTAATTGGTTTTTATAAATACGTTGCTCTTCAGTTGAATTTCTTCTACAAAATTTCACTGTCGTATGTAGATATTTACTCAGATCCATCATTAATGTTGGAGAATCCGGTTGAGAAAAAAAATTTTATAGGGCCACTTTCAATCAAACCTTAAAATTTACAGAATAAATAGATGTTTAAATAAAAAAAATTCGAGAAAATCGAGGAGTACAAACAATTAAAAAATAAAGTTTTAATTTAAAAATCAAAATTTGTATACAAAAACATTGTGAATATTTTTTTCAATATTTGTTCTAAAAAGTACTTCAAAAACAAAAACTAATATATTAAAAATAAAAATATCCGACCATTATTGATAATATTATTGACTATTATCTTTTTGGCAACACTGGTTTAAACAGCTGGCGCACGTTTCGTGTTTTGTTTCACTGTCAAACATCTTCAATTTGGTCTATAATTTAACCATGAATCGTCTTACAAACGAACAACGCTTGCAAATTATTGAATTTTATTATCAAAATGCGTGCTCTGTTAAGAAAGTTCATCGCGCGTTTCCATTTTATGGTTAGTTTAATGGACCCACTGAAGCGGCTATTCGGGCTATTGTGACTAAATGTCTCACCAAATTTACATTGTTGGACATTAAACCACCAACACGCTTACGTAGAGTGCGAACTGAAGAAAATATCGCAGTTGTATCGGCCAGTGTTAATGATGACCATCAATTATCGATTCGTCGCCGTTCGCAGCAATTGGGCCTCTGTTACTCAAAAACGTGGAAATGCCAAAATTGGACTAAGCGGATGGACCATTTGAGGCGCAGTCAAGGTCAACATTTGCAAGAAATAATCTTCAAACATTAAATTATATCGATATATCGATTCAAATAAAGATTTCATGCATTTTTCGGACCTTTTAAAAAAGTTATATCTTTTTAACGAGTAATCAGAAAAAACTCAAAGTATACCAGGGGGTGTTTTTTAGTGGGTACTAAAAAATTTAAAAAAGTGGAGGACATCAAAAATATTTTTTTTGAACTGTCCGATTTGTCATGGAATGATCCATATATGTATATGCAGTACTGGAATGAATATAACATCCTGTGAGTTTTTCGGTCTTTCTTGAATGGATAGGCAAGAAAAATCTGGCAACACCATACTCGTTAACTTAGCGAGTAGCTAACAATTTTCTTGCTAAGCTAATATTAAGGTAATAAGTCCAATCGAACACGCCACATGTTATATACATACTTGTATATTCAGCATTATATTATTTTTTTCAGAAACTATGTTTCTTTAAGTTTCATATGCTAGAACAGCATTTGTTCTATTCATCCCCCATGTCTTTAAGAGCTTTCTCTTTGTTTCCATCAAAGTGTTGTTAATATAAATTGGTAGCGAACCACCACCATCACACCCGACCATTAATATTGCGAAGTTGTTTGGTTTGTAAAATCATGAATATTCATGATATAAATTTTAAGAAATTTTCAAGGAGGCAAAAACCACTACGCAATTTTTATCAATGTCTTAATATCTAGCTGCAATATAACATATTTAGGGTGGACAACAAGTTAACATTTAGCGCTAAAACAAAATCCTAAAGACTTTTGACAACATGTCCCCCTGTTGAGGTGACAGACAGAGCGATGTCAAAAACAAAATAAAAAGAACGTAACGTTAAAACAAAACGACATGTAGAGTGAAAAGTGACAAAGTGTAGTATTCTGTGAGTGATGGCCGCCTTTTGCATTTTTAACTAATGTCGGTGGCAACAGAAAAAAAAAACTATTTTTTGTTGAAATAAAAGTAATTCGTGGTTGGTGCGACAGTTGCAATGACCACATTTTAATGCATTTGTCTTGTTTATTACGGGGGGAGTTGTTATTTTTATGTGTCTGCCACCTTATTAAAATTTAATATTTATGTTTCTTTTTCACAACTCCCTTTTTCATTCATTTGTACATAAAGCAAGAAACACTATTAAATTCTTCTTGAATGTTGACCCCTTTGCTTTTCGTGGGGGCAATTTTTATGATAAGTTTTATTATTGCAATTTGCAATTATATTCGCAGTAAAATGCAGTTAAAGTGTTCGCTTGGCCATGGTAATTAATCATGTTCCTGTTGTACGTATACACAATAATAATTTATGCCTAGAAATAAAAATTTAGTGGCTCGAGAGCACACACACACGCTTTCAAAATCCAAAATACACAGACATGTGGCAACGTACATATATATGGTATGCCCGCCAGCCTGTTCCGCACACAAAAGACAGGTGACAGTTGGGAAGTTCTGTACGCAAAAAACAATGATATTTGTTAGTGTATGAGAACTGTAATTAAATAAAAATTATATGAGCATTTAATAATGATGACGTTATTAAAAAATAATGACATAAAAGCGAACAAAAATACGTCTACGAAAATTGCATACCAACAGCAGCAGAATTATAAAGTGGGAGTGCAAATGTCCGGGAAAATATCAAATTTGATGTGTGGCGAGTCGTAGCTATCAACTTTTCAAAGCTATACAATTTAAATTCTACGTTATGGAGCTGTATTTAATTGTTCATAAAGGAGCGAGACAAATGATCTTCCGAAACAAACATGAGATGATGACTTTTATATTTCTTTGGATATTCTACCAAACAAATGTCCAACTATCTCATAATCTCACAGTTCTAATAAAATCTTCACGTGAATAATATTCAAATGAGGGGTACTGTGCAGGAATCTGGAGAAGAATAAACTAAAGCACGTTTATTATAAGAATCAATCACATGCTTTTAATAAATTTCATTATTATGGACATATTTGCATTTAAAGTTATAGAAATGAGCTGGTTTTTAAGAACGTAGCAACAGATATTGAACTCATAAAATATCGAATCACGTGAATAATATACATATTCGATATCGTGGAAACAGGAACCTGGAGAAGAATAAACACACTATATTCACACTATATTCACAACCTCAATGTCATAAAAATATCGAATCACGTGAATAATATTCATATGAGTGGTGTATGGCACATCTTGGAAACAGGAGTCTGGAGAAGAATAATTGTAATAAATTTTATTTTTACGGGCATATTTGCATTTAAAGTTATTGTATCAAATCTTAAGCTCTTGATCAGAGTCCATTTCTAAATAACTTTTACATTTCACTTTAATTAGGGCAACTCGTTTTAAATTATCCACAAAGAGGCATCGGGCAATCAGAGCAGCGTACGTGAAATATCCATTTTATCCTTCGGAATTCAGAACTAATAGAAACTAATATACACAAGTGCAGATACTGCATTATGCGACAGCGTTCCTGACGGTGCGGACCATTGGCCAATTGGAACAATATGCGATGAATAAGGCTACAATTCTTATTCTTACAATTTTTACAGGATCCTCAGAAAGCAAATATTCAAAACGGTGACTTAAGACACATTATGACGCTCCCGTGAGAGCGGCAAGCAATTATTTCACATCATTAACGAGATATAGGGAATTGATAGTGAGGATCTAATCAAATATCTTAAACGTTCGGACAAATAAGTCAACCCAGCATTTATTGTTTAACGGGATCTAAACTGATTTACTCATTTTTAATATTCTTCAGGAACTGAAAATTAGTCCATACAGACATTTTTAATTTTATGATTGACATCGTAGTGAAGAAATATTCTGATTTTTAACATTCCGATAATGCAAAGAATACCTCAGTTGGATTCCTTCAACGTCCAACGCGATATTGGGTGTCGAATTTTCTAGAAGATCCGCATGCGCAACGAATAAAAATAATTCCCACGTTTTTGTTTAATTTACAAGTGCTAAAGTAATGTATGAACATACATACGTTTGGTGCAATGCCATCGTCATCACTATGGTTGTCGTAAGAAAGACCAGTAGCAACTTGAAATTTTAATAAAAAAAATCTCTTAAACCGCATCCATGAAAGCCCACAGACAACGTGTACGTACCTTACACCAGCAGTGAATTTTTTTTGTGGACAACAACAAAAATCCCCCAAAAGATCGTTTATCGTTTTAGCATTTTGTGGGATGAGTTTTGGTACTACAAGCGTATGTATTTTAATTTGAAATGACACCATACATATTCAAAAGTCCATATGGCTCGGCATATGTGGCTGTGGCTTGGCTGGGTTGCAGCAGCTCAGTGATCCATCCAGTGATCAAGACAAGCCAAGCAGACACCAACAAAATAAAAACAAAACTAGCGAGGTGTTAATGGCAAAAGAAGCAGTACGGCACAGAACCACAGACCACTGTAAAGAATTAACAATAAGTAAAACAAGGTGTTGGTATGGTGTCGCAAAACGACATTGCCTACCTTGCCATTCAGGCAGACAGTTTGTCTGTGAAAACTTTAGAGATAAACCAGCGAAGTGTGAATGTTGGATGTCGGAGGAAACTTTACTGCACCAAAGACATACGTATTACGTATTTGTTTTTAGCATAGAGTAGTGCCGGTTAGGAATCCCTGGTTTCCTTTTGGAAATCTCTAAAGTAAAAAAGTTTCCACCAAACTCAAGTTAGCCAGCCAGCCAGCCAATTAAATTAAGAAATCTGATGAGCTGGCCAAGATTCTTGTGGCAACAAAGTTGGTTGGCAAAAAAGAAAAACAAAAAAACAAGTGCTAACTACGTTCACCTCTGGTGATATTCTGGGATCGTGAGTCACAAGCCACAGATATTTTATTCAGTTTGCTTGGATATTGTTGTTGTTGCTACATCTAAAGGTTTTCTTAATTTATTTCGTATTTCTGTTTAACATTTGTCACTAGGTTTTTTGTTCTTTGTTGTTGTGTTGTGCTTCGGTGTATTTATCATAAATCATTTTGTTTATGGAAATTAACCGAAAGTGCATTTCATGTCTCTTAAACTTCGCTTCTGAATATGAATATTACCTACTTGAAGATCAAGAATTGGCTTCGCATACAAAAGGAATCATGTGTTACGGGTTTAATGAAGGTACATTAACAACCTACAAAAATTGTCAAGTAATATTCGAGTTCAAATTTGGCTCATTGAGATACTCTTTGTAATTCATGGAATGAGATTTGAAATAGTGTGGGTTGTGGTCTCCTACTAAATCTATCAAAATATTGAAAAAAAGATAGGAATTTTACATAAATATTTTTAGAGAATTTTGTCAATCCTTCTTAAAGAAGAAAGCTTCCCTCTGTAGGAACCGATCTAAGTAGTTCTTTTTAGACATGTAGATTGATTTAAAATAATGACCTTATTTCAAACTGAATATTGCCTTTATTAAAACAATAATAATTTTGGTGCTATGACAAAAAGGACTGGGTCTTACGTGCATTAAAATCTACTCTATTCATTTGAGCCCCCCATTCAGAAGTGGCCAGTAAATCCTGGCTGAGTGACTCCTTCATCAATAGCCTTTTGAAGACTTGGTCTATGATCGAATGAGTATGAATATCAGAGGTTAATATCATCCGCGATTGTGTAAATTGGATTCGAAGTCCGATCCTAGAGGTCGTCGATGAAAATAATAATAATAACAATGAGGGGGAAAGAGACCTTTGTTACTCCTGTGGTCAACCTCTGCTCGCCCGATGAGAACCCATCTACAGCAATACGTATACTGCAATCTCTGAGGAAGCTCAATATAAATCGAGATAAGTCACAATCAACACCAAAAGCCATAAGCTTTGATATGAGTGCGCCGTGCCAGACTCTTGGCGGCCTTATAGATACTCTCTCTCAAAACTGGTGGATGGATAGACTGCATTGTTCTAACAGCTGCGTCATCAGCTTCCCCGTAGATCGATATCTACGGAAGCTATACTGTTGATCATTATTATTAGGCCTGTGTAGCAACGTTGCCAACTTCTCAAGTCTCTTAATTGTAAGCTAGTAAGTCCAATCGAACAGGCCTATTATTAGTCTCTAAATACATCATAAGGTGCTTGACCATACTCTCTACAACCTTGGAGAGTGAGAGCAAATAGCAATCGGTAGGTAGTTTGCAGGATTATTAGACTACTTTTTTACGGATTGGGAACGTTGACGGGCTTGCGACGAAGATCACTTTCAAAGGACAAAAGCTGAAATGCAATCCGATCCCGGGTATTTATTTACTTTGAGACTTGCCAGATTTGCCCTTTAACACCACATGTTCGAACATGTGGGTCCAGCGGTGCTTCATTGGGGTTTCGACACTCAAAATGCGACAATTTAGCTTGTTGTCATGTCCATTCAACCAAAAATAAGCCTAATCACTGAGCATAATATTGCGATAGTTTGGTTTCCGAGGTTAAATGGTTGTTCGCTACATAACATTGATTCAATGAAAATTTAGCATCAATCTGAAGTACAATTGACATTAATTTAATGTAAAATATTCTGTGAAGACACTGTCGACCTCAAAGCCATCCGGAATGCCCTAGCATGTCAAGGCACACCGTCACAAATCATCTTACCCATTCAAGCTCTATATAAAGGACCCACAAGGAAAAATCTCCACGAAGTTCTAAATAGCAGTTGAACGCCAAGCTCACATATGTATGCTACACTGAGTCCTGTCTGGAACTAGACACATATATCAGGATAGACCAAGATTGCAATTTTTAACTCCTTTGTTCTATGGATGGGAAACTTGGAACGTTGGAACGTTCACCAGCAGATGCCTAAGAAGAATTTTGAAGATCTTTGGAAGATCTATGGTCCTACGCTCCTCATTGGAACAACGGCATCTATAAATTTAATTATATTCTATGAAGTGAAGTAAATAATTCTTTAATTTCATTTAAAAAAAAATACTTCAAGTCAATGTTAGTTTGACATCAATCCCAATACCGTTTCGGTTGGCATCACTTAGACAAGTAGTCAGTTGATTTTACTTCCCCCCGTTAACTGTAACTGTTACAAATTAATATATGAAGATGTACATTAGGATGGGTCACGAAAATAAATTACAGCGTCACCCCCCCCAGAAATGAAGATTTGATTGTTTAATGATGATCTGCAAAATATTTCGTCACTGGGTCAAGCCATCTGTGAGCTAAACACTCCTGAAAACACCTCTAAAAATCATGTTTTTCCCGTGTTGCAATTTTGTCGAAATTTTTTCCTGAATTAAAAGACCCTTGGAAGCACTTTAAATAAAAATTTGTATTCTTATCTTAGAATAAGTCATTGATCGCTTGTGGGTTTTCAAAGTGACAGCTACAAACTAATATTTCTTGGTATTATTTTGTAACAGGTGTTATGAAAAATAAATAGAAGAATTCAATACCTATCGAATGATGCCTAAATGATGAATATCGGACAATAAATAACGTCACTGACTCCATATTTGTGAAATAATTTAATACAAGAAATGGTCAAAATGTTCAAACTCTTTTTACAAAAATGAGCGCTGCGACGTCAATTTCTTTCCAATGTTCATTATATAGACATCATTGGAAAGGTATTGACTACTGCTTGATTTTGTATAAAACTAGCTGAACCCCGCCCGCTTCGCCAGGCAAAATACAAATGGTAAAATTAAAATCAGGTTTCATATTGATCTTATCATATTGATATTATCGTGGTTTGAAAAAAAATTAAAACATTCGAAATATTATTTGGTTTTGTTAAACTCACAAAAAAAACAGTAAAATTTTCGTTAAAATCTTCCCGGATTTTACATTTTTCCGGAAATTGTCCTACATCCTATGTCCTTCCTTGGGCCAACACGAATTCATCAAGCCCAAAATCGTGAAAATCAGACGATCCGTTATAAAGTTTTGCGTGTTCACACGGACGGCATTCTCTTTTATAAATATAGATACTGACACCAAATAAGTTTTCAGTTGCCACTATGAAAAAACGAAAAATATTGCTATAAACGTCCAATAATTCGACCAATAAGTTATTCTAAGACAAGAATCAAAATGTATATTTAACAAACTGGTGACTGGAAATTTTTTTCCATTTGTATGACCCGCGATCCAGCCTAATGTACATACGTTAGCATTTGCATAAGAAAACGTATATACGTTGTGAATAAAACAGCTTATTTCTTAAATATTACCACTTCCCTCCTCGTATGATCTGTATTGTGGCCGTATTTTGATCGTAAATTACGGTAATTATAACTCTAATCGCCCCTCAATTCCAAGGATAAACACAAAAGTCGTAATGATATAGAAATAGAATTAAACAGAAACCTGCTCCTCATTAATGTGATAAGTGTGCCAAGGCAATAATAAACGCGGTCTTGCCACTTTTTATTACAGACGTCTTTGAGGGCCAACTTTGGGCATTTCTTTGACGAACGCTCCAGTTTCTCTTTAATCCCTTAAATATAAAAAAACAACTACAAAAAGGGAACACACCTAACCCAAATAAGGATAATTTCGCATATTACGCGGCTTGTTTGGCGATTTGCCAAACTGAAAACCAAACGCAAGGATGATAACAAAGTAAATGGCTTACCTACTACACCTGCTTGCTGCTGGTGAGCCGCTCACTCTTTTAATGCATTCCATGGCTACGTTACTTTAACTGTCACGTCTTTGGAAAACTGGTTTCTTCCGTTTGGCACGAAGAAAAAATTAATTTCAAAATTGAAATAATTTCCTGCTCTTGAATAATTGTATTAGTAAATTTCTGAAACAGTAGTGTAGTCCTTTGGTGGGGGGAAAGGTTTTTTATAACGCGGAAAATCGTGTGGTGGTTGGTAATTGGATGGAGTTGAGGATCTTTACATTTATTGTCTTAAGAGGGGGTCATCGCGCAAGACACGCAAAAATTGTCGGCTTCTTCTTCTTCGTCTTCTGTGTTAATGATATGAAATGGATGGTATTTGACATATTAACTACGAGTCAAACGCAAGGTGTTCATACATCATACTAACTGAGGCAGAGATAAAGGACATGGTATCCTGGCGAATTAAAACGTTATCAGTTGAGTTCATTCATTTAGGGTAGGGCATGAGCCTTCCTCACAACACTTTTTCTTACCAAAAGGAGTTGAGAAACTAAGAATTCTGGCACATATCCTTGCTTGTGTCTCGCTATTTGTACTCGCTTTTGTTAATATACGACACGTGCCAATTTCAGTTATGTGACCGTTCCTGATGAAAACATTTCATATACGAACATATCTTCTAGAGCTGGTCTGCATTATTTGCCGAGTTCAGAAGAACAGCAAAAATGATGTTCTTTAATTACACATCTCGGCGAAAATGGCTTTCAATACCGAAGGGTAACTTTGTACAGAAATAACAATTTATTATGGAAAATATATTCAGTTCGGGCGATCCTGTCCATGTTAATGACAATATAGTTTTAATTAAAATTGAAATTTTAAAAATTTCCTCTTAAACTGTTGTCATTATTTATTGAAATTTTAAATTTGAAAGTAAGCTGAAGCGTTACGAACGGTGTGTGGGGTAGGTGGACATGATGTTGGGATGTTCACAGGAAATGCCAATACCAGGGACTTGTGTCTTTACATAGCAAAGGAACTCACGCCGAGCAATTCTACTCTAGGAAAGTTGTAAAAGTATTCACTGAACCACAACAAATGTATGACATTATGTTTTCCATCAGCAGTTTACAATTGCAAGACCCCTGATCTCTTGCAAGTGTAAAACATAAATATTTTCAATAATCAGCTGTTTTGTGGAATTCATACCAGGCTTGTATTCTTTAGTTTACACTTTTCCACTTTCGAACAAAAGATCACATCACAGAGTTGTATTCATTCATATTCCTAGGTTAGGAAATGTTGATGTGAGTTCTCGTAGTAGACGGCGCACTGAATGAAAAAAAAAGCCATGTCTCTCTGTTGAAATCACGATAAAGGCCGAATGATATGAGCTAGGAGGTTAAATTTTTACCTAAATGTGTCTTATGGTTGCAAATCGGTTGGGATTGAAAGTCGGAAATCGAAATCAATGACTGAAATACCCCTAATATTTAGATTATTTAAGCAATTTTTTTTTGAAAATTTGAAATTTTTTTCGTACCTTCCTTTAGTAACGTGTAATCAACAAAAAGTACAAAAAAATTTAGGGATAAAAATAGTACCAATGATGCGACAACAGCTAGAAACATGAAATTCGGTGTGTACATCTCTATAATTAATTTTAATTTAATTTTTTATTATTTTTTTAAATACTATATGTTTGTAGTTAGAATCATGATTACTTGTAGTTAATTGTTTAAATAGTTTAAGACATTTAATAAATGTAATTTCTTGAAGAAGGCTTGGAATTACAAAGAAATAAATGAAATGAAATTAAGTAGACACATAAAATAGAGAGATTTTTCGAAATTTGTCATGAAATTCGGCATATGGGCATTTCCATGATGTCGAACGTGACCATCGTACACATTTAAAGTGACAAAAAAGTCAAAATATAACGGTTTTTTATTTTGACCATATACTTAACTTATAGCTCTTAATTAACTGTATAATTGGTGCTAATGTGGATTTTGGGTAAATTTTCGTTTTCAAGATAATTTAAAAAAACCAAGGCATTCGCACGTGACCAAAACAGAAGTCGTTTTCGCGACCAACAATTCAAACGCCAATTTCAGCGAAACCTGTGGCAATATTTCAATGTGACCTATTTTAGAACGTTGTACACCGATGCCTTTTAAAAATGGCTTAGATTTTATCCGAAAATTATTAATACTTTTTTTGTAATTTAATTTTAAGCCCGGTCGAACGTGACATGTCGCACGTGACATTTTTTTCCGTCATGGTATTTATGTTGTTTCAGTTGCAATTTTTACGAAATTATAGATAATATATATTTTTTGTAATCCACAGAAGTATTCAATGTATTCATTTTCAAATAATAACAGCAAAAAAGAAAATTTTGTTTTTCATTTATTATTTTGAAATTTTAGCTGATCTTCTTTCAACTTTCTCACCGCTCTTTTCAGCTCTCTTTACTTTTTTCGCCTCCATTTTTGCTAATAAATAAATTACAAAAGTATTTTTTACAAAAATAAATTATTGAAGTAAGATTTTTTTTTAATTTTCACACTTAAGATGTCGCACGTGACCAACTTTAATGAAGGACCAAGGTCACAAATTTTCTCATTTTCCAGTAATGTTTATTTTTATTTAAATTGTATAAAAATCTCTATTTGTACTCAAAATTTTATGATCTTTCTGCATGTACTTTGGACACAGTAGCAACAAATGTTGTTTTTCCATGTCGAACGTGACATCGAAATATGTGATAATGCAAAGCCAAAAGATACAGTTAATAGCAGTCGTATAACTTCGTATCCTTTCTTTTCTGACTCTTTGTACTCCCTGAAATATTTTAGACAGCAAAAGTCAAAGTGTAATGTCTCTATTTAAGAACTTTTATCGAAACAAAATATGCAAGAGAAATATTCAGAGAAGTAAAGTTGCACTCGCGCGACTTTGCATTCAAATATCTCAAGATATGAAATGAATTAAAGTAAAATATGTTTAGATAAATTTAAATTTGATTATTTCTCTATGCAAATATAATAAAACAAAGTGTTTACAAGAACTTTTAATGTTTTGTTCTTGGTGGACCTTTCTGCGGAAATGCCCATATGCATTTATCTGACTGTGTAGACGCGAAACGAAAAGGATTCTTTCGATATTTGTACTTTTAGGCGGAAATACTATGGAATGCACTCCTTGGTGGAGGGTATATACGATTCGGCCCGGCCGAACTTGACGCCTTTTTACTTGATTTTCCTCGGATTTTTCATTGTTTGTATGTAGAGTTTTATAAATTTCAACCTCATGTGCGGTTCGAAGTTCTTTTGGTACATCACAAGTGTGCACATCCAGTACATTGTACACGCTACACGTGTCGTTATCTGGCACTCATGGTGTACTTGACGCTATCTCTCGGACACATAAATAGTATCAAAAAGTACTTTTTCCTTTTTATCTGCTGCCAACAAACGTAGAAATTCAAATATTTTCTAAAAATACACATGTTGGTATTATTCTGAAAATAGATCTATGTATGTATGTAGGCCTTATGAATGTACGACGCGAAGGCATAGAGCAAAATGGCGCCGTGGCTTAGTTGGTTAAAGCGCCTGTCTAGTAAACAGGAGATCATGAGTTCGAATCTCGTCGGGGCCTTGAATGGATATCTTCTAAATAACACATATTTTGTTATTATTTTTATCATATATGTATGTCTGTCTATTCGTTTGCAGTTTGTTGCTATTTGAAGTGTAATGTTGTTGTAATTAGCAGCACAGCAGTTAATAACTACAACAATAGATGAATGAATAAGTAGTTAAATGCTACTTATCCAAAACCTAAATTACACTTTAAACGATATTCATTCGATGCCATTAAATGCAATTAAGGTGTCAATTACAATTACAGGGAAGTTGGGTTGTCAATACAATACAAGCGTTCCACGACGTTGATCTGCTGCTGCTGCCGCTGATCAATCACTGTGATTGTTTTACTTGTAAAACTGGTCATTCTGATACACACTTAAGGGTATTCATGCAAGGACGTACATATCCAATAATATTTTGAGATTTTAACTGTTTGATAGAGATGGAGTTTTCAAGTGGAAAAACTTTTTTGGCAACGTCTAGAGTGATCAAAAACCTGGTTTTTCTGCAATGTCATGATTTCAAAAAAAAGGTTGCCCTGTTTTCTTTTTATAAAAAAACTGGTCAGAATATAATAAGCTAAACCAATGAAAGAGCTTTATATCTATATATATAAAAGAGTTGCGTTACTGACTGACTGACTGACTGACTGACTGACTTATCATTGACCAGCCCCCAGACCAAACGGCTGAAGCTAGGGTCATGAAATTTTCAGGGTAGTTCCCAAATATGACGTAGACGTCGACTAAGAAAGGGTTTTACGAAATTCGTACTTTTAGGGGATAAAATGGCCCAAAAAGGGATAAACATCGAACCTTAGTCCTGACTAAAAGGCAGTAGCTATAAACATGAAATTCGGTGAGTTCCTTGCAATGACCATGCAGACGAGCTACAAATAGGGATTTTTCGAAATTTGTACTTTTAAGGGACGAGCGGGACAAAAAGGGATAAAAATGGTACCAACTAAAGTATTACAGCTAGAAACGTGAAATTTGGTATGTAAATTCCTCACCATATAGAAACGAAGTAAAATTGGATTTTTCGAAATTTGTACTTTTAAGTGACGAGCGGGACAAAAAGGGATAAAAATGGTACCAACTAAGGTATTACAGCTAGAAACGTGAAATTTGGTATGTAAATTCCTCTGACCATATAGAAACGAAGTAAAATTGGATTTTTCGAAATTTGTACTTTTAAGGGACGAGCGGGACAAAAAGGGATAAAAATAGTACCAACTAAAGTATTATAGCTAGAAACGTGAAATTTGGTATGTAAATTCCTCTGACCATATAGAAACGAAATAAATTGGATTTTTCGAAATTTGTACTTTTAAGGGACGAGCGGGACAAAAAGGGATAAAAATGGTACCAACTAAGGTATTACAGCTAGAAACGTGAAATTTGGTATGTAAATTCCTCTGACCATATAGAAACGAAATAAATTGGATTTTTCGAAATTTGTACTTTTAAGGGACGAGCGGGACAAAAAGGGATAAAAATGGTACCAACTAAAGTATTACAGCTAGAAACGTGAAATTTGGTATGTAAATTCCTCTGACCATATAGAAACGAAGTAAAATTGGATTTTTCGAAATTTGTACTTTTAAAGGGACAAAAAGGGATAAAAATGGTACCAACTAAATTATTACAGCTAGAAACGTGAAATTTGGTATGTAAATTCCTCTGACCATATAGAAACGAAGTAAAATTGGATTTTTCGAAATTTGTACTTTTAAGGGACGAGCGGGACAAAAAGGGATACAAATAGTACCAACTAAAGTATTACATCTACAAACGTGAAATTTGGTATGTAAATTCCTCTGACCATATAGAAAGGAAGTAAAATTGGATTTTTCGAAATGTGTACTTTTAAGGGGCGAGCGGGACAAAAAGGGATAAAAATGGTACCAACTAAAGTATTACAGCTATAAACGTGCAATTTGGTATGTAAATTCCTCTGACCATATAGTAACGAAGTAAAATTGGATTTTTCGAAATTTGTACTTTTAAGGGGCGAGCGGGACAAAAAGGGTACCAACTAAAGTATTACAGCTAGAATCGTGAAATTTGGTATGTAAATTCCTTTGAACATATAGTAACGAAGTAAAATTGGATTTTTCGAAATTTGTACTTTAAAGGGGCGAGCGGGACAAAAAGGGATAAAAATGGTACCAACTAAAGTATTACAGCTAAGATCGTGTAATTTGGTATGTACATTCCTCTGACCATATAAAAACGAAGTAAAATTGGATTTTTCGAAATTTTTACGGAAAAGGGATAAAACTGGTACCAATTTTAGTATTACAGCTAGAATCGTGAAATTTAGTGTGTTAATTCCTCTGATCATATAGCAGCGCAGTAGTTTGATTTTTCGAAATTTGTACTTATAAGGGGTGCGCGGGACGAAAAGGGATAAAAATGCTGTACAATCCTGTGTTACCAAATAAAGTACATATTTTTAGTGGAGCAAAAACACATGTTACCTATAGTGATTTTTCAAAATGTGTATTTTTTGGGAAAGAGGTGCAAAAAGTTATAAACTGGCAGGCTGAATCTAGAAACATGAGATCGAGGATATAAATGGTTGTAATTTTTTGTTCAAAACTTGGTAGAAAACTATACATACGAAGTAGTTCAGCTAAAATAGTGCATGTCGACAAGCACATTCCTTTGACTGTGTGTGAGTGCTAGCTAATAGGAGCTTTCCAAATTACTATTTTAGATTTATCTATATCCACCAAAAGAAAATTAAATAAATACTATCCAAACGGATAAAATTAACGAATAACTTGCTTTTTCGCGTGCGAAGCAGCGGGTACTGCTAGTGTATATATATAAAGCGCTTAAAGAGTACTACATTTTTAAAATATGTCGTCAGGATTTAGTACAAAATTATAAACAATTTTACATCGAAACGGACGCGACAAAAAACAGAAGTACTTTCAAAGTTCATCGATTTTTTGAGAACGAGTTTAGCACACTTCACATGTGTTGTTTATAATAGCAAATAATTTGTTCTGATGAACTCTGCGCAAAATATTTGTTTTTTTAGTGTTGCTTATGGTGTGATCAGTAAGACCAATAATTTTTTTCGTATTCTTTTGTGTCTTTTTCTCGTACTCTCATGTTTTTGTAAGTAATTCTTAATCTGGGCTGGACACAAATTTAGCACATTTGATAAAAGTTGTTATTTTCTGTCTCTTTTTGCATTTAAATTGCGTTTAATTGGTATGTTATGGTAATTTTTCCTCAAATGTAAGTTTTTATTCAACAAAATTTATAATTAGACATGGCTAAAGGAAAATGGTGCATTGATGCGCAGCGTCAGGTTATTATGCAAATGAACGACAGTGGAAGTATCGCTGGGGATATTGCAAACATTATAAATTGATCCAGACAGATTGTGTGCAATATACTAAGCCATATTGGCATTTAGGGGAGCTTCAAAAATGTCGCACAATGTCCTACTCGGGAAAAACAACCAATAAATCGGATTTTTTAATTTATAGAACCTGCGTAGCAGATACTTTTAAAAGCTCACCTGTGATTCAGAGATACTTTTCGGCCAAATTTGACATTAGCATTTCCTCAAGAACCATAAGAAGAAGAACCAATGAAAAAAAATATTTGGATGCATTGTTCAAAATAAGCCACACGTATCAAATAATGTCAAATTTCGTTTGCTCAGTGTCAAATTTCATTTGCTCAGGACCATTTAGGAAAATCCAAGATTTTTGGGAAAATATCGCCTGGATCGAACTTTTGTCGGTTCAGATCTGATGGAAAACAATACGAATTGTGCCCTTCAAACATGCAGCATAACACAAAGTACAAATCTGAGACGGTAAAGCTTGTTGGCTAAAATCTGATGATGTGTACTGCTTTTTCTGGACACGGTGGTGGTCCGATATACAAAATCGATGCACTAATGGCTCAGTATATTTACAAAAATCTACTTGTTGGTACTATGATAGCATATTCAGATAAAAACATGCCAATTAAGTGGCGTTTTATGCACGACAACCAACCAAAATACACTTAACGCCAGTGAAGAGCTGTTTGGAGCTGAACAGAATAGATTTTTAAAAATGGTGCAGAACAGTCATCGGATCTCAATCCTATTGAGAATCTATGGAATGGACTTTAACAACATATTTTAGCAATAAAACACAAAAATTAGCCCGATTTCTTGAATGAAATTCAATGAAATTCAATGCGTTTTATGTCTCTAGTGGAGAGTATGTCCAGAAGATGTACAGATATTACTCAAAATAGTGATTATCCAACCAAATATTAAGTTTATACTAAAATGTATTGGTTAGTTCAGTTTGTTTCCGATTTGATTAAAGTTTCTTTAATATGAGCTAAATTACTGTCCAATCACTTTTCGTATTATTTGTACTTTAGATTGCATAAAACTAAAATGCAACATAAGAACCGAGCAAAAACAACGTTAAATGGCCATCTTATCGTACGTAATATTTTAGAAAAATACCGGGCAAAAAAAAACATAAAAAGAAGTTGAAATATTTGCTTTATAAAGTTACATGTGGTGAGTGTGCTAAATTCGTGGCCACCACTGTATATTGTTCGTAGATTTATGAAATATGAGAATTATCACTTACATTTTTTAATTAGATACAGCAGAAATACGGACGCGACAAAATGGACGGGACAAAAATGTTCATTCGTAGTAAAGCATTTAAGTAATTTTCGTTATAACACTTCAACTTTTAATAAAAACAAAAAGTTTCATAATAAAAAAAGTTGTCGAAATAAGGACAAAAATAAAGTTAAAAGGTATTAGTGAGGTATGATTTAATTTTTTGGTAGACCTTTTTTTGCCCATATGTGTCAATTAGAATGATAGTGGTCTAAGTCAAAAATCCAAAAAATTGTGATATGTCAATTTTTGTCTTTACTTTGATCAGATCTATCATTTAAGAACTTTTATTTTTGGCATTTATAAAAAAATGTACCGTTACAATGACATCTCGCATTTTTTGCACACCAAAATTGTCTTTGGTGGTAGTTTGAAAATGGTCTAAGTCACATTATATCCACATATATAAACATTTTGTATTTATAATGTCCACTTTATGCGATTCAGATAATACGAATAACATGAAATTATTTTTAAAGTAAAATTTAAATTTTTTTTTCTGAAATAAAATATTTTGTGTTTTCTTTCATTTTCAGTTTCATTTTCAAAAAATAAAAATTTAGTTTGTTAATTTTTTTCAATTTTGAGAAGAATGAAAGTGGTCTATGTCAGTACCTACTCTGGAAATAGTGGTTCCCTAAGAGATATCAACGTTGTCGATTTTTTTTATAAAAGTTCGATATAGTCGTAGGATATTTATTCTAAGAAAAAAAATTTGCGCTTCGGTGGAAAAATATTTTTCAATTGACTCATACATAAACCATTGCATATCTCAGTGTGACTTAGACCATGTATTCTTATGTGTATGGCTGGTCGGCATCCGTAGCGGCAAATTGTCAACGGCGTCGATTTTTCTTCTGCCCATAAGAAATGCATTTGAAATCTAGGACGAACTTCGCCATTTTAGACTCACAGGATTACTGTGTTCGTAAATTTTTAAGTTATTTTGCGGTCGATGATAAAAACGTTCTATGAAGCTTGTGATAATATAAAGAGTGGAATATTATAAATAAATTAGTACCGAAAAAGGGACTTTTTTGCACTATGAAAAATCGGTTGATACCGACATAAAAAACCGGGTTTCCCGGTTTTCCGATGAAAAACCCGGTTTTCGGTCTCCAGTTTGATAACTCTAGCAACGTCTAAAAAACGCCCGTTTTGAAGTGTACTCGTATTTGGCTCTATTGTAGGGAGGTTAATTTAATTTAATTTGAACAAGACCTTTTTTATAGAATACAATTTTTTACAAATGACAATTTTTTTTTATTCTTGCAAAATAAAAAATCCCAAATCTTAGAGTGGTGCATTTACATCAAACCATGAATATCCTCACTGTACTTACTGTACGTACATTGTACGCACTCGAAACGATCACTTTGAATTTACAATAGAGAATATGCGATACAGACAGACAGAAAGACTGGCAATTTGTTTGCTGTAGAAGCTTAAAACAATTTGCCAAACAGCAGCGGCAGTTAATGTCGATCAAATTGTCAGTTACAGATCGATCAGTATGCAAAAGAGAAACAGATTATCTCCATAACACGCTATTCACGGGGGGTTCGTTGGCTGGTTGGTAGTTACACCACCAAGTCAAAGACTGCAACAAAGTTGGTGTGGATATGCAATAAAAAAATTGATGTGATCTATAATTAGCATTACAATGCTAAACAAGTGATGAATTGTTGTAATGGAAGATTTTTTGTAAGGGTTTTGTATCAGGAGATCAGCTAAATACCCTCATTTTCATAAATCCCAGGAACCCTGTGGTGAGTTGCACAGTGTGGAAGTGATACGCAGTTATACGCAGATATTCAAACTGACTAATATATTATTTAGAAATGTATTGGTTGAATTGTAGGGTAGACTTTTAGGAAAGCAAATTTATTTAAAAAAAATATGAAGAGAATTTAAGATTCATTAGGAAATCAAATAGAAAGTCGGAAAGATTTCATATTCTGATGTCATATCATATGCTGATATATCGAAAATGTATGGACGTTTGAAAAAAATACTTGTGGTAAGGTTTACGGATATATATGAATGTCATATGTGAATTCGCAAAAATTTTGATATAGAGTGGGTCATGTAACATTTTAAATTAGCATCGGCTATATTTATTTATGATTATTTATTTAATTTTCTGGTTTTATTGGAAAGGTTGAACTCAATATCATTTATATGACTACCACGACAGACTCGACAGGCTTCGACCAAAATCGACACTAAACAGTGACTCCTTGTGGATGCATTGGCTTCTCAATAGCCACTTGTGGGTTGTCTGAACCCCTTATGCGGCAATTTTGCTTATTGTCATAGCCACCGAGATGAAAATGAGCTTCATGAAGTCAAAACTGAAGTCCGATATCTTCTGGAAAAATTTCCACGTACATTTCTTACACTTTGTTTTAAATATTTCTCAATTTTGTTCGAGCGTATAGCGTTCCATTGTGCAAATGTCAAACATAAACCTACCTTTTCAAAGTCAAAGAAATCCGTAGTTTAAATTTAAAATTTTGGCCCACCCTATATATATACTGCTGATTGTAACACCAAGCACTCTATACAGAATCGCCACTGATGATTTTTCCCCTTACAGGGCAATGAAATACGTATATGGCCAATGTCTGTATGGTTTTCCTCCTTTCCATTAACGTAAAAATAAATGACATTTAAATCGTTACGTTTTATCATTTTGAAAATGTACGTCCGATTTTTCGTTTACAAAAGTTGTTTAGGAAAAGTCTCCAAAAATGGGATTAAATTTTTGGTTTTCTTTCGAAAAAAAAAATGTTTTTTGTTGGCACGAAAAAAACAATAAAAATAAAAAAGGAAAAAATAAAGTCTCCAAAAATGAGATTAAATTTATTATTTTTTTTTTTGAAAAAAAAAAATGTTTTTTGTTGGCACGAAAAAAAAAACAATAAAAATAAAAAAGGAAAAAATATTTTTTTTTTCTTCGAAAATAATTTCGATAGATTTGTTTTCTGTTATCGTCGATCTGAAATTGCAATTAAATTAATTAAGTAATGCGGCTTATACTCTATTCACACCGCATGCGAAATCAACCTAAGAACATCCTTGACAAATTGATACTGGTTATCGAATTAAGCTCGATTTCAACGCCAGTCTGAATAGTTATTTAGGCCACTGTAGTATTTCATAGAACAAATACTTCTTATACTGCTGCTAGGCCAAATGTACACATTAAATATGTCCTGTTGCCAACAGAGAAGATGCAATAACGGTAAATATATGGCGCCGTGGCTTAGTTGGTTAAAGCGCCTGTCTAGTAAACAGGAGATCATGAGTTCGAATCTCGTCGGGGCCTTTCGCACTAATAATCTGCGGAATGTATTTTGTGGTGTTTTTCACTGTTTATATGTCATGCAACAAGTGAATCCCGAATAAGAAAACAGACAATTTGGCCCTAATTGTTGTGGCCTTTTTGTTGACATTTTTGGCAACTATGTGGACAAATATATTAGAATCAACTTTGATAATTATTTTATAAATTAATTTGGAAATATTGGATAAGGCAAGCACGTGGCGCCGTGGCTTAGTTGGTTAAAGCGCCTGTCTAGTAAACAGGAGATCATGAGTTCGAATCTCGTCGGGGCCTTGACACAATTACCTAGAAATACAGGGGAAATGTGTGGGTTACTTTTTGCCATTGCACTATTGATCAGCAGTGTGTGATTATACTGTTGAAAAGAAAACCTCAAAATATGAATAGAAAATGTTAACGATATCTCGCTTAGTTACCGATTATCGCACGTTTAGTTTAAAAAAAAAGAAAAAAATTGCCTTCTTCTAAAAAATGAAGTCAGTATAAAAAACGGTAAACTTAAATACATTTTTTCTAAACTGAAATTTTAAAAATACACATAATTTTTATCGAATTTCCACAAATGATAACTATGGAAGTTTTTGATTGCTAAGAAACTAACAATTTCTAAGTTTTCGACCTTTTTTCTCCTAATTTTCGATTTTCAACCCATTGTAACAAGAAAATCTATAGATATTTTTCGATAACCATCGAAATATGAAAATTGAAATTTAAAAAATATGCACGTAATTTTTTATCGACTTTCCACAATCGACAACTATGGAAGTTATCGATTCCTTTTTTCTCCTAATTTTCGATTTTCAACCCATTGTAACAAGAAAATCTATAGATATTTTTCGATAACCATCGAAATATGAAAATTGAAATTTAAAAAATATGCAAGTAATTTTTTATCGAATTTCCACAATCGACAACTATGGAAGTTATCGATTACTAAGACGGTTATCGACAACTAAAAAATTTATCGACCTTGTTGATTCTTCTAATTGTCTAAGTTGCATCCTTTTTCTTCTAATTTCCGATTTTGAAAAATTAAAAAATAAAATTCAAATTATTTTTATCGAATTTCCACTGTCGAATGTTATGGAAGTTATCGATAACTTCCATAACATTCGACATAGTTATCGATCTTTTGTTCCTTCTAAATTTCTAAGTTACAAACCTCTTTATTCTAATTTTCGATTTTGAGCCTCTTGGAACGAAAAAATCGGTTTTTTCATACTTTAACTTAAATATTTTTTCGATAACCATCGAAATAGGAAAATTGAAATTTAACAAATATGCACGTAATTTTTTATTGAATTTCCACAATCGACAACTATGGAAGTTATCGATTCCTAAGACGGTTATCGATAACTAAAAAATGTATCGACCTGTTGTTTATTCTAATTGTCTAAGTTGCATCCTTTTTCTTTTAATTTCCGATTTTGAAAAATTCAAAAATAAAATTCAAATTATTTTTGTAGAATTTCCACTGTCGAATGTTATGGAAGTTATCGACAACTAAAATAGTTATCGATCTTTTGTTCCTTCTAATTTTCTAAGTTACAAACAAACTTTAACTTAAATATTTATTTCGATAACCATCGAAATATGAAAATTGAAATTTAAAAAATATGCACGTAATTTTTTATCGAATTTCCACAATCAACAACAATGGAAGTTATCGATTACTAAGACAGTTATCGATAACTAAAAAATTTATCGACCTGTTATTTTTCTTCTAACTGTCTAAGTTTTAACCTTTTTCTTCTAAATTCCGATTTTGAAAAATTCTAAAATAAAATTGAAAATTCTTTTTATCGATTTTCCACAGTCGATAGTTATGGAAGTTATCGATAACTAAAAAAGTTATCGAACTTTTGTTTCTGCTAATTTTCTAAATTTCCGACCTGTTTTCTTCTAATTTTCGATTTTGAGCCTCTTGGAACGAAAAAATCGATTTTTTTCAAACTTGACCTTAAAATTTTTTTCGATAACCATCGAAATATGAAAACTGAAATGCACATAATATTTATCGAATTTTCACAATCGATCACTATGGAAGTTACTAAGACGGTTATCGATAACTAAAAAAATATCGACCTGTTGTTTCTTCTAGTTGACTAAGTTGCAACCTTTTTCTTCTAATTTCCGATTTGGAAAATTCAAATTATTTTTATCGAATTTACACAGTCGATAGCTATAGAAGTTATCGATAACTAAAAAAGTTATCGAATTTTTGTTTCTTCTAATTTTCCGACCGTTTTTCTTCTAATTTTCGATTTTGAGCCTCTTGGAACGAAAAAATCGATTTTTTCAACCTTGAACTTAAATTTTTTTTGATAACCATCGAAATATGAACATTGAAATATAAAAAAATCACATATTTTTTTATCTAATTTCCACAATCGATAACTTTGGAAGTTATCGATTACTAAGAGAGTTTTCGATAACTAAAAAATTTATCGACCTGTTATTTTTCTTCTAACTGTCTAAGTTTTAACCTTTTTCTTCTAAATTCCGATTTTGAAAAATTCTAAAATAAAATTGAAAATTCTTTTTATCGATTTTCCACAGTCGATAGTTATGGAAGTTATCGATAACTAAAAAAGTTATCGAACTTTTGTTTCTGCTAATTTTCTAAATTTCCGACCTGTTTTCTTCTAATTTTCGATTTTGAGCCTCTTGGAACGAAAAAATCGATTTTTTTCAAACTTGACCTTAAAATTTTTTTCGATAACCATCGAAATATGAAAACTGAAATGCACATAATATTTATCGAATTTTCACAATCGATCACTATGGAAGTTACTAAGACGGTTATCGATAACTAAAAAAATATCGACCTGTTGTTTCTTCTAGTTGACTAAGTTGCAACCTTTTTCTTCTAATTTCCGATTTGGAAAATTCAAATTATTTTTATCGAATTTACACAGTCGATAGCTATAGAAGTTATCGATAACTAAAAAAGTTATCGAATTTTTGTTTCTTCTAATTTTCCGACCGTTTTTCTTCTAATTTTCGATTTTGAGCCTCTTGGAACGAAAAAATCGATTTTTTCAACCTTGAACTTAAATTTTTTTTGATAACCATCGAAATATGAACATTGAAATATAAAAAAATCACATATTTTTTTATCTAATTTCCACAATCGATAACTTTGGAAGTTATCGATTACTAAGAGAGTTTTCGATAACTAAAAAGTTTTCGGCCTGTTGTTTCTTCTAATTGTCCAAGTTTAAACCTTTTTCTTTTAATTTCCGATTTTGAAAAATTCAAAAATAAAATTCAAATTATACAGTCGATAACTATAGAAGTCTTCTTATTTTGATGTTCTCTATCAACAAATATTGTATGATATTGGGCCAAAGTTTAAAAAAATTTCACTTAACATCGCTATATTGCTATATTTCAATGATATTGCTCCTAATCAGCATGGGAAAACAATGAGAGATTTTTACACTCTCTCTCTCTCTGATGTCGATATCTTCTCTTTGGTATGTGTAAACATGACTATGCTAATAGAATATTACATTCGCGTAGTTGACAGACATTTGTTTTTTGTTTACCAAATATGTCCCACTGTTGGAGAAAATATTCGAACAGCACAAGTATGTGGCGCCGTGGCTTAGTTGGTTAAAGCGCCTGTCTAGTAAACAGGAGATCATGAGTTCGAATCTCGTCGGGGCCTTTGCTCAATTCAGCTCGATAAGGTTGATTTGTGTCAATACTTTTTTTAATTATTTCGATCCATTAAAAAAACTTCATCATCTAAATTTAACGGAAAATATTAGCCTCGACCGAATAAGGTGGCGCCGTGGCTTAGTTGGTTAAAGCGCCTGTCTAGTAAACAGGAGATCATGAGTTCGAATCTCGTCGGGGCCTATGCACAAGTGATGATAACAAAGTTAACTTGTGTTAGAACTTTTTTATTTTATATTCTTTTTATTGGTGATGGGATCAAAGCTAAATTGATTTTACAATAACAGCTGCACTCGGAACAAGTGGCGCCGTGGCTTAGTTGGTTAAAGCGCCTGTCTAGTAAACAGGAGATCATGAGTTCGAATCTCGTCGGGGCCTAATGCGATGAACTGCATCGTTTTCATTTTTTGCTTTGTACTTACATATTTTATTTATATCGTGAGGTGGTCTTGATTTTTTAAACATTTTTTTAATAAAGTATTTTTTTCGAAACATTTGGAAAAATGTTTACCCATATTCGATTGGGTATTAATTGTTGAACCATCATTAGACTCTGTGTGAAGAGGTGGCGTGGGCGCCGTGGCTTAGTTGGTTAAAGCGCCTGTCTAGTAAACAGGAGATCATGAGTTCGAATCTCGTCGGGGCCTAATACGCAAATTTGCGTTTGTGTAGATATTTTTGAATTAAAATAAATCTGCTATGTGATTTATTTGCCTTCGTGGTTGTATCAAAAAAATAATTGATGAAAACTCAACAAATAAATAATTCTTCAAATTCATACAATACGTGTATCAACAACTAATCGAAAGTAGCGCCTTTTGACTTTGATTTAAAGCGAATGCCAGTCATCAGCTGTTAAAAGTAAATACATAACCTTTATTTTCTGTACACAGAACCATCACTTAACAGCGATTACTTCAGCAGTAAGCATACATTTCTTAAGCAAAGTAATGTGTGTCCATCACACACCATGTTAACCATGATGTTCAATGTTAACCATCTTATGTCTAAATATAGAAATGTTAACGGATACAGGTCACGCGAGCGGCGCCGTGGCTTAGTTGGTTAAAGCGCCTGTCTAGTAAACAGGAGATCATGAGTTCGAATCTCGTCGGGGCCTTGCGTTAATGGAAAAAAGATTTATTTTTTATTGTTTTCGTGGGCAAGTATTATTTTCAAAATACATACTTTATTTAATTATGTTTTGTTTCATTAAAACAATTTAATATGACTTTGAACAGGCATACATGCTAAACTGAAATGCCAAAGTGTTTTAGTTTTGAGGTTTCACCTAGTTTTCAAACAATCAAAGACTTAGAATACAACTTTCTTTCGCTCTCCGTACGCACTCGCACTCGCAGAAATGGGAAACACGCTAAGCATTTGCGAATATGTTTATACAAATGATGGAAAATTGAAAATGTTCAGAGATTTTAAAATTTTCTCGAAGAGTATCTGAAAATCCAAGTGATAGCTACATAGAGTAATAGAGAGACGTCTTTTGGGCCAGATAAGAGGGAGAAAATAAATAAAAGACTCGCTAAAATATTCTTTGAAGAACATAGTGCGAGAATTCGATATTCGAGGCGCCGCAATCTTACCACATATTTGAATAGAACACCTCAAAATACAAAAAGTGATTCACATGTTATATCAATTGGAACAGAAAAAATGCAACGCGAAAATTATTTTAAAAAAATTAATTTATTAAAAAATAATATCAAAAAAGAAAAAAATAAAAATTATAAAAGAAAAGTTATTTAAAAAAAATCGATTTTGAGCATTGAAAAATTTTTCGGATTGGTATTAAATATCGGGAGGGCGGGAAAATTACGCCTTTTTATGTTTTCTATAAAATTCAGTTTTTTTTTCGATAAAAATTCGATTTTTCAATTTCGATAACTAAAGTTATTGAAGAATTTTACTTTATTTTTTCTGGGTTTTCATTGTATATTTGTGTGCAATAATGACTATCTGCCAATTTAAACTTTCATGGTGCTCATATTTATATTTAGTGGCTATGAACCATAAAAGCGCGAAAATTAGGGAATTTTGAATACTTTTTAATCATAGAAAATTATAATCATCTGTAAAAGTATGATTAATAACACTGGCATTTTTGGAACAGTGTAGCGACCCTATAATTCTGAAAGGGCATGTTGATATGTTGAGCATGGACATGTTGACATTTAAGGATAAATATTTTCTGCAAAAAATTGCGGGAATATAAACAAAAAATTCAAATTGAATATTTTTGCAAAATTTCGCGGGAGATCTGATATTGTATGCATCATATTTTTGTTTTGTAATTTTTTCGCGATCTATCCAACGAAACCGAAATACCAAAATTTTTTTGTCAAAAAATATCGATCTTCCAAAAAACATGGACCAATTTTAACACTAGTAATTTTGTTGTATAAGTTGGCGTGTAATTCTTCTGCTATATGCAAAATCGTGACGAGCTTTATTTATAACATTGGTGCATATGGTGACTCTGTTATTCAACATTGTTATTATTTTTTTAAAGATTATTTGGACCTAATAGCCCGTTCACACTAAGCTAAGCTCGATTTCAAATAGCACATATACAATACAATTTGACACTTAATTTGTTTAAGCTCGATTATAGAAAAGTACTCAGATTGTCGTGGTGGGGTCATGTCATTCTTTTGAAGGTGAAAAAGTATCGGGATAAGTATGAAAGTACCAAATTTTTTATTCATTTCCATACAAATGGATAAACTATTTCCAGTCATCCCACAAAATTTGAATTGATTTGCAAAATATTTCGTTCCTAGATCAAGCCATCTGTGAGGTAAACGCTTCTGAAAATACCCATAAAAATCATATTTTTCCAATTTTTTTCTGAATTAATAGACCTTTGAAAGTACTTTAAATATAAATATTGATTCTTGTCTTAGAGTAACTTATTGGTCGAATTATTGGACCTTTTTTATAGTATATTTTTTTGTTTTGTGAAAAAAAAAAATCATAGTGACAAGTGACAAGGGCGCTACACTTGAAACGATCGTCTGCCCTGCTAGCAACCGAACCAAATAAATGTCACACACTTCTTTTTAAAATACTTTGTTTTCTGTTTATGAAAACAAAAACAAATGATCTCGAACCTGAGTAAGAGTTACAATAAAAAAAGACAACTGAAATATTTAAAAAAATAGTAGCGGCAGTCTATACATTTCGAATGATGCCTAAATAATGAACATCGGAAGGAAATTGACGCCGCAGCGTTCAATTTTGTAAAAAATGAAAAATGTTGACTCTGAAAATCCATCTCATGTATTAAATTATTTTACAAACTTGGAGTCAATGACGTCATTTGTCGTCCTATATTTATCATTTAGGCATCATTCGAAATATATTGATTTTTTCATAACTCCTCTTACAAATGTTTCCAAGAAATATGAGTTTTTAGCTGTCACCTTCAAAACCACAAAAAAATCAATTTTAACCGTCTAATAATACGACCAATAAAGTGCTTCAAAGGGTCCATTAATTCAGGAAAAAAACATGGCGGACAAAAACGCAAAATAAAAAAATAAACGGAAAACATAATTTTAGGCGTGTATTTAGGAGCGTTTAGCACACAGTTGGCTTGACCCAGTGACGAAATATTTTGCAAATTATCATTAAACAATCTCATCTTCATTTCTGGGGTTAGTGCAAAAGTAACCTGACTTGATGATTCTACCATTTTTTGGCGTAAAATTAAAAAAGTACGAATTTGGAAAAATCATTTTATTTTGCGTTTCTATGCGACCAGAGGAATGTATACACCGAATTCCATGACTCTAGCTGCGGCCATTTGGTTGGTACCATTTTTATCCCCTTTTTCCTATTTTACCCCCTTAAGAGTACGACTTTCTAAAATCTCTTTATTTTACGTGTCTACACACCCGAATTTCATCATTCTAGTTAGTCGTTTAGTTGGTAAATATTAGTTTTATCCCTCTGTAGCCATTGTATCCCCTGAAAGGTCAAATTTGGAAAAAGACGTTTTATTTTTCGTTTTTACGCAGTCAGAGGAATGTATACTGCGAATTTTATGACTCTAGCTGCGGTCATTTGTTTGGTACTACTTTTATCCCCTTTTTCCATTTTAAACCGAAAAAGTACGAATTTTGAAAAATCCGTTTATTTTACGTGTCTACGCATTCAGAGGAATGTATACACCGAATTTCATTACTCTAGGTGCAGGTGGTACCATTTTTATCCCTCTATTCGCATTTTACTCCTTAAAAGTACGAATTTGGAAAAAAAACTTTTATATTATGTATCCACTCAATTAGAGGAATGTACACACCGAATTTCGTGTTTCTAGCTGTTGTCGTTTGGTAGGTACCATTTTTATCCCTTTTTGCCCCCTACGAATAAATACAGGGTTTTCCAACAAGAGGTGTTACTTTGGTATTCAAAGAAAAATGTAATTTTTTGAGATAAATGATTGTATGTTTATTTCATAATAAAGAGGAAGGTATGCCGTTAATATTGAAAAACAACATCAGGCAAATGGCCACCACGACCACGCTTACAGGACGATATCCTTTCCATGACATTTTCCATAATCAAATCGCAAAGTGGCTGCCCTATGTCCTCGATAGCCTTACGAATTCCGTCTTTGAGTTATTGAATCGACTCCGGGCTTTTGGCGTAGACATTATCTTTCACGTGGCCCCAAAGGAAGAAGTTCCAAGGTGTTAAATCACAAGATCTCGGTGGCCAATTGTGATCACCTCTTCGCGAGATAACACGGTCCGGAAACTTTTCCCGTAAAAGAGCAATGGTTTCGTTGCTTGTGTGGTACGTCTTGTTGAAAGTAAACGTTGTGCCCAGATCAATACCATCCAACTCCGACCATAGAAAATCATTAATCATCTCTCGATAGCGCAATCCATTCACCGTAACTGTTGATCCAACCGCATTTTCGAAAAAGTAAGGTTCAATGACCCCGCCGGACCATAAACCGCACCAAACAGTCACACGATGAGGATGGAGTGGCTTCTCAACAATAACTCTTGGGTTTTCCGAGCGCCAGATGCGACAATTTTGCTTGTTGACGTAGCCACTGAGGTGGAAATGGGCCTCATCAGTCAAGATGATTTTTCGATGGAATTCCGGATCATTTTCATTCATGAATTTTAATAATTTCATTTTTAATAATGGTGTAGTTTCTACTTGTCAAATGTCAAAGAATAAAAGCTTCAAAGGTGACAGCTACCGAAATACCGGGTGATTCAAAATAACACCTCTTGTTGCAAATTTGGACGTTTCGTTTAGATGCTAGCTAGCGTGCTTTCAACAAACGGACGGAGGGAAGGATATGGCTAGCTTAGAATCTTAGAATTTTATGACGATCAATAATATATATACTCAGGTCGATATTTTAAGGTGTTACAAACGGAATGACAATGTTAGTATACCCTCATCCTGGAGGTGGAGGGTATAATAATTTGTTCATCCTCTTAAGCACCAGGATGCAGACCACCTCTGCATAAAATCCTTATTTGTAAGAATAATCGCACCTAAATTTTTTATAGAAATTTCTATGAGTTGTGACCCCATTCTTCTTCATTTGTTTGTATGTTTTTTGTTGTTATTTTGCGATTACCTTTTTCGGTTACTGCAAAATACGAACCAAATACCGAATTAATTCAGGAAATCCTCGTTGAAAAAGCGCACAAAAAAACCCTTCTGTTATTAACATTTGATTTTTTGAGATTGTCAAAGAGAGATAAGAGGCGATTATTGCCGCGGCGACACAAATGGAGGTGTGGTTACCAGGCAGGCACACATGCGAGCGAGTACAAACCCCAACAAATCCATTTTTGTTGGAGGTAAATTTATAATTTATTCAGCAAATCTGTGTCCGCATGCACACCGCGTACACTGTGCACAGTAGTGTGGCGTGGTGTGGTGGTGGAATCAGAAACAATACAATGAGAGGCAGAAACAACACAACAGAAACCGCAAGAAAACGGCATCGAAACGGGCGTTGCCCAACACCACAACGAAACGAACGAACGAAGGCGACTGCAACGCCGACAGCGACGGCAACAACAGCGTCAGCGGCGACGACGAGCCACCACAAGGGAGACGGTGAACAAAAGCTACCAGCGAGAGTCGTCACAAACGAATTGTGAATTGTGCGCGCGTCGGTCTGTAAATTACATGGACGACGGCATGGTTGGAATGGAATGACTGGTATGAAGGCATGAACGCCGACGACCGACACACAGAAGAAAATGGTTGTTACACAGCAGCTACCACAGATTTTGTATTTGTAGGTTTGTTTTTGTAAATGGCAGAATAGAATGGACAAAAAAGAAAAAAAAACAAAAAAACACAAACAAATATGGCCGACATCTAGAAAACAAACAACCTAAAACCTAAAGGCCGAAAGGCAAGAAACCCCAAAAAGGGAAACAAAACTCAAAAGGAGGAGATGCCACAAAACAGGCAATTTTCCAAAACACCGACTTATCTGCACTTGGGTCTAACGAAAAGACTGCAAAAAACACGAAAATCCATAAAGGAAACACTTGTAGCCAACAAAACACAGCATGTGTTAAAGATTATGGAACGAAAGAACACCAGACTGGCCATTGTTCCGGAGGACTGTTGGCCGGAGAACACGAAGAAAGGCAACAAGTGTTAGTTAAGCGGATTAAAAGAGGGTATTAAAACCACCTCAAGAGTCAGAAGATTAAAATTAATATTCAGCAATTGTTGTCTTGAATTGCATCATGTTCCTCAACATGGATGAGAGGTGGTAAAGACTTTAATTAGGGTTTGGTTTGGGAATAAAGAAAATGTATAATTTTTCTTCCACCGTTCCTACGTTTTCTATTTTGCTGAGATATGTACATTAGGGCGTACCTCAAAAAAAAAGTTCGCCGTACACCTTCAAATATGAAGTATTATTGAAAGGTAGTTTCAAAAAAAATTTTTTTATTTTTTTATGCCGAACGTAGGGGTCGCGCTTTTACATTTTTCTATATAACTTCTGCATTTATAAACAGATTTTAAAGTGTGATACATCCATGTTTTTATCTCGACGAGGCCGATTTTTTTGTCTTTGAAGTCATTGAGCTCAAGCACCCCCTTCTGGTACTTACCCATCATATCTCAGTTGCTACTACCCTAATGTACCACTCTAATATCAGAAAATTAAAGCTCGCATAAAATCATGAAACTCTTCCTAAGGAAGTATGTCGATTTTCCCAGCAGAAAAAGTGTTAAACTAGTTTTTTTCTTATTTTACCGAGAGCATTGCATGTATTTATAAGTTGTTCTTTGAATCTTCGATGTTTACAGTCGGTTGTCAAAGTGTAATACATATATTGGTGTTTTTGGCCCATGCGTTGCTCATCGGTGACCGCCATAGCTGATTCATGCACAACATGAGCAAAACTACTTTGTCACATTGTTTCCCTATTGCAAATCGTTTTACCTGTGAAGTAACGGTCTATATTTTATTGTAACAATAGAAGAAATTAGTTCAGTAATAAGACGTTGGTGGCTCAACAAAGCATTATTAAATATTTAAATTTCCATTATACAACGATAAAAAAACTAAAAAAATGTCTTTTACGATCAGTGCATTAAACAACACTATGTTACCGACTAAGTACGATGTTATTAATTATTTCTTGTATCTGCGGCATAACACTAATCCCAATAGAAAATTGAGTGCTTTTAAACAAGAAGCTTTCAGAAGCATTACCCTTTTATGGGAGCGGGCAGGCATTCCAATTATATCGGTATCAGGTGTTCGTAAACGGTTGGATAAACTTCTAGACGATTACTATAAATTGGTTAAAAGTCCATTGAAATGCAATGTAAATGAGTGGAATAAATTGTTCTCAATTTCGCGTTGTAAGTGTGGCATAGAAAGAAATGTTCCATGCAGTTGCACCGCCTCTGATAAAATCCCAGACGATGCGAAAGACTTTTTCATCGATCAATGGGGTCCACGGCTGATGACTTTGGATAATGTTTATCATATGATGTCGATGAAAAATTGCGGTGTTCAAACGTGCTCAATTGTTGCACCATCAAAAGCGGTATATACCGAGTTCAACAGTATTGGGTATCAACCAGGCAGCGATGAAGAGCTAGAATTTGAAGAAAATGTTGGCGATTCCTCAGAGAAGATTAAAACAACATTTACGGTGGCGGACATTTGTTTGCGTAATTTTAGTTCGGCTTTGGATCGCAGCGATACTTCAGTTCGCTACGGTGCCTTGCTTGCGACCATGTTAATAAAAGATTTAAAATTGTCTATTGCCGCAAAAGCCAAAGAAGAGTTATCTGCAGAAACAGCCGAAAATATATGTCAGTTCTTTGAAGGGCTTATCATCAATAAAAATAAAATATTTCGAGAACGTGTGAAGTTCCGTAAGGAAGCAAAAGCGGCGGCCAAATGCCATCAATTATTAAAGTGTATCTCTTTCGATGGCAAGAAAGAGCCAACTTTGAAAAAAGTAACCGAGGCAAATGTGACGCGAAATATTGTTTTAAATGAAGAACACATCACCATTGTAAAAGAGCCTGATTCCAAATTCATTGGTTATGCTACGCCCACTGATAGCTCTGCTTTGGGGATCCAGAGGAGCATCGTGGATTACTTGAGTCGTGAAAACTTCAATTTGGATGACTTAGTTGCCATAAGTTGCGATGGAACTGCTACCAACACTGGGTACAAAAGTGGAGTCATTGTGAGAATGGAACGCCATTTACAGAGACCGCTGCAGTGGTTCGTGTGCCTTTTCCACTTCAACGAGTTACCATTTAATGCGCTGTTAAGATCATTGCTTGGAAAACAGAAAGGACCTGGAATCTGGCCCGGAAGTATCGGAGAAGGCATTCAAAATTGCATACACTACCCTGTAAGTTTAATATATTAATAGTGTTTCGTGTCCGTGTGTTCCGTATACTTTACTTGTGAGCATTTTATTAATTAATAATTCGCATATTTTGTTGCTTATTCCGTTTGGTCAGGTCAAACAAAATTTCGAACGCATTACAATGGGAGAAATGCCAGCGAACATAGATGGGTGGAATATTCGAGGCGACCAGCTTTACTTGTATCGTATGGTTCGAGCCGTTCATATCGGAGAATGCGATGAAAAATTAGCCAGCGAGAAGCCCGGCGCTATTTGCAAAGCGCGCTGGCTAACAACAGCCTCTCGAATTCTGCGCTTTTATATGACGTGTACGCAACCCTCGATGGTATTGAGAAAACTGGCTCAGTTCGTTGTGAAAGTGTATGCACCATTCTGGTTTCTTGTAAAAAGCCAACCACTGGCAATTCACGGAAGTCGGAATGTTTTCCTTTATATATGTTGGATTCGTCAGTTGCCAAAAGATATTCAAGAGGTCATCCGTCCGTTCATTGAAAATAACGGATATTTTTTTCATCCTGAAAATATTTTGTTATCGATGATAACAGACCCAGATCAACTAGTGCGTTCAGATGCCTATGATAAGATTTTATCAGCCCGCAATGAAGCCACGGGAAGCATTCGACAAATGTTCGGTCCACCAGTTCATAATTTTATCAATTTTGATAGTGACTCATATTTCAATATGATCGATTGGAAACAATTTGAATTGACTGAGCCGCCATGCTTGCAGTTTTTTTCGCAAGAACAGTTAGAAGCATTCCAATTTTCAGAAGAAATTATCGATTTACCAGGTTAGCACAAGAAAAACTTAATTTGATTGCTTTCTTGGCTGAACTCATTTATTTTCACAGATTATCCATGCCATTCTCAAAACATCGAGCGTTTTGTTCATGTTGTGCATGAATCAGCTATGGCGGTCACCGATGAGCAACGCATGGGCCACATCTTTTCTAAACTTGAGAGCCGCCAAAAATACACCCAACTTGAATCGCGTCGAAATATGGTTGATTAAAATTTTAATTGTACCTTAATTTTTATATTTATTGTTCTAAGAATTGAAATATGATGCGTAAATAGTAGAAGGGGGTTGTTGAGGTCAACGACTTTAAAAACTGAAAACCTGTTATGTGCGGGACAAAAACACCAATATATGTATTACACTTTGACAACCGACTGTAAACATCGAAGATACAAAGAACAACTTATAAATACATGCAATGCTCTCGGTAAAATAAGAAAAAAAATAGTTTAACACTTTTTCTGCTGGGAAAATCGACATACTTCGTTAGGAAGAGTTTCATGATTTTATGCGAGCTTTAATTTTCTGATATTAGAGTGGTACATTAGGGTAGTAGCAACTGAGATATGATGGGTAAGTACCAGAACGGGGTGCTTGAGCTCAATGACTTCAAAGACAAAAAAATCGGCTTCGTCGAGACAAAAACATCGATGTATCACACTTTAAAATCCGTTTATAAATGCAGAAGTTATATAGAAAAATGTAAAAGCGCGACCCCTACGTTCGGCATAAAAAAATAAAAAAAATTTTTTTGAAACTACCTTTCAATAATACTTCATATTCGAAGGTGTACGGCGAACTTTTTTTTTTTACTTGTAACCTGGTACGCTCTAATGTACATCTGTGCCTAAATCCTAGGTGATTTTATGTTACAGTCCGCGCCACCAATAATTTTTTGTTTCACTCGAACTACCGAACCGAAAAAATATACGTACTTTTGACCAATGTAAACTGGGATTGCCAGTATAGTACATTGGACCAAAAGCTCTCACTTAGGAAGATTTCACTTGTCGCTCTTAGTACAGAACATATGCATGCAAAAATCAATTTTTATACCCTCCACCTCCAGGATGGGGGTATACTAACTTTGTCATTCCGTTTGTAACACCTTGAAATATCGACCTGTGACCCTATAAAGTATATATATTCTTAATCGTGATAAAATTCTAAGATTCTAAGCTAGCCATATCCGTCCGTTTGTTGAAAGCACGCTAGCATCTAAACGAAAGGAGCTAGGAAGTCGAAATTTTACACAAATGCGTCTTATAGTCGTAGATCGGTTGGGATTGAAATTGGGCGAAATCGGCCCAAAGGGAAAAATTTTTCCCTCACAAGGACTAAAAATACCCATAATATTCCCTAATATTTTAGAGTATTTAAGCACATTTTTCAATATGTCTCCTTGTACTTACTTGATATTGGGTATGCATAATCCCCTTATAACAAAAACGTGCATGGTGCATGGTGATTTTTATTCGCAGGGGGTGAAATGGAGCAAAAAGGGATAAAAATGGTACATTTCAAACGGCAGATTGAGTAGATACACAATATAAAAGTATTTTTCCAAATTCGTACTTTTAAGGGATAAAATGGGAATAGAGGGATAAAAATGGTACAAACCAAACGGTTTCACCTAGAATAATTAAATTCTGTATATACATTCCTCTGATTGCGTAGACACATAAAATAAACGGATTTTTCGAAATTCATACTTTTTGGGGTTAAAATGGAAAAAGGGTTAAAATAGTACAAACCAAATGAACGCAGTGGACTGAGTAGACACGAAAAATAAAAGGTTTTTCTCAAATTCGTACTGTCATGGGATATAATGGGTACAGAGGGATAAAAATAGTACCAACTAAACGGCTACAGCTAGAATAATGAGATTTGGTGTGTGCATCCCTCTAATTGCATAGACACGTAAAATAAAGAGATTTTAGAAAGTCGTACTCTTAAGGGGGTAAAATAGGAAAATGGGGATAAAAATGGTACCAACCAAATCAAGTCGAATCATGAAGTTAGGTTATTTTGCACTATGTACGTGAGATAATGGATTTTCAAAATTTGTACTTTTGGAATTAAAATAGAATGGAAATACAACCAACTGTAGAACCCACTATCTACCAATATTTATGGTATTTAAGCTTTTTGAAAATTGACTTGTAGTATTATTTTGATATGTAAACTTATAAGCGTGGTCTATAAAATTATTTTTTCAATATTTGTATTTGTTTTGGTTTGGCTATATTACAAAAATATATATTTTCCTGTAATATTACTGCACTTCTACGAAAATCGACAGCCTCTGTGGAATGCAAGCCATGGTGGAGGGTATATAAAGTTCGGCCCGGCCGAACTTAACTCCGTTTTTACTTGTGTTTTTTTTTAATGGCAGCTGTTTGAAAACAATTTCATCATTTTTTTTTTCAATTAATAATAACTTTTGAACAGGACTTTAAATCAAGAAATCCCTACGATGCACTATAGGACAAATGACCCATTTTACTGACCAAAAGTCAAATTTTACACTTTGTTTCACTACATATTTGATGGCAAAATCTTACAAAGAATACATCAGAGTAACAGAAAATGGCTTTGGGTTTCCTGGAAAAAATATACCTTGAAATCAGCAAGCTGTTAAATAAGTATTTTTATAGTTTAGTTTTTTCCCAAATTTGGTGGACAATACATTTCAAGTACTAATGTGACAAAACTAACGAAAAGAGAAGTATAGAAGATATCACAACAAAATTACAACGTATTTAACAAAGCCTTGAGTAATCCCCAGTATTATCGGTAGATTAGAGGCTCTCGACGTTACACAGAAGTACACTGCCATATTAGGAAAATTGTGATCATCATCATTATTATAATATAAGTAGGTCTCTACTATATAAATATTGATATAATCATTAGTCAGAAATCTTCAAAAATGTGCCCTAAATATTATTAGGTGGAAACAATTTCCCTCAAGCCCGATTTTTTCCATTTGCAATTTCTTGATTCTACAGTCTAAATTATAGGAAAAGTTCTAATATTGAAGAACAAATATGTTTCAGAGTGGAATGTACACAACTAATTTCATTATTTTAGCTACAGCAGTTTTATTGGTACCAGTTTCACTCCTTTTTCCATTTTAATCCTAAAAGTACGAATTTCGAAAAATTCGTACCTCTTATTTTCCGCGTCTACGTAGACAGGCGAGTGCAAATACTGAATATCATGATTCCAGTTACAACCGTTTAATTGTAGCCAAATTTAATTCCATTTAGATCCTGATGCTACGAATATCGAAAGACCTCTTTGTTATTCGCGTCCGCACCGCAGTCAGAGAAGTGTACACACCGAATTCTATTATTATTGTTGCAGCCGTTTGGTTGGTACCATTTTTATGCCCATTCGCCGCATTTTCCGGCTAAAAGTAAAAATTAAAAAAAATCTTTTTATTTCGCATCTTCCCAGTCAGGTGAAAGTACACACCGAATTTCATGATTTCAAATTCAGCGGTTTGGTTGGTACCATTTTTATCCCTCTTTTCCAATTGTACCCATTAAAAGTACGAATTTTGAAAAAGTCCCTCTAGTTTACGTATCTACGCAATTAGAGGGATGTACATGCCAAATTTCATGTTTCTAGCTGTTATCGTATCGCATTTTTATCCCTTTTTTTGTCCCATTTCGCCCGCTAAAACGTGTATTTACTTTTTGGTGCTTTTACGCTACAAGAAATTTAAGAAGTTTACTTACAAGAAAGTAAGTAATTAAACGGAATGACAAAGTGAAAATACCCCCTTAAGTGGAGGGTATAAATATAGGGTCATAATGTCTACATTTATTCATCGATATTTTCAAATTCATAAACGCATTGTCTTCTTCGTTAGAATGCTGAGCGTTGGCACGGCATATACACATACTTACATATGCAACTCAATGAGATGCTTGTAAGATGGCATGTGTACTTTATTACTTGGTGCGATTTTTTAAACGCAAATTCGGCAAGTGAGTTGTGATTCTCGTTCGTTTGTGAGAATCATCTCCTTATAGAGGCCGGGTTTGATGTTGAAAAGTCGCTGCGAAGCCACTTGAAAAGACGTTTGACATGGTCGAAATCATAATCGTGGTAGTCTGCAGCGAAGTAATAAATGTCACCATGCCATTTCTAAATAAATTTGCATTCTATTAAATATACATAGATGCAAAATGGTCTTGAGCCAGGACAATATCCCAGTTCAAATCAAATATTGATTACAGACAAAAAAATACAAACGAAAAAACTAAAACAAATTTATATTTTAATGTTTTATGGGATTGAAAGGCAGTTTGCAAAATACCGAATTTATGCGACATATTTTTTCGCCATTTTCCAAGTTTGGTAATGGTTTACCCCATTTTTTAAGACAACCACTATGCCATTAGTGACTTTATATTAAAATTGTTTTAAAGTGTAAAACGGTACTTTGTTTTTAAAGCTAAGTTTGTTACGTTTATGTATAAAATATTTAATTTTTTCGGACACACTAATAATATAGATTTTTTATTTTTCCCATATTTGTTTCTCACGAGACTTATCATAGTGTCATATATTTTTATAGGATATCTACTGGATGTGTTACACACTTTATGACAAATTTAATACACCTACACTCCGTCATCATCATCATCATCATCCATACGCCATTCCCCCTCGCATCTATTTCCGTCGGAATGACATTGAAATTGAAAGTTTTTGTTGTTGTTTTGATTAAAAATAAACTACCTACAAAACATTTCGTATGTTACATGCATACTTACATACATATGTATGTATGTGTGTTCTTTGTACAATTGTTATGCACAATTTAGCTTACCTTCCGTTACCGTGTTCAAAAACTTTTCTTGATTTACTTTATTTGCCAACACCAATGACACGCACATTGTCTGTCTGTCTGTCTGCCATTCAGTTTAAAGAATTTTAAATCTAAGGAAAGAAATTCCCAAGACCGGTATTATTAAATATTACATACATATGTATGTATCTACACTGTATTATTAAATATAGCAATTATCTAAGCAACCCAGTGAGCAAAATGTTTCCGACCTATCGGAAAAAATCTAGTATTACATACTAACTGTTTTTACCCGGCGTTTCGCGGGTTCATTATACCCTCCACCACCAGGATGGGGGTATACTAACTTTGTCATTCCGTTTGTAACACCTTGAAATATCGATCTGAGAACCTTTAAAGTATATGTATTCTTGATCGTCATAAAATTCTAAGACGACTTAGTCATGTCCGTCCATCAGTCCGTCCGTCCGTCTGTCCGTCTGTTGAAAGCACGCTAGCATCTAGACGAAAGGAGCTAGAACGTTCAAATTTTCCATAAATGCGTCTTATAGTCGTAGATCGGTTGGGATTGAAATGGGGCGAAATCGGCCCAAAGGGAAAAATTTTTCCCTCACAAGGACTAAAAATACCTATAATAATCCCTAATATTTAAGCATGTTTTTTGGATATGACTGTTCATATTTGCTTGATATTTGGTATGCGCATTCCCCTTATAGCAAAAACGTGCATCATAAAGTGATTCTTATTTGTAGGGGGTGAAACGGGGCAAAAAAGGGATAAAAATTGTACTTATTAAACGACAATAGCTCTAATTGAGTAGATAAATAATATAAAAGTATTTTTTCCAAATTCGTACTTTTAAGGGGTAAAATGGGAATAGAGGAATAAAAATGGTACCAAACAAACGGCTGTACCTAGAATAATGAAATTCGGTGTATACGTTCCTCTGTTTGCATAGATAAGTAAAATACACGGATTTTTCAAAATTCGTACTTTTTGGGGTTAAAATGGAAAAAGGGGATAAAAATAGTACCAATCTAATGACCGCAGCTAAAGTCATGAAATTCGGAGCATACATTCCTCTGAGTGTATAGACACGGAATATAAACTGATTTTTCGAAATTCGTACTTTTTGGGGTTAAAATGAAAAAGGGGATAAAAATGGTACCAACCAAATGGACGCAGCTGGAATCATGGAATTCGGTGTAGACATTCCTCTGACTGCATAGACACGCAAAATAAAAAGTTGTTTTCCAAATTCGTACTTTTTCTTTTACGGCGAAAATTGGTTGAATCATGAAGTTATGTTATTTTGCACTATTTTCGTCTGATAATGGATTTTTAAAATTTGTACTTTTGGAATTAAAATAGAATGGAAATACAACCAACTTGAGCACCCACTATCTACCAATATTTATGGCTTTGAAAATATTTTTGAAAATATAAATATAACAATATTTATTTTTTGAATTCACGTATAAGGTAATGCTACCAATCATTACCTTATAAGCGTGGTTTGAAATAATTAAAATATTATATTTATTTATAAAATTAAATTTTCAATATTTGTATTCGTTTTGGTTTGGCTATATTAAAAAAATTATATTTTCCTGTAATATTACTGCACTTCTACGAAAACCGACAACCTCTGTGGAATGCAATCCATGGTGGAGGGTATATAAAGTTCGGCCCGGCCGAACTTAACGCCGTTTTTACTTGTTTTTCCCTACTTTGTAGTTATTTATAGTTTTAAAGTATAGTTTGTGTGGGCAGTACCACGCCTCTTTGACCTATCATGACGTAAAACCATCCTCTGTCCACTGGTTATCTACAGTAAAATTTTCATACAGACACATATTGATTTTTACGTATATAGAAGATAGAAAATAGAGAGCAATTACCTAAGCAACATAGTGAGCAATTTTTATCCGATCTATCGGTCGTCTGTAAATTAGACAATCTTCCGTGTAGTTGTAAATCCCTTCGGAAAGCGTGTAATCTATACTTTGTCTGATGTTGGAAATTTCTGATGACCAATTTGTGACCTCGTGATCGTTATCGGAGAATTAAACCTCTAAAAACAACCAATGCAAATATTTGATTTCAAATATCAATTTGGTCTGCACATTCTTTAAAGGATTTTTTTCTTAGAAGAATTTGTTGAATTACATTTTTCGCTTTATTGTCTCATACGATATTACAATTGACATTTGCTGTCCATTATTTAGGTTTTTATATCCCAGTGCAACTGGGATCATTACGATCTTCTACATTTATTATTACTATTTAATTCTCATAGTTCCCAGGTGGACCATAGGGCCTCAGCTGTTCTACATTTGAGTTGATTTCAATTCTAACTATATTCGGCCATTATGCCAAACTTAGCTAAGATAAGTGGAACAAGTAAAAAGGCGTTAAGTTCGGCCGAGCCGAATCTTATATACCCTCCAACACGGAGTGCATTCCACAGTATTAATGACAGATTAGAGGCTGTTGACTTTACATAGGTGTTATGCACAAAACTATATTTGTTTAATATTTTAAACTATATTTATATTTCAAATCCACTACAATATATAAATACAATGCTGTAATTATAATCAAAAAGTGAACATGCCCTAAATATTGGGTGATCGTCAGTTATCATTAGGGACAAAGATTTTGTCCCGTTTTGATCCTAAAGGTACGAATATTGAAAGCTAACTTTATTTTTCGCGCCTATACAGTCAAAGCAATGTGCACACCAAATTTCATTGTTATACCTGCAGCCGTTAGGTTGGTACAATTTTTATCCCCATTCGCCCCATTTTCCGCCTAGAAGTAAAATTTTCGAAAAAATTCCTTTTTGTTTAGAGTCTACACAGTCAGATGAATGTATACACCGAATTTCATGATTTCAACTTCAGCGGTTTGAGTGGTACTATTTGTATCCCTCTTTTCCAATTGTACCCCTTAAAAGTACGAATTTTGAAAAATCACACTGCAATTTTCCAAATTTCACGTCTCTAGCTTTTGTCATATCATTCGTACCATTTTTATCCCCTCTTGTCCCTTTTCACCCGCTAAATCTTTTTTGTACTTTTTGGTGTTTTCACGGTACTAGAGGAATGTATGCAACAAATTCCAAGTGTATAAAAATCAGAAATTCTCAAAATATTAGTTTAAATAATCTAAATATTAGGTGTTATTTTCAGTCCTTGTGAGGCCGATTTCACCCACTTTCAATTCCAAGCGACCTGCAACCGTAAGACACATTTACGGAAAATTTGAACCTCTTAGCTCATTTCATTCGGCAGCTAGCGTGCTTTCAACAGACAGGACAGGACATGGCTAGATCGTCTTCGAATTTTACCACTACCAACAATATATTATGGGGTCTCCGATAAATATTTCAAGGTGTTACAAACGGAATGACAAAATGAATATAACCCCTAATGTCAGATTATTGCCTGAAATATAGTATAATCAGATTTATTTTCGATTTCGGCTGATCACATTTAAAAGAAAATTTAGCACTACCTTCCCAATTTCCCCAGACAAATCATAGTATGCTTGCCAAGCTGTCAGCATCATTGCATTCGGATGATATTGTTTGCTGGGAAGCCAACTGATATAACTTAATCGGCAACTGCAAAACTCTTCACACATCTATAAATAAGAGAGAAGTTAAAGTGGAATCCAGGGGATTTCTATTTTCAAAATTCTTTAACGGAGTTCCAAAGGAATTTGATGTATACCTGAGGAAAATTGAATTTCGCGCTAAAGTAGCATTTTTCCAATTTTCCTCAAACTGAGGAAAACATTTCTTCGCACCAAGTAAATGTTTACAAAATTTGAGGAAATTTATGCTGATATTAAGACGAATTTTCTGGAAAAGTGAGAAAAGTTTATTTTTAGTTGTTATAAGGGAAAAGTTTAATTAAAAGTTAATTTAAATAAACCTGAGGAAAATAATACACAATCATAAATTTATGGACACACTTTAACTTCATTTGAAGAAAAAAAAATACATTTAAAATTCAAATTTCCTTATTATTTTCTTTTATAAAACCTAGGGAATTTTCTTACGTACAAATATGAATTTATTCAATTGTACGTGTTTTTTTTACCAAGATCCAAGGAAATATTCTCAAGTAAATTTACTTCCCCATTTCAATTAAATTAACTATTTACTCTGACTAGTTAATTTTCCTTCTTTTAAGGGAATTTTAACCAAACTGGATTAATTTTTTTGATCTAAATGGAGTATGGAATTTACTCAATTTTATTTTTTATGCATTGATAGAAGAGAATTCACAATATCCGTTAAAATTTATTATTATTATTTATTGATTCTATCTATGTATTAGTTTAGCATTAGCAATCATTTCAAATTTCCCCCGGTTTAGGTATTTTTTTATTTATTCTTTACATGTTGTCAATTGTCCATCGTAGAGTTTTTTTGATTTCAAAAGTTATGAAATATTTTTGCTCAAAGTTTTTTCAAACTGCTGTCATTTTAAAAAATACGAAAAAATCCTTCTTGAATAAGAAAAAACTCAGATGATGCCTAACAGAGGAAACATTCACAGCACCAGAATGTTTTCAAAACATTTAGCAAATTTTCTTTTTTTTAATATTGCCCCTCTATATGTGTGAGATATGCAATGGTTTACTTTTGAGTCAATTGACAAATATTTTTCCACCGAAGCACTTAGAATTTCGAACTTTTATAAAGAAATCTACATCGTTGGTACCTCTAAGTGAACCACTACTATCAGAGGATGCACAAACTTATATATATATATATATTGAAACTTTAAACTATTAACTTTATATTGAAATCATTATTTACTTTTCAAATAATTTCATTTTATAACATAACATTTCATTGAATAACGTATTCCAATTATCAGAATAACTTAAAGTTTACATTATAAATAAAACAAGTAAAAAAGGCTTTAAGTTCGGTCGGGCCGAACTTTATATATATATATCATCCACCATGGCTTGCATTCCACAGAGACTGTCGATTTGCGAAGAAATGCAGTATTATTACAGGAAATTATATTTTTTTTAACCCTAGAAAGATAACCCTATTGGAAGCTACGGAAAAGATAACCATACGTCTGTGGGACGTATCATAGTTTTTCTTTATGGTGACAACATTTTTGGAAATATTTTTTACCTTTTTTGTACTTACATGGATTCTTTATATATTTCTTTATTATTTAAATGCGTTATTGGCTACTGTAGACGACTGAGAAAAACAAAAACAGCAACGTGTTGCACAAACATTCGAGAGAGGGAGAGCGAAAAATTAAAAAGACATACGTCTCTCAGACGTAGGTTATCTTTCTAGGGTTAATATAGCCAAGCCAAATACAAATATTGAAAAAATTATTTTATAAATTTGGTTGGTACCATTTTTATCCCCTTTTTCTTATTTTACCCTCTTACGTGTCTACGCAATTAGAGGGATGTAGACACCGAATTTTATCATTCTAGCTGTATTCGTTTAGTTGGTACTATTTTTATCCCTCTGTACCCATTGTAGCCCTTGAAAGTACGAATTGGAAAAACCTTTTATTTTTTGTCTACGCAGTCAGGGGGATGTATACTCCGAATTTCATGACTCTAGCTGCGGTCAATTGGCTGGTACTACTTTTATCCCCTTTTTCCATTTTAAACCGAAAAAATTCGTTTATTTTATGTGTCTACGCAATCAGTGGAATGTATACACCGAATTTCATTATTCTAAGTGCAGCCGTTTGTTTGGCACCATTTTTATTCATCTTTTCCCATTTGACCCTTTAAAAGTATGAATTTGGAAAAAATTAAGTACGAAAATAATAGGTACCATTTTTTATCCCTTTTTGCCCCATTTCACCCCTAACGACTAAAAATCTCTTTATTCACGAATAAATGCTTCATTGTTGACTTTCAAAACATCAATTGAAGCGGGGTTGTCTGTATAGATATGAGCTTTAACATAGCCCCACAAAAAATAGTCTAAAGGCGTTAAATCGCACGATCTAGGCGGCCAATTGACCGATCCCGAACGTGGGCAAAAAAAATTGGATATCATTTCACGGTAGCGCTCACCATTCACAGTTACGTTACGATTCGCATCATCTTTGAAGGATTACGGTCCAATGATGCCACCAGCCCATAAACCGCACCAAACTGTGACTTTTTCTGGATGCATTGGAAGCTCTTGCAATGTTTCTGGCTGATATTCACTCCAAAATCGACAATTCTGCCTATTTACGTACATATTGGGCCACAAATGAGCTTCGATGAAGCGCGCGATGAACTTTCTTAACAGAGGACGCATTTTGATAATTTGCAAGCGTTGTTCTTTTGTAAGACGATTCATGGTTAAATTATAGACCAAACTGAAGATGTTTGACAGTGAAACAGCACGAGATATGATGGGTAAGTACCAGAAGGGGGTGCTTGAGCTCAATGACTTCAAAGATAAAAAAATCGGCCTCGTCGAGACAAAAACATCGATGTATCACACTTTAAAATCCGTTTATAAATGCAGAAGTTATATAGAAAAATGTAAAAGCGCGACCCCTACGTTCGGCATAAAAAAATAAAAAAAATTTTTTTGAAACTACCTTTCAATAATACTTCATATTCGAAGGTGTACGGCAAACTTTTTTTTTTACTTGTAACCTGGTACGCTCTAATGTACACTAGGGCGTACCTCAAAAAAAAAGTTCGCCGTACACCTTCGAATATGAAGTATTATTGAAAGGTAGTTTCAAAAAAAAAATTTTTATTTTTTTATGCCGAACGTAGGGGTCGCGCTTTTACATTTTTCTATATAACTTGTATTTATAAACGGATTTTAAAGTGTGATACATCGATGTTTTTGTCTCGACGAGGCCGATTTTTTTGTCTTTGAAGTCATTGAGCTCAAGCACCCCCTTCTGGTACTTACCCATCATTTCTCAGTTGCTACTACCCTAATGTACCACTCTAATAATCGAAAATTAAAGCTCGCATAAAATCATGAATCATGTTTGAGCTCAATGACTTCAAAGACAAAAAAATCGGACAAAAACATCGATGTATCACACTTTAAAATCCGTTTATAAATGCAGAAGTTATATAGAAAAATGTAAAAGCGCGACCCCTACGTTCGGCATAAAAAAATAAAAAAAATTTTTTTGAAACTACCTTTCAATAATACTTCATATTCGAAGGTGTACGGCGAACTTTTTTTTTTTACTTGTAACCTGGTACGCTCTAATGTACACTGCCGACCTTCTGCTACTCCAAATATTGTTATTTTTCTTTTGTTTAGAAATAAATAAAGAAGGAAAAATCGAACAATGCCATAACCTTCACACAGAAAATCTTTCATCGGGAAAATTACTAACTGCAAATGCGGCTGTTGTCGTCGACCGTCGTGCATGGCAGAGAATCACCAAACGCTTGTCGTTGTCGTTTCATGACAAAAACTCCGATATGTTGATGTTCCACAGAAGTGTATGTATGAATGTCGCATAGTGGTTGTAAACGAACTAGTAAATCAAAAAAAAAAAATTTTTCAAATCCATGCTTTATGCAAGCAGAATTCTATTGGGCCTAGAAATTCTTTTTTAGTTATCTTTTGTAGAAGGAAAAATTACTGCAAAATTTCAGTTTTTTATCTGCCATAGAACGGCATATATTCGAAAATGGGTTTTAACTTCGTATGGGAGGTGCCACGCCCACATTTCCATTACCGCCCATTTTTGTCACAACTACGCACATTAATGCTAGATGCACTTACACAAAATTACAGTAGGTGTAATTTTGGTTTTAACTTCATATGGGAGGTGCCACGCCCACTTTTGCATTACCGCCCATTTTAGGCGCAACTACGCACATTGATGCTAGATGCACTTACACAAAATTTGAGCACTATACGTGTCATAGAACTGACACTATTCGATAATATGTTTTAACTTCGTATGGGAGGTGGTACGCCCACTATTCCAATACCGCCCATTTTTGGCAGAACTACGCACATTGATGGTAGATGCACTTACACAAAATTTCAGCACTCTAGGTGTCATAGAACTGACAATATTCAATAATAAGTTTTAACTTCGTATGGGAGGTGCCACGCCCACTTTTCCAATACCGCCCATTTTTGGCACAACTATGCACATTGATGCTAGATGCACTTACACAAAATTACAGCACTCTAGGTGTCATAGAACTGACTATATTCAATAATAGGTTTTAACTTCGTATGGGAGGTGCCACGCCCACTTTTCCAATACCGCCCATTTTTGGCACAACTATGCGAATTGATGCTAGATGCACTTACACAAAATTTCAGCACTCTAGGTGTCATAGAACTGACAATATTCAATAATAGGTTTTAACTTCGTATGGGAGGTGCCACGCCCACTTTTCCAATACCGCCCCTTTTTGGCACAACTATGCACATTGATGGTATATGCACTTACACAAAATTTCAGCACTCTAGGTGTCATAGAACTGACAATATTCAATAATAGGTTTTCACTTCGTATGGGAGATGCCACGCCCACTTTTCCAATACCGCCCATTTTTGGCACAACTATGCGAATTGATGCTAGATGCACTTACACAAAATTTCAGCATTCTAGGTGTCATAGAACTGACAATATTCAATAATAGGTTTTAACTTCGTATGGGAGGTGCCACGCCCCTTTGTCCAATTGGTAAAATTTTTCCATTTCCTTGTATTGTCATCGAAAATGATTAAGTGTGCAAAATTTGAGCAAAATTGGTTGAGAAAAAAGCTTTCAAAAATTGATTTCAAATTTTGTGGCACACAAACATATATAGAAAGTAACCTTATATAAAGCATGGAAAAAAAACGGCGACGATTGGTATAACAACATGGCTGTTTTTCTTAAGACTGGCTAACTAAGCTGCCATAACAAATATCTAAGTAAAGTATTAAAATTTCACTCAAAATAAAAAAATTCGTTTTTAAAATTGTCACCAAAAGCAATATTAATGTGTGTGAGAAAAAAATAATTTTGTGTTAAATATGTTGGACTTAGCCTGGATAATTATCCAGTGTAAGTCAAATTTATGGTTATCGAGGCTGAGTCCAAAAAAGTCAACCCAACATAATTTTTTTGAAAGTTTGTTTTGATACAAATATTTATATTGTATATTACTATTAATGTTTTTTTACTTAATTTTTTTATAATGGTTTAAAGAAAATCAGACCTAACAAGTCATTCGTGCCACACTTTTTTTGATGGTCTAGAACCACTGTGCATCGTAGGCCTACGCTACATTCAATTGTATATGGATGGGTACGAGTAGAGTATGTAATGTTAGATCACAATGGCATAAATTGCTGGCTAACTAAGCTGCCATAACAAATATCTAAGTAAAGTATTAAAATTTCACTCAAAATAAAAAAATTCGTTTTTAAAATTGTCACCAAAAGCAATATTAATGTGTGTGAGAAAAAAATAATTTTGTGTTAAATATGTTGGACTTAGCCTGGATAATTATCCAGTGTAAGTCAAATTTATGGTTATCGAGGCTGAGTCCAAAAAAGTCAACCCAACATAATTTTTTTGAAAGTTTGTTTTGATACAAATATTTATATTGTATATTACTATTAATGTTTTTTTACTTAATTTTTTTATAATGGTTTAAAGAAAATCAGACCTAACAAGTCATTCGTGCCACACTTTTTTTGATGGTCTAGAACCACTGTGCATCGTAGGCCTACGCTACATTCAATTGTATATGGATGGGTACGAGTAGAGTATGTAATGTTAGATCACAATGGCATAAATTGTTGTTATTATTTTCTGTCGTAGCTGAGGTTGTTGTTGTTGTATCATTATTAAATTATCATTTGGTTAGCAATGTCATCAAGGTGAAATTGTTATTTAATAACTATTTTAATTCATAATTGTTGGAAAATCTCACACACACACATTCATTTATGGGACAAAAATATAATCCAAAAATCAAGTATGAGTTGGACAGACTATTTCACATATCGAAACAATAGAAAGTGGGTGGTGGCCATAGGAGGCGTTCTGGTCACATGATGGTTTTGGGAAAATATTCGCTTTTCATGGGAAATTAACATTTTGAGATGAAATAACAATGTTAAGTGTCTCAAAAGAAAAAACTCAAGACGATTTTCTTGGGATTGTAACGAAGTAAACTAGACATTCGAAACCTAGCCTATCTCATTGCTGTGGGAAATAGATTGGTTTTTATTTTTCATTTACAGTCACTGAATTGCACAGGCGGCAGAATAAAACAGAGAAATAGATTAAAATAATTTTATGAATATATTTTTTTTAATTTTTACTAAAATTCCAATTTTTGGATAAGGCATTTTTAGTATTTGTTTTCCCAATTTGGAAATATAAGTCTGATAACATATTCAATTAAAGGTATTTTTGATGGCTTTTAATTATTTAATTATCTAATTATTTAATTATTTAATTATTTAATTATTTAATTATTTAATTATTTAATTATTTAATTATTTAATTATCTAATTATTTAATTATTTAATTATTTAATTATTTAATTATTTAATTATCTAATTATTTAATTATTTAATTATTTAATTATTTAATTATTTAATTATTTAATTATTTAATTATTTAATTATTTAATTATTTAATTATTTAATTATTTAATTATTTAATTATTTAATTATTTAATTATTTAATTATTTAATTATTTAATTATTTAATTATTTAATTATTTAATTATTTAATTATTTAATTATTTAATTATTTAATTATTTAATTATTTAATTATTTAATTATTTAATTATTTAATTATTTAATTATTTAATTATTTAATTATTTAATTATTTAATTATTTAATTATTTAATTATTTAATTATTTAATTATTTAATTATTTAATTATTTAATTATTTAATTATTTAATTATTTAATTATTTAATTATTTAATTATTTAATTATTTAATTATTTAATTATTTAATTATTTAATTATTTAATTATTTAATTATTTAATTATTTAATTATTTAATTATTTAATTATTTAATTATTTAATTATTTAATTATTTAATTATTTAATTATTTAATTATTTAATTATTTAATTATTTAATTATTTAATTATTTAATTATTTAATTATTTAATTATTTAATTATTTAATTATTTAATTATTTAATTATTTAATTATTTAATTATTTAATTATTTAATTATTTAATTATTTAATTATTTAATCATTTAATTATTTAATTATTTAATTATTTAATTATTTAATTATTTAATTATTTAATTATTTAATTATTTAATTATTTAATTATTTAATTATTTAATTATTTAATTATTTAATTATTTAATTATTTAATTATTTAATTATTTAATTATTTAATTATTTAATTATTTAATTATTTAATTATTTAATTATTTAATTATTTAATTATTTAATTATTTAATTATTTAATTATTTAATTATTTAATTATTTAATTATTTAATTATTTAATTATTTAATTATTTAATTATTTAATTATTTAATTATTTAATTATTTAATTATTTAATTATTTAATTATTTAATTACTTAATTATTTATTTTAATTTAATTATCAAATTATTCACACAATAAATTCTCTTCCTCCCACGACATTCTTATGTGATTTTTCTTAAATTTATTTCTCTAAAATCGTGTTCAATTTACCGTTTCTATTTACATCTGAGTGTGAGCAGCAGAAAGGTTTTCCAAAAACGAGCGGCAAACATCAAAAACTATCACTTGGCAGTCCTCTACACCATCCTCATCAGAAGCGAGTGTCATCTAAGTGCCGACAATTAAGCGCCACAGCAGTAGAACTAACAGAGCTTGCCACACAGAGATAATTAAGAATTTACGTATGATTATTTATTATAGGACTGAGTGAGTGAGTGAGTACTCGTCTTTATTTATTTATTTGTTCTCATACATATAAATGAGGGAAGTAACATCATGGAATGAAATGATATGGATTCATAAATGCGCGTATAAAACATTTCACATTCATAGATGATGCAGATGATGATCATCGTCATTATCACGGTTATGATCATGATCACCACGACGAGCAGTAGAACAATCAACGATCACGGATCATGGAAATCATTAAGAAAACGAGAAGGACACTGACGATCCGACGCACGGACAGACGACGAAGAGGAGGATGGTGCTATGGCTGCTGATGATGATGGTTGGCTGGCGATAAGACCGACATGAATAACATGCGTTTCTAAAGACTTGGATGATGATGATGATGACGATCGAGGCACAAGCGACGATAACAGATAACAACGATTATGACGACAGCTTAAGCTTTAAGAAGTGACGGCGAAAAAAGACGCACTCAGTACTCAGTCCGTCAGTCGCAAGATCCACCACCACCACTCGACACTGTTTCCATGTTTCGCGGGGAATTATAAATGGTTGCGATGATATACGGTGGGAAGTTGAATAAATCATTTTGATTGACAGCCAAACGGCAAAACATTCATTTGTCCGATTGTACACATATTCATACATACATTCATGCAACATATGTACATATGTATGTGTACACGAATATCAACATCATTTACATTGTGATTATTATTATTGCCGCCGTCGTTGTTCTTGTTGTGGCTGTTGCAAGCGACATCGCCGTTGTGTAAATTGACCAAAAACAAAAACCATTTCAGCGCAAAAGTTCTAAGAAATGTTACTTTGAGTGACCACCAACCCAACTCAACCCAACCCGGCCAAACGTCGAAGTAAGCACTGGTCAGTTGGTCGGCCACACCAGCATTCTTCTTCGCCTGCTGATGATGAGATGATGGCTGATGATCATCAATATCAGTTGTTACAACTGAAATGAAATGTTCTGTTTCACATGTTTGACATACAAACATATTCTATATATTTGTATGTTGAACTCTATAGTATGAGACATACAGTGGTTTAGAAGGCTTTTATTTCGATATGCATTTCATTGTGCATTTTGGACAAAAGTTTGATTTGTTCGAACATTGTTAAGCATTAATTAAGTTAATAAGTAATATTTATTATTTATTAACTAAATTAAATAATTAATTTACCCGTCCTAATTGCGCTGCGATAACAAAAACGTAAAAAACGTTATTTTTTCACTCAATGGAAAAATACAAATGTTCCACTGATGAGTTATCCCCACACAGAATACAAAATACGTATGTATCCTACGATGGGTCACGAAAATAAATTGCTGTGGTCACTCCCCAGAAATGAAGCCTGGATTGTTTAATGATGATCTGCAAAATATTTCGTCGCCAAGTAGTTTTTTAATGATTAATTTTTCCCAACGTTTTTTCCTGAATTAATAGACCCTTGGAAGCACTTCAAATATAAATTTTTATTCTTGACTTATTGATTTTATTGAACGTTTAGATTGATTTTTTGTGGCTTTTAAAAGTGACAGCTAAAAACGCATATTTCTTGGAAATATATTGTAAAATGTGTTATAGTAATTTTTTGTGTTTTTTTCATAGTGACAACTGAAAACTTGTTCGTATTTTGCGTTATTTAAAACAAAAAGGCTGCTGTTATTACCCTTCGAATGGTGACTAAATGATGAATATCGGACTTGAAATGACGCCACTGACTCAATTTTTGTGAAATAATTTAATACAGGAGATGGATTTTCAGAGCCAACATTTTCAAAGTCGTTTTTACAAAAATGAGCGCTACGGCGCACAGGGGGGTATTTTCATCCAAGCTGCGGCAAAAAATTAGAAGGAATAGAGGAATAGGAATAGGACTTTGAAATTTCGCACACATCCTTATATCGTCAAATTAGATCAAGAACAATTTTTTGTTTACCACGCCCACCTCCCATGTAAGTTAAAATGAAAAAACGTCATAAATTTCTTATTTTAATATATATGTGAATACAAATCATTACCAGTGATTTCATTTACGTCCACAATTAAATGAAAATTGTCAGTACCACGCCCAACGCCCAAATTTTTGGTTTTTTACGATTTTTGAATTTTTTTTTTTAAATTATTTTATTCTTTAATCGATGACATACGGCTATTATAGCTTTATTCTCAACTTAAGATTAATATCGACCCAACATTTGCATGCGCTCGCATGCCATAAAACCTTATATCCCTAAAGTATGCTTTAAATAAATTTTCCAAAATACATTAACAGAGAATAACGAAGAAAGTATTGCTTTATTTTTGGCTTAGAAGGTTTTACTATTTCAGTAATTAAATCGATGTTGGCAGCTATAAGAAGAATATTCTTTTTCAAATGAATAAATAAGACAGCAGTGTAACAATATTTGTAAGTGCGGAGGCATCGGTCGGCCTCGCGAATATAGTTTTATACTATATAGAAATTTACCAATACTGAATAAATACAACCTTCAGTTAAACCTCTGTCTGAAAGGGAAAGCAAAACCGTAATAACATTTTTTAAATGCAAAAGAACACCACAAGAGCTGCTATTTTCTACGAACTAAACGAAATTTCAATACGATACATGGTTTCCGAGATACATGCCAGTAAAATAACCTCTCTTATGGTGAAATTTGCAACTATTTTAGCATTTATGAACTTTAAATGCTTCCACAGCTAATTTTAAAATTAACCGCAATATTGGCAAAATCTTTTAGAATATGATTAATATGAATGTTTTTTGCAAAATTCAATCACTAAAGTTGAGATTTGGGCTCATGCAATTTGGGAGTTTTTGCCGCTGATAATACACTGTGCGGCGTCAATTTCTTTCCAATGTTCAGCATTTAGGCATTATTCGAAAGGTATTGACAACAGCTATTAATTTTTAAATAATAATAACAACTTATATATAAAATATAATTTATAATTTAATTAATAAAATAATATTTTTTTAAATAACACAAAATACGAAAAAGTTTTCAGTTGTCACTATGAAAACAAAAAATATTTTGCAAATCATCATTACACAATCCAAACAATTCGTGGGGTGACTGGAAATTGTTTTTCCATTTGTATGGACCACGACCCAGGCTAATGTATGCATATGGTTTACTTGTTATCCGTTGGCTTTGCTTAAATTGATATTGAAGAAAAGTCTGACATCGCCATGATCGGTGACTATCTGAGGAAAATTTCCTTCGTAAGAAGAAAAAACTTGGTCAAACATTTAAATGAATTACATTCAAAAACACCTGAAAAAATAATTGTTCACATATGTGAGTATATTGTAGCTGGCGCCAATGTACAAAAAAATATTTTGGTTAAAAAATTAACTCTTAAGGCCGATTCAGAAAGACGCCACACGATAAACGCGAACGTTTTTCTTTGAATATATGAGACTCAAAGCAAGTGGCGACTGTCAAGTCGCGTCTGTCAGATAAAGATTTACAATTTTAAATTAGAATCGGCTTTAAACAAATATCTTTTCTAATTTCTTGTTTTATTGTAAATGTTGAATTTTGTCATTTAATAATGGAACACAATATCATTCGTATGACCACCACGACTAGCGCTGCAGTAGCACATCCAATTAACCCAATTTTTCTGTAGATGACCCATTAATGCCGCCAGCTCAAAATCCATACCAAACAGTGACTCGTTGTGGATGCATTGGCTCAATAGTCAATTTTGCTTATTGACATAGCCACCGAGCTGAAAATGAGCTTCATGAAGACCTATCTCTTCTCGACAATTTTCCACGTAAATTTCTCACAGTTTGCGTTAAGAACTCACTACTTTGGAAGTAAGATTTTATTATTTCCCTTTTTTGCTCGAGCGTATTGCATTCCATTTTGCGAATGTCAAACATAAACCTGAAAATAAAAATTAATTTTATTCTACCTTTCAAAGTCAAAGTAAGTAGTTCAAATTTAAAATTTTTCACGAATGTCGAAACACTTTTAGGGTTAAAATGGACAAAAGGGGATAAAAATGGTACCAACCCAACATCGTTCTGACTTCGTAGACTCGTAAAATCTATATATATAAAAGAATTGCGTTTCTGACTGACTTATCATTGACCAGCTCCCAGACCAAACGGCTGCAGCCAGGATCATGACATTTTCAGGGTAGGTCCCAAATATGACGTAGACGTCGACTAAGAAATGGTTTTACGAAATTCGTACTTTTATGGGGTAAAATGGGACAAAGAGGAATAAACATCGAACTTTCGTCCTGACTAAATGGCAGTAGCTAGAAACATGAAATTCGGTGTGTTCCTTGGAATGACCATGCAGGCGAGCTACATATAGGGATTTTTCGAAATTTGTACTTTTAATGGAGGAAAGAGACAAAAAGTGATAAAATGGTACCAATTTAAGTATTGCAGCTATATTCGTGAAAATCGGTATCTACATTTCTCTGACATCGTTGACTTGCAATGTAAATGGATTTTTCGAAATTTGTACTTATAAAGGGTGAGCGGTACAAAAAGGGATAAATATGGTACCAACTAAAGTATTATAGCTAGAATCGTGAAATTTGATATGTAAATTTGTACTTATAAGAGTTGAGCGGGACAGAAAGGGATACAAATTGTCCCAAATTCCTCTGACAACGTAGACGTAGATTTTTTGAAATTTGCAATGTTGTAGGGTGAGCGGGACACAAACGGTACCAATTGAAGTATTGCAGATTTAGTCGTGAAATTTGGTCCTTTGACAACGTAGACTTGCAAAATAAATGTATTTTTTGAAATTTGTACTTTCAAAGGGCGAGTGGGACAAAAAGGGATAAAAATTGTACCAACTAAAGTATTACAGCTAGAATTGTGAAATTTGGTGTTTAAATTCCTCTCACGTCATAGGAGTTTAAATGCATTTTTGTACTTTTAAGGGGTGAGCGGCATAAAAATGGATAAAAATGGTACCAACTGAAGTATTACAGCCAGAACCGTGAAATTTTATATGTAAATTCCTCTGACCATGCAGAAGCGCAGTAAAATTGGATTTTTCCAAATTTGTACTTTTAAGGGGTGCGCGGGACAAAAAGGGATACAAATGGTGTACATCCGTTTAATTACGTAAATGCGGAACACAAATGGATATTCCAAAATTTTTACATATCTGAAGGATGCAGGACGACAAGGGTGAACATGTTACCAAATAGAGTACATGTTTTTAGGGGAAGAAAAAAAGTACACATTTTGATTTTTCAAAATGTGTACTTTTTGGGAAAGAGGTGCAAAAAAATATAAATAATTACTACTTTAAATTTATCTTTAATCACCAAAAGAAAATTAAATAAATACTATCCAAAACAGAGTGGGATAAAACTAATTACAAATAACTCGCATTTTCGCGTGCGAAGCAGTGGGTACTGTTAGTAATGATATACAGGGTGGCTGATGAATTTTGCTACATTAAGAAACTCAAATAATTTTTTTTTCAGTGTATGGAATTCATTTTTCTTTTATTCATGTTAAAGCTCATTCAATTTTATTAAATATAGCTTAATTAGTTTTAAAAATAATGGTTGATGCATATGCGTCATCTTACCAAAAAGTTGTTCATTACTGCTTGGAGAGTTGAGACAGGAATAGCCGCAATTGTTTCTCGAATGGATTGCCTTAGTTCATTCAAATTTGTTGGTTTTGCTTTGTAGACTTCCTGTTTGCAATAACCCCACAAGAAAAAGTCAGGTGCAGTAAGGTCAGGCGATCTGGGTGGCCAACGGAATGTGGAGTTTCTGGATATCAGCTTATTGGGAAATTTTCGTCGCGATTCTGTCATAACAGGTTGGGCTGTGTGAGGAGCTGCACCATCTTGCTGAAACCACACAGAGTTGAAAGAAATTCTCATTCGGCGTAATTCTGGATAGAAAAACTCTCTCAACATGCTCAAGTAACGGTCTCCAGTAACCGTAACGGTGTGACCGTTTTCTTCGAAGAAGTAGGGCCCGACAATGCAGCGTGATGAAACTGCACACCACACTGTGACACGAAGTGGATGCAATTCCGTCTCATGGAGTATCTGTGGGTTGGAAGCACTCCATATTCGACAATTTTGTTTGTTTATGTTGCCGTTTAAATCGAAATGGGCCTCGTCAGACATGAAAAGACAGTTCAACATGTCTCCATCCTCTTCCACCATTTGAAGCATCTTCTGGCAAAATTCCAAGCGAATCGGCAAGTCTGCAGCGTTCAGTTTGTTGGCCATTTGAATTTTATATGGGAATAACTCCAAATCTTTGTGCATAATTGACTGTAATGACTGTCTGCTTATACCCATTTGAGCAGATAAGCTTCTTGTCGAAACACGTGGATTGTTTTGTATGGCAGCAGCTACAGCAGCGATTGTTTCCTCCGTTCGAACTGAAGGGTTTCGATGGTAAGGTCTTCTGTTGACTGTCCCATGCTCGGCAAAATTGTTTACAAGTCTCATTATGGTCCATCTGCTCGGAGGATTGCCACCAAACGTGCGCCTATACTCTCTTTGAACCGAAACTACGGACTCCAGTGCGTGATAGCGGCGGACAATCCAAATTCTTGTTTCAGTGTCCCAGTTATCCATTTTTGTTAAATGTAAAAGTCAATCTGCAAAATAAAAAAAATTAACCAGATTCATTAAATAGAAAAAAAGTTATTCAATTTTTTTTTGGTAGCGGCTTTCATCAGCCACACTGATTTCGATATTCGTACCTCTAGGGCAAAAAAGGGGAAAGTGGGGTTAAAATTGGTACCGAAAATGACTACTGTTAAAATCATAATATTTGGTGTGTACATTCATTTGAAAAGAAGAATTTTTTCAAAATTGATACTTTAGGGAAAACGCTGTGAAAGGGGACAAAAATGGTACCAACGACTGCAGCTAGAATAATGAAATTCGGTGTATTCATCAGATAATAATTATATTTTTCAATATTCATAACTCTAGGGTTAAAATGGGGAAAAGGGGATAAAATTGGTACTGATCAAAAAATAAATTCGGCATCATATATTCTTGTGAATATGTAGACATGAAAAATAAAGGATTTTTTTTTTTCAAAATTTATACTTTATAATGGTACCAACCAACCAATTATGAAATTCGGTTTTCATGTTCATCTGACTGTGTGGAAGTGCAAAATACAGAGATTTTCGATATTCGTACTTTTAGGATCAAAATGGTAAAAAAAGAATGAAAGCGGGTACCAGCTAAACGGCTCTAACTGGAATCATGAAATTTCAATTGGGCGAAATCGGCTTTGAAGGAAATAGTTTGTTTCTCTAATGACGACTGAAAATATATTTTAAGTGTTTAGGGCAAAATTTCGAAGATTGTTTTTTTTTATATTCACTTTTTGAGTACACTTGAAAAATATAAAATTTTCATATAAAGGGTGATTTTTTAAGAGCTTGATAACTTTTTTTTTAAAAAAAACGCATAAAATTTGCAAAATCTCATCGGTTCTTTATTTGAAACGTTAGATTGGTCCATGACATTTACTTTTTGAAGATAATTTCATTTAAATGTTGACCGCGGCTGCGTCTTAGGTGGTCCATTCGGAAAGTCCAATTTTGGGCAACTTTTTCGAGCATTTCGGCCGGAATAGCCCGAATTTCTTCGGAAATGTTGTCTTCCAAAGCTGGAATAGTTGCTGGCTTATTTCTGCAGACTTTAGACTTGACGTAGCCCCACAAAAAATAGTCTAAAGGCGTCAAATCGCATGATCTTGGTGGCCAACTTACCGGTCCATTTCTTGAGATGAATTGTTCTCCGAAGTTTTCCCTCAAAATGGCCATAGAATCGCGAGCTGTGTGGCATGTAGCGCCATCTTGTTGAAACCACATGTCAACCAAGTTCAGTTCTTCCATTTTTGGCAACAAAAAGTTTGTTAGCATCGAACGATAGCGATCGCCATTCACCGTAACGTTGCGTCCAACAGCATCTTTGAAAAAATACGGTCCAATGATTCCACCAGCGTACAAACCACACCAAACAGTGCATTTTTCGGGATGCATGGGCAGTTCTTGAACGGCTTCTGGTTGCTCTTCACTCCAAATGCGGCAATTTTGTTTATTTACGTAGCCATTCAACCATAAATGAGCCTCATCGCTGAACAAAACTTGTCGATAAAAAATTTCGAACCGAACACTGATTTTGGTAATAAAATTCAATGATTTGCAAGCGTTGCTCGTTAGTAAGTCTATTCATGATGAAATGTCAAAGCATACTGAGCATCTTTCTCTTTGACACCATGTCTGAAATCCCACGTGATCTGTCAAATACTAATGCATGAAAATCCTAACCTCAAAAAAATCACTCTTTACAATATACAAACGAACAACGCTTGCAAATTATTGAATTTTATTATCAAAATGCGTGCTCTGTTAAGAAAGTTCATTGCGCGCTTCCATTTTATGGTCAGTTTAATCGACCCACTGAAGCGGCTATTGTGACTAAATTTCGCACCAAATTTACATTGTTGGACATTAAACCACCAACACGCTTACGTAGAGTGCGAACTGAAGAAAATATCGCAGCTGTATCGGCCAGTGTTAATGATGACCACCAATTTTCGATTCGTCGCCGTTCGCACCAATTGGGTCTCTGTTACTCAAAAACGTGGAAATGCCAAAATTGGACTAAGCGGATGGACCACCTAAGACGCAGCCGCGGTCAACATTTAAATGAAATTATCTTCAAAAAGTAAATGTCATGGACCAATCTAACGTTTCAAATAAAGAACCGATGAGATTTTGCAAATTTTATGCGTTTTTTTTTTAAAAAAAAGTTATCAAGCTCTTAAAAAATCACCCTTTACATATATTAGAGGACTATTACGCTGTATAACAAAACGTTCCCCGGTCAACACAAACCACTGTGCTTTGAGTTCTTTTGTGTGTGTGAACACACTTTTCGCTATAAAATGGAAAAATCATTATAATTGTTGTCTTTTAATTTAAATTAAAATAAATTCTTGTTTCTGAAATGCGGTTTTCGAAATTCATTGGAATTGGAAATTGTTAATTTTCATCTTCAAAAGCGGACACAGCAGCAGCAGCAGCATAAAATGGCATTATAATTACAGGGTGCATTAATTAATCTCACACATGTGTACTTACATACCGACTGACACTGTTCACTGTTCAACAACAGATCAATCATATTTTTGATGTCTGGCGGCGGTGGTGCTCTGCTCTCGATACCAGTGACATGTGCTTCAAGAGCATTCATTTCATGGAGCAACATATGCTTTTTTTTCGCTTTCAAACCGATATTCATCCGTTGGCGTTGTGGCAAAGGAGGTACTACGTAGACGTATCTGTCTGTCGTACGGGTGAGTATTTATATGTCATTACATACATTTTGTTGAATTACAATCATCATTTGGTGGCCGGTGGAGGAGGGGGTTTAATTTGTAAATTAATTCCAAGTTTGTTGGCTGTTCTTGTCAGAGAGAAAAGAAATTATTCACTTAATGTTAATGTAATGAAACCAAAATTTCATTATGAATATTGTTTGTTTCTTTTTTTTGTTGGAGATAAAAATCGTCAATCAAATAATTTGTCAATTGAAACACAACACTAAATTGGGGGGGGGCGTTCATTCCTAGATCTGATAAACATCAAATACACAGTTAGGGTTTGGGGTCCGGGAATTCCCGAATCGTTTTTCCCGGGAATTCCCGGAAAAATTTGGACGGGAATTCCCGGGAAAAAAATTTCAATTTCCCCAGGAATACGGGAAATATTAAAAAATAATTTATTTATTATGTTGATCAATAATTTAATGTTACTATATAAATTGGAATTTTTAGATGTATTTCAAATTCATATATGTATTTACATTACTGACAATAATGAGTATTTATTTATATTATTCTACTACAAACAAAACTTTTTAAATTCGCTAAATAGTCATTTTATGCGAAACCCAGCTAGGGGAATAAAAACTTTTTGTGAGGCTATTTGCAGGATCTTTATTGTGTATTGTAAAAATATCATGCCGACAATACTATGGCTCACATAATGTAAATTTTCTTGTTTTCCTAGAAGAATCTAGGTGAATATCTTCTTCAAGAACAATTTACTTTATATGCAGCCAGAAAGAAATGGTCTAAAAATAGGAATACAATATAAATTGTTCGCCTGGAAACTTTCAAGAGAAATCTAATAGGAATATAAATATATGCTACGGTGTATTTAAAAGGCAGAATAAAAGAATTAATGACTGGACTATTTCAATATTTTTATTTTTTATGAATTTATTAAATTAATAATATTTTTTTTATGTTTCTATTGTTTTTACAGTTTAGAATATAAAATATTTTTGTCTCCAGACGAATGAATATTCTAAATTAAATGCGTCAAAATATTCTCCGTAAATTAGTTATTTGTTTCCTTAATCGTTTTCAATTTTGAATCTAGTGTAGGTGTCAGTCACTTCTACCCGCGATATAAATGTCCAATTCTGACTGATTAGTCTACAACTTTTCAAATTTATAATGAGAAAATGTAATTTATAGTCGGAATATGTAAGTTCAAGATGAGAAATGTAAATTCATAACAGGAAATGTAAATTCATAATAGGAGCATGATAATTCATAATCAGCACTGTAAATTCGTAATGCGAAATGTAAATTCATATTGAGAAATATAAATTCATAATAATAACATACAAATTGATAATGAGATATATAAATACAAAATCCAAATTGATAATGAGAAAATATAAATTCTTATTCAGGAATATATATTCATAAAGTATAAATTCATAATCAGGAACTCTAAAATTTATAATCGAAGCTATGTATGTACGTTTTTCTATGGATATTTTCCTAGAAACACATATTTTATCAATGTTCTCATTATAAATTTACATTTTCTCAATATGATTTTATATTTTTTCATTATGAATTCATATTTTCTGAATATGAAAACGTATTTCCTGATTATGAATTTGGATTTTCAGATTACAAACTTGTATATTTCATTATGAATTGGTATGTTCCTATTATAAATGTACATTACCATTATGAATTTATATGTCCCTAATATGAATTTATATTACTCAATATAAATTTGTATGTTCCGAATATAATCTTGAAAAGGTGTAGAGTAAAATATTTGTAAAATGAAAAATAATTTGTAAAATATTTTGACAATAGCATTCGTTTTTAATTTGTAATATGACAGTATTGAAAAAAAAACACACCAGTTATTAAATGTTGATATTTTAAACCATATTGAACATACCTATAAATAAATTACTTTTTCCCGGGAATTCCCGGGATTCCCGGGAATGAAATTTTTCATTCCCGTTTTCCCGGGAAATGAAAAAAGTCCGGGAAACCCCAAACCCTATACACAGTACAACACGAAAAATGGATTCTGAAAGAGGAAACCAAAAAAATATACTTGTGTCGGCGCTTTTTTTAGATCACATCTGAATTTCATTTTATACACGATTAAAGTTTACCAACTCTGGCCTCTTCTTGCAGACTATCGGTATATAAAAATATGTTTTCTTTACATCTGCAAAGGCGCTCATCGGGGTCAAAGGTAAGTGGTAAAAATGCAGGAAAAGTCCCAAAACTGCCTCGGAGTTGCCCCCAGAGGTTCTACTGAAATATTCGCCATATCATTATCTACAAAGTTGCTGAACATATCCTATGCCTCAGATAAAAAAAGAAAATAAAAGATAGTTTTATACACCGATATGCTGCAAGAAGAGGCCAGAGTTGGGAAACTTTAATCGTCTATAAAATGAAATTCCGATGTGATCTGTCAAAACGCCGACATACGTGTATATTTTTTAGTCTCCTCTTTCAGAATTTATTGTCAGAAGCCCGTAATTTTGGAAAAAGTTTGAAATTGTTGTACACTGATATTATTGGAGTTATTAATATATTTACATCTAGCAGTAGCCAACAGCATGTGTTTGTTGTGGAAGTGCTACTATTTACCATCATACAAAAGAATTAAGAATTAAGAATACTTGAAGAATTATCCCATCCGAAACTATGCTTGTATCTCCTAAATCCAGTTAAGAATTGGGAAAGATGATAATTCATCATTCCCTGCGTTCACTCTATTGGAGTATCACGAAAATATGCTTAACTTGTTAAGCAACTCATTCATGGCTTGCACTGGAATTAAAGGTTTTACGGACCATGAACTCTAACGCTCTATGTCGCTCTTCCTCAAAATAGATCGCTTATAAATTATTATTAGGGAAATTGTCGACATTAAATTCAATTAGATCACAATTTGAAGCAATAATAAGATCCGAAGAATCAATAATTAAGATCCAGAAAGTTTGGCGAAATTGTCTCAGACCTTTGAACGTTTTCTTCAATTAATTTTGGCTCAAGAATTGATTTCAAAAGCTTTTCAACCTCCCCTATTCACTTTTTTTGGGTGGGATAGTGCAGGGCCTTTTGATTTCAATATACTAGAATCCTCAATTTTGTGTGTTTCGGAAAAAAATCATGAGTCAAAAAATGGGGGTGGTGAGGTGAGTGTAAGTGGATGCTCATTGGCGTCCAAGGAAAAAGGGCAAAAATACACAAAAGTCCCTAAAATGCCATATAAATAAATATAAATATAAGACCCATCTCCATTAATTTTCCCTTCGCAACGTTTCTTTCGAACACACATACCATCTCATCCTCACTCATTAAGGGGACTCCCGTAAAAAACTAAATCTTTATAAAATTTGCTAGTGAATTCAATTCCTTCGTATTGATTTTCAGCCTACGAATACCCAAATGAAATATCCAAAATGGTTCGGCGGCGGCGGCTTTCGGCTGATTTACCGGCTCGTTCTGTCATTCGATCATCCCCATTACGAAATTTATTTGCCAATTTTGGGAAAAGGGAAGGAACAATTTGTATTGGTTTTTAAAACTTTTTCTTTTATTTTTTGGCAAATATTTCAATATTTGTTAATATTAGCCAATATTAGCCAATAATTTCATATTATTATCTCATACAATTATTTTTTGGGAGTGGAAATACATCCCAAAATTTTTATAATATGGATGAATTTAATAATTTTTTTGGAATTACAGCTTTTCATGTGAGGCATATTTGACCAGACATTCTGAATATCACAATCCTTTCAAAGAATGGTAAAGCTCTACCTGCTTTAAAACACCAAAGAAGCACAATATTAAGGTTTATGTTCCAAAAGTGTCCGAATAGTGCAAATGGTATTGTAGTCGGAGGACAGTGCAACTCCATGTCCTATATATACATGTGTGTGCCGACGAAGATCATCGTCGCGAGATTCGTGGCTTTCTGTCCTACACAAGAGTGGCCAAAGAAATGCGACTTTCAAATCAAAATCATATACCAAATTCAAAGAAAGGTCCATATATTGCACAGTAGTAGGTTATCTAAGTCGACAGTTATAGTTTCTTTTGTAATTTCAAGTGGGTTGTCTATTTTGGTAGTAAGATTTGACTGAGTTAGAACTCCGTCAAATCTCGGCGGCGTTGTTGAAGTCCATATGAGTCGATGAAATCAGCGGCGTGGTTCAAGTCGATTTGAGCCGATGAAATCGGCGGCGGCGCGGCTCGTTCAGAAACGTACGGCGGCGGCGGCTTGTCGGCTTAAAATCGGTCGGCTTGTATCTCTGCCCACAACCACGCCCACCTCCCATGTAAGTTTAAATGAAAAAACGTCATAAATATCTTATTATAATATATATGTGAATACAAATCATTACCAGTGATTTCATTTGAGAACACAATTAAATGAAAATTGTCAGTGCCACGCCCAACGCCCAAATAAATTTTTTGGTTTTTTACGATTTTCGAAATTTTTTTTAAAAATTATTTTATTCTTTAATCGATGACATACGGCTATTATAGCTTTATTCTCAACTTAAGATTAATATCGACCCAACATTTGCATACGCTCGCATGACATAAAACCTTATATCCCTAAAGTATGCTTTAAATAAATTTTCCAAAATACATTAGCAGAGAACAATGAAGAAAGTATTGCTTTATTTTTGGCTTTAAGGTTTTACTAATTCAGTAATTAAATCGATGTTGGCTGCTATAAGCAGAATATTATTTTTAAAATCAATTAATATGACAATTGTTTAACAATAGTTGTAAATACCGAGACATCGGTCGGCCTCGCGAATATAGTTTTATACTATATAGAAATTTACCAATACTGAATAAATACAACCTTCAGTTAAACCTCTGTCTGAAAAGAGAAGCAAAAACGTAATTAAATTTTTGAAATGCAAAAGAACACCACAAGAGCTGCTATTTTCTACGAACTAAACGAAATTTCAATACGATACATGGTTTCCGAGATACATGCCAATAAAATAACCTCTCTTATGATGAAATTTGCAACTATTTTAGCTAAAATAAACCGTTATTGACAAAATCTTTTAGACTATGCTCAATAAGAATGTTCTTTGCAAAATTCAATCAGTAAAGTTGATATTTGAGCGCATAAAATTTGGGAGTTTTTGCGCTGATAATAAACTGCGGGACGTGGCCCTCTCGGTCGGAAGGGGAGGGAGTGAGAGGCGTTGGGACCGTTCGAAAAAAAAGCAAATGTTTCCAACCCCTGCATTTTCTCCAAGATTTCTTACTTTATATCTTCTCCTCAACATTAAGATGTTTTATATTTTTTATGACAGCAATGCCTGAAATGAACCTCCATTAGTTTTCCTTCTCTAAAATTTTTTTCGAGCACACTTAAATTCTATCACCACTCCTTAATGGGACTCCCATAGAAGAACTAATTTTTCTAAAATTGGCTCCCCCGCTCCACTGTGGGGCAGGTGACAGACAGGTCACAGATATAAAAAAGGTAAAAAAGAATTGGAATAGGAATTTGTAAATAAATTTGCATTCTATTAAATATAGAAGCAAAATGGTCTTGAGCCAGGACAATATCCCAGTTCAAATCAAATCAAACCTTTGAAATTTCGTTCAGGTGGTTACCAAAGTCGTCTATAAAAATCCCACTTACAGTGGGATGGTAGTAGATTTTTTGAGGCAAAATATCTTAGGAAACAGATAGACCATTCAAATTTCGTACATACAATTATGCTGCTTACAAAAAATGTTTAGAAAAAAAAAAACAAGTAAAAACTGCGTCAAGGTCGGCCGGGCCGAACTTTATGTACCCTCCATCATGGATTGTATTCCACAGAGGCGGTCGATTTTCGCATAAGTGCAGTAATATTACAGGAAAATATCAATTTTTTAATATAGCCAAACCAAAACAAATACAGATTAAACAAGTAAGAAGGCGTTCAGATCGGCCGGGCCGAATCTTATATATCCTCCACCACGGAGTGCATTCCACAGTATTACCAGCAGATTAGAGGATGTCGACTTTACATAGAAGCACATTACCATATTACGAAAATTGTGATATTTTTATGCACATTACTATATTTGTTTACTATTTCAAACTATAATGTATACTTATGCGCACTGTTTAAAATCGACTACTATATATAAATAAAATGCTGAAATTGTGAAAGTGAACATGCCTAAATATTAGGCGATTGTCAGTCGCCATTAGAAAGAAGCATTCTCAGATACAGACAAAGTGATAAGAAAAGTATAAATTTTAAAGATATCCCCATTCTCCGCCCAAATGTACAAATTTCGAAAAAAACCTTTTTCGAGTCTTCATAGTCAGAATGTAAACACCGAATTTCATGATTTCAACTTCAGCGGTTTGGTAGGTCGCATTTTTATCCCTCATTTTAATTATATCCCTTAAAAAATCCCTCTATTTTACGTGTCTATGCAATTAGAGGGATGAACACACCGAGTTTCATGATTCTAGCTGTTGTCGTATCATTGGTACCATGTTTTATCCCAGTTTTGTCCCATTTCACCCGCTAAAACTTTTATTTGCTTTGTGGTGCTTCCAAGATACAAGAGGAATGTCCGCAACAAATTTCAAATATATGAAAATAAGAAATTTAATTAATAAGCCAAGGCTACCAATATTTGTATACTATATATATAATGGATATAATACTTCAATTCATAAAGTAAATATAAGGGAGCAATCATAAATACCCTACATATTTTCAGCTACAGTCGTTTGGTTGGTTGTATTTCCATCCTATTTTAATTTCAAAAGTATACATACATTTTGAAAATATCTTACCTCTCACGTACGCAGTATAAGACAACTTCATGATTCTACCATTTTTTGTCGTAAAAGCAACAAAATAAAGTACGAATTTAGAAAAAAATATTTTACGTGGCTATGCAGTCAGAGGAATGTATACACCGAATTCCATGATTCTATCAGCGGCCATTTTGTTGGTACCATTTTTATTCCCTTTTTCCAATTTTGCCCCCTCAAGAGTACTACAATCTAAAATCTCTTTATTTTACGTATATACACAATTAGAGGGATATACACACTGAATTTCATCATTCTAGCTGTATTCGTTTAGTTGGTACTATTTTTATCCCCTGTAGCTATGGTATCCCTTGAAAGTACGAATTTGGAAAAAACGTTTTATTTTTCGTGTCTACGTAGTCAGAGGAATGTATACTCCGAATTTCATGATTCTAGCTACTGTCATTTGGTAGGTACTATTTTTATCCCCTTTTTCTAATTTACACCCTAAAAGTACGTCTTTCGAAAAATTCTTTTATTTTATGTGTCTATGCAATCAGAAGAATATATACACCAAATTTCATTATTCTAGGTGCAGCCGTTAGGTTGGTACTATTTTTATCCCTCTATCCCCATTTAACCCCTTAAAAGTACGAATTTAGAAAAAATACTTTTATATTATGTATCTAGTCTATTAGAGGAATGTACACGCCAAATTTCGTGTTTCTATCTGTTGTCGTTTGATAGGTACCATTTTTATCCCTTTGTCCCGATTTCGTCCACTTTCAATCCCAACCGATCTACAACCATAAGACACATTTAGGAAAAATTTGAACCTCCTAGCTCATTTCGTTCGGCCGCTATCGTGCTTTCAACAGACAGACGAACATGGCTATATCGTCTTAGAATTTCACTACGACTCAGAATATATATACTTTATGGGGTCTCCGATGAATATTTCAAGGTGTTACAAACGGAATGACAAAGTGAATGTGGAGGGTATAAAAATAATTTTATAAATATTTCAATAAGGCAAGGCTACCAATACGTTTATAATATATATCGAAATAATACTTCAAGTCAATTCAAATAGTAAATATAAGACAGAAATCTTCAAAAAAGCTTAAACACTACAGTACACTACAGGTTGTATATGCATCCTATTTTAATTTCAAAAGTACCAATTTTGAAAATGTACATTATCTCTCACGTACACAGTGCAAAATAACCTAACTTCATGATTAAAAAAAAATTAAAAAAAATAAATACGAATTTGGAAAAATATTTTTATTTTGCCAAAAAGGTGCTCTTGCTATTCTTTCGGATGACTAAACATAACAGGAATATTATTAAAAAGGGGAAAATAAAAATTAAAAAATAAATTAATTTCTAAGTTGTTAGTATCGCTTTGTAAGTTATTTGTGAAGGTTGAAAAATTTTATTGTGACAAGCGCGTTGGATTGGTGCCACTGATCTTTCGCGGTTCGCCAAAAATGACTTTACATCCATAATAACTGATGAATTGACAATTAGTAATTTTCATGGAGAGAAAGACAGACCATGGATTAAAGGCAATTGCTTCTACTTCGCTTGTACTTCTCTACATTACTTGATCCAGTCGCGCAATATATCAAAAAATCACAGATCGTGTGATAAGTCGCATAGTGTAAACAAAATCACACGATTTCGACAGAGGATTGCATGTAAATTAAGACAGTCAGTCCGATTTTTTCATCTTTTGAAATTTGTCAAAAACTCCACACTTTTTGTGCGTTCAGGGAAGGCACAAGCAAATCTTAAAACCGCTTGTTAAATGTTTTTAATTTATTTTTATAAGTTTGTACTACTATTGTGTGATAAGTGTAAACGCGGCAAACTACTTTCGATGCGATATTTTGAAGTGCGAGAGGAATCAAGCGATTTCTCTCACCTAAAATCGTTTTACACAATCGCGTAATGTAAAGACTGCTGGTTATACTTTTTCTAATAGGTTTTGCCATCGGATACGATTTGCGATTGTGCAGCTATCGCTTTTTTATCTTCCCCGTGAACACTCATTATCACCGAGTGTCAATTAGAAGCTTTTCTATGGCAGCTTCGAACTTGGCTTCGAATTACCGGGGTTTTTTGTACAGCCAGTGATGATGCACCGTTTACAGTATCCATAACCATCTTCCTCATTGACGGTCATTGGGGGCTGGTGTAGGGTATTATGTGGTTGCAACAAAACGGTTGATGATAATTGCCTCACTTGTGCACCAACAGTCCAGTCAGTCACTCAGTTCTACCGACCATGGATGATGGGATGGGATGGGATGGCGTTGTGGTATGAACTGAGCTGAGCTGGAGTTAAAGCTGGATCGGTGTGGCCCCCCATTGATTTCAGTTATATGATCTGTTATTAATTTGATTCTTGTTTAAGCAGCATCAGCAGCTTTTTTCTTCCTCCTCTTCTTCCCCTACTGTTGTGGAACTGTTGTGCGATTTCTGTCCCTGCCAGGGACGGGGAGGCAGAGTGTACTGTTGGCGCTGTTGCTCCTTTGCTGTGTTGTCGCTTAGCCATGTTCAAAAAACGTCGTTTGTGGTGTCTGTTTAAATTGTTTGCTATTTATGTCGGCAACTACCGTATAAACTTCAGCCGGACTATTGGGGCATCAACAGAGCAGAGGCCAACCAAAGAGAAAATCGAGCCAACGTTCAAACATAAAACATCAGCAGCAGCAGCATGTTGTTGGAACATGTTGTTCATATTTACTGGAGCCAGGCCAGTATGCTGAAATCAATATGTTAACTAATAAATTGTTTAAACAACATACATATCGTACGTGCAACAACAACAACAACTCGCAGCAACAATATCTGTGTCTTTTTATTCAATAACAATTAAATACAATAAAACAACAAAGAACGGCTGAGGACAGGTTATTGGGAGGGATTTGGTTTAGGGGGGCCTCAGATAATTGGGGACATTTCTTAAGGGATGAAGTCGGAGCGAATATTTAAAATCCACAGGTCACATTGAATGGGAGAACAGAACACTAAAGGAGTTCGAGAACCTATTCAGCAAAAATCGGAAATAGGAAGTATGTTCATAATTTTGAAAGTTTAAAAGTTCATTATCATTGGTTTTCCCTCAAAATCTGAGCGAAATTTTGTATTGAAATTTCCCTAAGAATCTGAGCGAAATTTTCTATTGAAATTTCCTCCGATAGTCTGAGCGAAATTTTCTATTGAAATTTTCCCCCAGAGTCTGAGCGAAATTTTCTATTAAATTTTCCATAAGAATCTGAACGAAATTTTCTATTGAAATTTCCCTCAATATCTAAGCGAAATTTTCTATTGAAGCTTCCCTCAGAATCGGAGCGAAATTTTCTATTGAAATTTCCTTCAGAATCCGAATGAAATTTTCTATTGAAATTTCCTTCAGAATCTGAATAAAATTTCTATTGAAATTTCCCTCAGAATCTGAGAGAAATTTTCTATTGAAATTTCCTTCAGAATCTGAGCGAAATTTTCTATTAAAATTCCCTCAGAATCTGAGCGAAATTTTCAATTTCCTTCAGAATCTGAATAAAATTTTCTATTGAAATTTCCCTCAGAATCTGAGCGAAATTTTCTATTGAATTTTCCCTCAGAATCTGAGCGAAATTTTCTATTGAAATTTCCCTCAGAATCTGAGCGAAATTTTGTATTGAAATTTCCCTCAGAATCTGAGCGAAATTTTCTAACAAATTGTACAAATTTTAATAACAAATTTTACTCAGGGGAAATTTTAATAGAAAATATTGCTCAGAGGAAAATTTTACTCAGGGGAAATTTTAATAGAAAATTTTACTCATGGGAAAATTTAATAACAAATTTTACTCAGGGGAAATTTTAATAACAGAAAGTGTTACCCAGAGGGAAAGTGTAGAAAGTTTTGGTCATAGGGAAATTTTAATAGAAAATATTTTTCAGAGGAAAATTTTAATAGGAAATATTGCTCAGGGGAAATTTTAATAGAAAATGTTACTCAGGGGAAATTTTAATAAAAATATTGCTCAGGGGAAATTTTAATAGGAAATATTGGAAATAATATGGGAAAATTTAGTTTTTTTGAGAATCTGAGCGAAATTTTCTATTGAAATTTCCCTCAGAATCTGAGCGAAATTTTCTATTAAAATTTCCCTAAGAATCTGAGCGAAATTTTCTATTGAAATTTCCCTAAGAATCTGAGCGAAAGTTTCTATTGAAATTTCCCTCAGAATCTGAGCGAAATTTTCTATTGAAATTTCCCTCATAAACTGAGCGAAATTTTCTATTGAAATTTCCCTCATAAACTGAGCGAAATTTTCTATTGAAATTTCCCTCATAAACTGAGCGAAATTTTCTATTGAAATTTCCCTCATCACATCACATGAACGAAATTTTCTGTTGAAATTTCCTTCATCATCTGAGCGAAATTTTCTATTGAAATATGCACCAGAATCTGAGTGAAATTTTCTATTAACATTTCCCTCAGAATCTCTTTTAAAATTTCCCTAAGTATTTGAGCGAACTTTTCTAATGAAATTTCCCTCAGAGTCTGAGCGACATTTTCAATTTCCTTCAGAATCTGAATAAAATTTTCTATTGAAATTTCCCTAAGAACATGAGATAATGCGAAAATAACGCTACTCGTTGAGGCCCTGTGCAATTCCCATCTAACCGATGATCCCACACCGCTGACGCGTTTAAATGAAATATTTGTTTAATTACTCACAAGAGCTTCTTCTTTTTTCCATTCTGTAAAACAACGAACACTACAGAATCGAACATAAAAACAACAACCGCGGATAGTCACCGGTAACTGGCAAAGGCATCTTCAGATGACGCGTATCTGCGGTGCACTGCGTCTTCGCTTGCACCGATGCTAACAAACCATGTCAACCTGAAGAGCCAACAACACCACCGCCAACATCCAACAAAGCCCACTGGTGATGATCGCAGGATTCCCCCATGCCAGTGCAGCCGGGATGAACTGCGCACTGCAAAACAATGTCGGAATGTATGCTCGCTCGGCTCCATGTACATATGTATGGACGGGACATGCAGAAAGAACCCTTTTGACTGTGTCTCTCGGCTATAGTCTTTGTGGAATGGCTGGCTGGCTGGCTGGCTGGGCTGGGTTGGTGGGGCTCGGTGTCAGGTTGTGATTTTTGTACTCTTAAGGAAAATTATGACATGAACATGAACGTAATCCTCATAATGATGTTATACTATACGCCATCTTAGACTACAACAAACTGGAGCCGCGTATTCGGAACTCCACACCGTACATCCCGTCTCCCCTACTCCCGCGGCCACATCCTTCCTGGGAGCCGAGCCGAGGCAATTCAATATTGGTAGTTGATTGGACTGACTTAACGAAACATGTTGAGTGCTGGTGGTGGCTGCTCACTGCAGAGTGCAGTGTGGTGGTGGGGACGGGAATGTTCACAAAAGTTCACGGGATCGGAATGCGCTGACATTGAATATTTATATGAGTGGATTATGACAGGTTTGTTCTCTCCCTGCCCGGTGGATGCCAGGGAACATTTTAAAATTTGTTTGCGACCCATGCGGCTGCTGGACGACGGCGGACTCCAGACCACGACGACGGAGTGCCCAATGTGTCGATGGCAGGAATATGATTTATTTCGGGTTATTGGTGATATTTTTGTTAATATCTGTTTTTGTTTTTGTGTTGCATAAATACCAAAATAAAAACAAAAACGAGAACTGCCATCTCAAATGTTGGAGACGGTGTAAATTAAAATATTATACCCAACACAAGGCAGCCACGACAAGTTTTTTGGATAAGTCCCATGAAATGTCATGGGGATTTGAACAGCCATAAACACTTGAAGCAACTATTATTCGATGGGAATTTCCAATCAGATTCTACAGATTTTGAGGGAATTTTCAATTCTGGGAAATGAAAATTTTGCTCTAATTTTGAACGAAAATTTAAAATTAACTTTTGCTCAGTTGCTGAGGGAAATCGTAGATCGATTCTGGGAAATATTTTAATAGAAATTGTGTTCAGATTCAGAGGGATTTTTTATAGAATATTGTTCTTAATATTGATTCTGAAGAAAATTTTGTTAGACAAATTTTTCCGATTCTGAGGTAAATTTTAATAGAAAATGTTGTTCAGATGGAAATTTTAATAGAAGTTATTGTTCAGATGGAAATTGTAGAAAATTTAGCGCAAGGAAATTTTATAAAAAATTTTGCTCAAATTCTGAGGGAAATTTTAATAGAAAATTTTACTCTGGGGAAATTTTAATAGAAAATTTTACTCTGGGGAAATTTTAATAGAAAATTTTACTCTGGGGAAATTTTAATAGAAAATTTTACTCTGGGGAAATTTTAATAGAAAATTTTACTCTGGGGAAATTTTAATAGAAAATTTTACTCTGGGGAAATTTTAATAGAAAATTTTACTCTGGGGAAATTTTAATAGAAAATTTTACTCTGGGGAAATTTTAATAGAAAATTTTTCTCAGGGGAAATTTTAATAGAAAATTTTTCTCAGGGAAAATTTTAATAGAAAATTGTACTCAAAAGATGGGAAATATTGCTCAGGGGAAATTTTAATGAAAATATTGATCAGAGAGAGATTTTAATAGAACATTTTACTCAGTGGAAATTTTAATAGAAGAGTGTATAATAAAAGTGATTTTTATTCGTAGGGGGTGAAATGGGGCAAAAAGGGATAAAAATGGTACATATTAAACGACAACAGCTAGAAACACGAAATTTGGTGTGTACATTCCTCTAATTGACTAGATACATATACAAATATTTTTTACAAATTCGTACGCTTAAAAATGGGGTAAAATGGGAATAGAGGGATAAAAATGGTACCAATCAAACGGTTGCATCTAAAATAATGAAATTCGGAGTATACATTCTTCTGATTGCGTAGATACATAAAATAAATGAATTTTTAGAAATTCGTACTTTTTGGGGTTAAAATGGGAAAGGGGGATACAAATAGTACCAACCAAATGGTTGCAGCTAGATTCATGCAATTCGGAGTATACATTCCTCTGACTGCGTAGACATGATAAATAAAAGGGCTTTTTTCCAAATTCGTACTTTCCAGGGATACAATGGGAACAGAGGGATAAAAATAGTACCAACTAAACGACTACAGGTAGAATGATAAAATTCTGTGTGTACATCCCTCTAATTGCGTAGACACGTAAAATAAAGATATTTTAGAAAGTCATACTCTTAATGGGGTAAAATAGGAAAAGTGGGATAAAAATGGTACCAACAAAATGGCAACAGCTAGAATCATGGAATTCGGTGTATACATTCCTCTGACTGTATAGACACGCAAAATAAAAAGATTTTTCCAAATTCGTATTTTTTTAATTTTACGCCAAAAATTGGCTGAATCATGGAGTTAGGTTATTTTGTGCTATGTACGTGAGCTAATGTATTTTCAAAATTTGTGCTTTTGGAATTAAAATAGAATGGAATAAACAACCAACTGTAGCACCCACTATCTACCAATATTTATGGTATTTAAGTTTTTTGAAAGTATAAAAAGGTAAATAAATAAAGGGTGATTTTTTAGCTATTATCTTTTTGGCAACACTGGTTTAAACAGCTGACGCACCTTTCGTGTTTTGTTACACTGTCAAACATCTTCAATTTAGTCTATAATTTAACCATGAATCGTCTTACAAACGAACAACGCTTGCAAATTATTGAATTTTATTATCAACAAATGCCAAAATTGGACTAAGCGGATGGACCATTTGAGGCGCAGTCAAGGTCAACATTTGCATGAAATAATCTTCAAACATTAAATTATATGGACCGTACTATCGATTCAAATAAAGATTTCATGCATTTTTCGGAATTATATGTGTTTTTTTTTTGAAAAACTTTCCTATAGCTATTAAAAAATCGCCCTTTATAAGAATATTTATATTTTGAATTGACTTGAAGTATTATTTCGATATGTAAACGTATTGGTAGCATTGCCTTATAAGTGTGGTTTGAAATAATAAAAATATTATATTTATTTATAATTATTTTTTCCTGTAATATTATTGCACTTCCACGAAAATAGACAGCCTCTGTGGAATGCCATACTTGGTGGAGGGTATATAAAGTTCGGCCCGGTCGAACTTAACGCCCTTTTTACTTGTTTTTTATTATCTTCTATGGAAAATCTGCTCAAGTTTTCAAAAATATTTTATGTATTATTTCCTCCCATTTTAAATGGTTGGATGTAATAATTAAATGTAATATTTTTGAAATTACAAATTTCTTCACATTCTGTAGGATGTTGCTTGTTGGATATTTAATTTTGGTGGTTCCTACTTCGATTTGTTGGCGACCACCATTTTGTTTCCCTTTCCTTTCTTTATTATTTTTTTTCGTTCAACCTCCAAATTGCATAATAACCCCTGAAATTGCTGCCAATAATCAGAGACCAGCCAGCATTGATTGAAGTCGTACATCAGGTAGATGCCAAAACATCAACTTCAAAGAGCGGCTGCTGTGAATACCGTCCAGCCAACCATACATTCGTCCATCAATCAAATCAATTATTATCGATTCTTTGCAAAAAAAGCAAAAGGCGAAAACTTCTCTTATGGAGGCCAACTAATGGGATTCGTGGAAATTGTGCGATTGCAAATTCGCAACGAAACCCCGACTTGCTTCCCAGGAGTAGGAAGTGATGTGTTTGTGTGTGTGCCTGTGCCTGTGTGTATGAGTGTTGCTGGTGGATGTGTAAAGGGACGATTTATGATTTTCGACGGCCATAATGAATGGTTGCCAACTTCTGAATGCGAACAAGTCGTTGCTAGCCGCGGCTGGCAGTTTGTCCATAATTTCCACATGCGTTGTTGTTGTTGTTATTGTTGTAGCTGCGATTGTTGTGTTTGTTTGTGATTGGTATTTTGTGATAAGCAAGCCACCACAACAACAATACAAAAATAATAATGAGGTGATGTCTGAAAATCGTGGAGAAAATGGGCGCAAGACACCACCACCTTTTGGCATTTCAGCGTCCTTTTTTGTTGTTGCCCCGTTTGGCAACCGCCGAGTTGCTAAGGGTTTGAAATGGTGCTCAAACAACTGGGTTGTTTGTTGGCTGGGCTGGCTGGCTGGGCTGTTCGTTTGGGCCTTGATGTTGTTTTTCGGTTAAATATGAATTTCCATTTTTGTGTTATTTTAATTCACCATGTTGTTTGTTTCTTTTTTCCGCCGTTGTTGTTGTTGTTGTTGTTGTTGTTGTCGTAGTTACATACACACATACTTTTTGTATATATGTAGAATGTATGTACATGAGGTCATACCGCTTTTTATGGGTTTTCAGATTTGTTTTCAAATAAAAAGATTGGAGACCAATTGGGTCAAGGCTCTTGTCTCGGTAAGAGTGAAATACTAAAAATGTATTTTTATACCCTCCACCTCCAGGATGGGGGTATATTCACTTTGTCATTCCGTTTGTAACACCTTGAAATATTCATCGGAGACCCCATAAAGTATATATATTCTGGGTCGTGGTAAAATTCTAAGACGATATAGCCATGTCCGTCTGTCCGTCTGTCCGTCTGTCTGTTGAAAGCACGATAGCGGCCGAACGGAATGAGCTAGGAGGTTCAAATTTTTCCTAAATGTGTCTTATGGTTGTAGATCGGTTGGGATTGAAAGTGGACGAAATCGGCCCAGAGGGAAAAATTTTTCCCTCACAAGGACTGAAAATACCCCTAATATTTTGTGTATTTCAGCATGTTTTTTGAACATATTAGCTTATATTTACTTGATATTCGCAATGCGCATTCGCTTTATAGCATAAAAGGCCACCATAGAGTGAATTTTATTTGTAGGGGGCGAAATGGGACAAAAAGGGATAAAAATGGTACCTTTCAAACGACAACAGATAGAAACACGAAATTTGGCGTGTACATTCCTCTAATAGAGTAGATAAATAATATAAAAGTATTTTTTCTAAATTCGTACTTTAAAGGGGTTAAATGGGGCAAAAGGGATAAAAATAGTACCAACCTAACGGCTGCACCTAGAATAGTGAAATTCGATATATACATTCCTCTGATTGCGTAGACACGTAAAATAAAATTACTTTCCAAAATACGTACTTTTTGGGGTTCAAATGGTAAAAGGGGATAAAAATAGTACCTACCAAATAACAGCAGCTAGAATCATGAAATTCGGAGTATACATTCCTCTGACTGTGTAGACACGAAAAATAAAACGTTTTTTCCAAATTCGTACTTTCAAGGGATACAATGGCTACAGGGGATAAAAATAGTACCAACTAAACGAATACAGCTATGATGAAAATGATGAAATTCAGGGATGTACATCCCTCTAATTGTGTAGATACGTAAAATAAAGAGATTTTAGATAGTCGTACTCTTGAGGGGGCAAAATTGGAAAAAGGGGATAAAAATGGTACCAACAAAATGACCGCTGATAGAATCATGGAATTCGGTGTGTACATTCCTCTGACTGCATAGCCACGTAAAATATTTTTTCCCAAATTCGTTTGTTGCTTTTACGACAAAAAATGGTAGACTCATGAAGTTGTCTTATACTGCGTACGTGAGAGATAAGGTATTTTCAAAATTTATACTTTTGAAATTAAAATAGGATGGAAATACAAACGACTGTAGCTGAAATACACTCTCTATCCCCCAATATTTAGGGTATTTATGATTGCTCCCTTATATTTACTTTATGAATTGAAATATTATATCCATTATATATAGTATACAAATATTGGTAGCTTGGCTTATTAATTAAATTTCTTATTTTCATACAGTTAAAATTTGTTGCGGACATTCCTCTTGTAGCTTGGAAGCACCACAAAGAAAATAAAAGTTTTAGCGGGCGAAATGGGACAAAAAGAGATAAAATATGGTACCAATGATACGACAACAGCTAGAATCATGAAATTCGGTGTGTACATCCCTCTAATTGCATAGACACGTAAAATAGAGGGATTTTTCGAAATTTGTACTTTTAAGGGATATAATTAAAAAGAGGAATAAAAATGGGACCTACCAAACCGCTGAAGTTGAAATCATGAAATTCGGTGTATACATTCTGCCTATGAAGACTCGAAAAGGGGTTTTTTCGAAATTTGTACATTTGGACGGAGAATGGGGCGAATGGGGATATCTTTAAAATTTATACTTTTCTTATCACTTTGTCTGTATCTGAAAATACTTCTTTCTAATGGCGACTGACAATCGCCTAATATTTAGTCATGTTCACTTTCACAATTTCATCATTTTATTTATATATAGTAGTCGATTTTAAACAGTGCGCATAAGTATACATTATAGTTTGAAATAGTAAACAAATATAGTAATGTGCATAAAAATATCACAATTTTCGCAATATGGTACTGTGCTTCTATGTAAAGTCGACATCCTTCAATCTACCGGCAATACTGTGGAATGCACTCCGTGGTGGAGGGTATATAAGATTCGGCCCGGCCGAACTTAACGCCTTCTTACTTGTTTACTTCTAAAGTGGAAAAATAATATTTTTTAAAGTTGTACTTTTCATCGGAGATAGATGCTATGAAATGTTTTTTCGTAACGTGAATGTAACACTTCACTTCAACACGGGAATCAAAATCTCTCAATGTTGTGTCATGGTGACACACAAAGACTAGGATGTAATTCTCATTTCATTGGTGTATCACTTAACATAAGTATTTGGCGTTTGCGGCTCCAAAGAATTGCTGTCAAGTAGACGTAGAACTTATGTAGCCAAATACGCCATAATGGTAGCATTTCTATTATTATTTTGCTGCAGCAATGATGCATTGAATCAATGTATGATGCATTAATGAAACTTCTTAATAACCAAAGAGACACAATACAATTGTGTCGTTAACTCAAATTCCATTAATGAAATGTTGTATCAATAAAGTTCTACGCTGGCCCAAGAATTTCATTTTTTATTTCATTGCCGATTTTTCATGTTTACCGGGGAGTAGAACAGCATACCTCCGGTGCTATTACGGCAATTCAATTTCTTAGGTACTAGTGACAATCCGAATCTTAACAAAGGTAAGTGGTAAAAATACAGGAAAAGTCCCAAAACTGCCTCGGAGTCGCCCCCAGAGGGGTTAAATGTAAGACCGACCCCCATTAGTTTTCCCTTCCCACCGCTTTTACTGGCCCAGGAGACCGCTAGTGGGTTCAAATGTAAGACCCACCCCCCCCCCCCCCCCATATTTTTCCAGAACACACCTACCCTCCATCTGCAGCCCTTAAGGCGGCCCCAATACATTTGCCTATTTTTTATATTTTTTACGAAAGAAAGGCCCAAAACTGCCCCGCAGTAGACCCTAGAGGGGAGAAGTGTAAGACAGACCTGTCAAAACGCCGACATACGTATATTTTTTTAGTCTCCTCTTTCAGAATTTATTGTCAGAACCCCGTAATTTTGGAAAAAGTTTGAAATTGTTATACAGTGAAATTTAAACATGCAACGGCACATCCATCCCAGCCATATCTTGAAAACCAATATAGATATACAATTTTTGTTTCTAAAATATTTATAATTGGGTCAAAATTAGGTAGTACTCAAAAAATCAAGAAAAAAATCCAACAGGATCGGGTACCGGGCAATAACGGGTTAAGGTGGTCCCCACACATTTTTTTCATTTTTATAATTTTTTAATGAAGAAAAAGCTCAAAACTATCACCTCTAGAGGGAAGACATGCAATACTGATTCCCATAGAAAACTACCCCAGCCATATCTTGAAAACCAATATAGATATACAATTTTTGCTTCTAAAATATTTATAATTGGGTCAAAATTAGGTAGTACTCAAAAAATCAAGAAAAAAATCTAACAGGATCGGGTACCGGGCAATAACGGGTTAAGGTGGTCCCCACACATTTTTTTAATTTTTATAATTTTTTTAATGAAGAAAAGGCTCAAAACTATCAACCCTAGAGGAAAGACATGTAAGACTGACTCCCATTAATTTCCTCTCCACAACATTTTACCCAAACATACCAGTCCCCTATCTCCACTCCATAAATGGGGTCCCATACAAAATCTACATTTATTAACTAACCCCTAATTTCTTTTCAGCCCCAATATTTTCTCAGAACACCCCTATCATCCAACTGCAACCCTTAAGGACGAACGTTATTTAATTTGAAGAAAATCGGTTCAAATTTATATACAGCTCCCATACAAATTTTGTTTCCGACTTTATTCTTTCCGCTCTAGAAACCACATATTTCAACAGATTTTCTTCCTATCTGGCAAAACGCCATATATTTCAACTAGAAATTGCACTGGTAAAAATAGGCAAGATCGGTTCAGATTTATATATAGCTCCCATAAAAGTGTCTCCCCCGAGTTGATTCTTTCCGCTCTAGAAACCATACATTTTAACAGATTTTCTTCAAATTTGACAAAACAAGTTATATTTCAACTAGAAATAGCTCTGGTGAAAATGGCTCAATTTGGTTCAGATTTATATATAACTCGCATACAAATTTCGCTCCTGATGTGACTCTTTCCGCTCTAGAAACCGCAAATTTAAACAGATCTTCTTCAAATTTGGCCAGAAGCACCTATGGTGAAAGTGGATATAGTGGACATATTTGGATATAGTCCCGATACAAGTATTCTTCTCGATTTGACAAAGTGGGTCTGGTCACATCGGTCTATGATTAGAACACATACAAAAATCGTCCCCGATTTCACTTTTTCACCGAATTGAATTGTATTCGGGTAGAAATTGGAGAGGCCCCGCCCGACTTCAGCCTTTCCTTACTTGTTTTCCTTTTCGATTTTTTCAGCTCGAGGCCATAGAAAAACTGGTGTTTTATTTAATTTTCTTTTAATTGTTCCCTAAATTAAAAGAAGGAAAAATTAAAAAGAAATGAAATGAAACAAGTAGAAAAGGCATTAAGTTCGGCCGGGCCGAGCTTTATATACCCTCCACCATGGATTGCATTTCACAGAGGCTGTCGGTTTTCGTAGAAGTGCAGTATTATTACAGGAAAATATAAATGTTTTTAATATAGCCAAACCAAGCCAAAACAAATACAAATATTGAAAAAATAATTTTATAAATAAATTTAATATTTTTATTATTTCAAACCACGCATATAAGGCAAGGCTACCAATACGTCTTCATATCGAAATAATACTGCAAGTCAATTCAAAAATAAATATTTGTTATATTTATATTTTCAAAGAGCTTAAGTACCATAAATATTGGTAGATAGTGGGTGTTGTAGCTGGTTGTATTACCATTTTATTTAAATTCCAAAAATAAAAATTTTGAAAATCCATTATCTCACGTGCATGGTACAAAATAACCTAACTTCATGATTCAGCAAATTTTTGGCGTAAAAGTGAAAAGAACGAATTTGGAGAAATATTTTTATTTTGTGTGTCTATGCAGTCAGAGGAATGTATACACCGAATTTCATGATTCTAGCAGCGGCCATTTGGTTGGTACCATTTTTATCCCGCTTAAGAGCTCGACTTTCTAAAATCTCTTTATTTTACGTGTCCACGCAATTAGGTGGATGAATTTCATCATTCTAGCTGTAGTCGTTTAGTTGGTACTATTTTTATCCCTCTGTACCCATTGTATCCCTTGAAAGTACGAATTTGGAAAAAACCTTTTAGTTTTCGTGTCTCCGCAGTCTGAGGAATGTATACTCCGAATTTCATGACTCTAGCCTTTTTTCCATTTTAACCCCAAAAAGTACGAATTTCGAAAAATCCGTTTATTGTACGTGTCTACGCAATCAGAGGAATGTATACATCGAATTTCATTATTCTAGGTGCAGCCGGTACCATTTTTGTTGGTACCATTTTTATCCCTCTATTCCCATTCTACCCCTTAAAAATACGAAATTGGAAAAAATACTTTTATATTATTTGTCTACTCAATTAGAGTGCCTACTCACACCGAATTTCGTGTTTCTAGCTGTTGTCGTTTGATATGCACCATTTTTATCCCTTTTTGCATCCCTACGAATAAAACAAAACTTCCCTTTGAGCCGATTTCGCACAGATTTAATCCACACCGATCTACAACTATAAGACACATTTATGGAAAATTTGGACGTCCTATCTCCTTTCGTTTATACGCTAGCGGGCTTTCCGGACGGACGGATATGGCTAGATCGTCTTAGAATTTTATGACGATCAAGAATATATAACAACATAACAACTCCAGTGTTTCTATGGCCTCAGGCTAAACAAATTACCACACCCCTCCCAAAAAAAAAACAATATATTTTTTCTATATTTTTATTTTTGTGGTATTTTTCGCGCCATCAAATATATATAGCCCTCGCATTTACCACTAATATAACGTACTAGCAGTACCCGCTGCTTCGCACGCGAAAAAGCAAGTTATTCGTTAATTTTATCCGTCTCTGTTTTTGGATAGTATTTATTTAATTTTCTTTTGGTGGATATACAGGGTGATTTTGTAAGAGCTTGATAACTTTTTTTAAAAAAAAAACGCATAAAATTTGCAAAATCTCATCGGTTCTTTATTTGAAACGTTAGATTGGTCCATGACATTTACTTTTTGAAGATAATTTCATTTAAATGTTGACCGCGGCTGCGTCTTAGGTGGTCCATCCGCTTAGTCCAATTTTGGCATTTCCACGTTTTTGAGTAACAGAGACCCAATTGGTGCGAACGGCGACGAATCGAAAATTGGTGGTCATCATTAACACTGTCCGATACAGCTGCGATATTTTCTTCAGTTCGCACTCTACGTAAGCGTGTTGGTGGTTTAATGTCCAACAATGTAAATTTGGTGCGAAATTTAGTCACAATAGCCCGAATAGCCGCTTCAGTAGGTCGATTAAACTGACCATAAAATGGAAGCGCGCAATGAACTTTCTTAACAGAGCACGCATTTTGATAATAAAATTCAATAATTTGCAAGCGTTGTTCGTTTGTAAGACGATTCATGATGAAATGTCAAAGCATACTGAGCATCTTTCTCTTTGACACCATGTCTGAAATCCCACGTGATCTGTCAAATACTAATGCATGAAAATCCTAACCTCAAAAAAATCACTCTTTAGATAAATCTAAAATAGTAATTTGATAAGCTCCTATTAGCTAACACTCACACACAGTCAAAGGAATATGCTTGTCGATATGCACTATTTTAGGTGAACTACTTCGTATGTATAGTTTTCTACAACCATTTATATCCTCGATTTCATGTTTCTAGATACAGCCAGCCAATTTATAACTTTTTGCACCTCTTTCCCAAAAAGTACACATTTTGAAAAATCACTATAGGTAACATGTGTTTTTGCTCTCCTAAAAATATGTACTTTATTTGGTAACACAGGATTGTACAGCATTTTATCCCTTTTCGTCCCGCTCGCCACTTAAAACTACAAGTTTGGAGAAATACAATTTTACTCCGTTTCTATATGGTCAGAGGAATTTACATACCGAATTTCACGATTCTAGCTGTAATACTTTAGTCGGTACCCTTTTTGTCCCACTCGCCCCTTAAAAGTACAAATTTCGAAAAATCCAATTTTACTTCGTTTCTATATGGTCAGAGGAATTTACATACCAAATTTCACGTTTCTAGCTGTAATACTTTAGTTGGTACCATTTTTATCCCTTTTTGTCCCACTCGCCCCTTAAAAGTACAAATTTCGAAAAATCCAATTTTACTTCGTTTCTATATGGTCAGAGGAATTTACATACCAAATTTCACGTTTCTAGCTGTAATACTTTAGTTGGTACCATTTTTATCCCTTTTTGTGCCGCTCGTCCCTTAAAAGTACAAATTTCGAAAAATCCAATTTTACTTCGTTTCTATATGGTCAGAGGAATTTACATACCAAAATTCACGTTTCTGGCTATAATACTTTAGTTGGTACCATTTTTATCCCTTTTTGTCCCGCTCGTCCCTTAAAAGTACAAATTTCGAAAAATCCCTATTTGTAGGTCGTCTGCATTGTCATTGCAAGGAACTCACCGAATTTCATGTTTATAGCTACTGCCGTTTAGTCAGGACGAAGGTTCGATGTTTATCCCTTTTTGGGCCATTTTATCCCCTAAAAGTACGAATTTCGTAAAACCCTTTCTTAGTCGACGTCTACGTCATATTTGGGAACTACCCTAAAAATTTCATGGCCCTGGCTTCAGCCGTTTGGTCTGGGGGCTGGTCAAGGATAAGTCAGTCAGTCAGTCAGTCAGTAACGCAACTCTTTTATATATATAGATAAAAAAGGGCGTGATCCAACTTATACTACCAAAATAGTGCAAATATTAAAGGTACATTCGACGAAAATTTAGTAAAACAAATATAAAATAAAAATCATCAAAAAGAGTGTTGGTATTGATTTTATGATTCTATTGATTGATTTTAGATGTAATTCATTCGAATTATTAAAATTCATTCAATTTTTATACATTACTAAATAAAATTTGAATATTTTTGTCTATTTAAAATTGAAAATATTAAAAGAACATTTGACGACAATTTAGTAAAAAACGAATTAATATTGTGTATCTCAAGGCTAAAACAGATTTTTTTTTTGTTTTTGTGTTGTTGGCTTTGTGATGGATTTCTATTGATTGATTTTTAGATGTAATACATTCGAATTACTTCAATTCATTCAATTAACATTTCAAATGTATTAAATAAAAAAGTTTAAAAGTTTGTCTAGTTAAAATTGGCATTTGTCATGAAACTTCTGAAAGTAGGAAGAATTAAACAAACACAAAAATATCGATACGGCCCTATGTATTTGTTTATGTATATATATATATACCCACATATGCATATCCTTTGCTTGCTATGGCTGTTGTTTTTCCTTAATGTCTCTGTATGTATGTATGTGTGGCATTACTTACAATTTTCTGTATGTATTTCGGTTTTTTTTTGTTATTCAGATAAGATTTCAATCATAAACACGCAAACTTCAGTTCCACACAAAGGATTACTGTTCGGCTGTATGAACTGAACTCGACTCGGTTCGAGTCTGTTCTTTGGTTTTTGCTCCGGTTTTTTTGTTTGTGTTGCACGGCCATGTCCTGCCGTTAAAGAACTCTCCGAAATATAGGGTAGTGCTGTGTTGTTGCTGTTGCTAAATAAACGTCATTTGCTCGGGCTTTGCTTTAATTTGCCCTGCTGCCAACAACAACCAGTAATTTCCAATTCAGTTTATATGGATTTCAGTTGTATCCTCGATGATTTCGGCGGAGCTGTAAATAGTTTGTTGGCGCCTAATTGTAAATATGTTTTGAACCATAATTATTATTTGTGTGTGAGGGTCTCTACACTATGCAACACATCAATGTTATGTTGGAAGTTGGAAGTGAGTGACAAATCTGAGGGAATATTAAGAATTTTTATTATTAGTCATTATAACAGAAAGTTTTTTGTCAAAAAAATCTCGGGATAGGAGAAGATTTTGCTTTTCAACATTTTCAAAATTTTTGAGATTTGTTGACTTTTGTTTTCTCTGTCAGTGATGTTCTTACTAGCCACCATGGACTGGGCAACTATTACATTGTCGCATATACCCTTTAGTTTTCTTCATTGACTCCAACTACAACATCAACTTTGCCGCCGCCGACTGAGAAGTTTTTCTTCTTGTTGCAGTTGGTTTTCCACATTTCAACTCAGTTTAAACTCAATGTTGTTTTCTCATTTTTTTCAGTTGCTGTTGCTGTTTCTGTTTTTTTTTGTTGTGATGTTGTAGTTTTTCATACAATTTATTTACACGCAAATTATGAATAAATTTAACGCCATCAAATTGCAAGAAAAAAATACACAGAAACCAAAATGAATTATAGAAAAATATAAATTATTTTCAAACTCCGCAACAACAGCGGCAGCAGTAGCAACGTCTGCCGCAAAATACTATATTTTATATTGAGTCCAAGAAGCCAACCAAGAGACGAGGAGGAGTATGACGAGAGGCGGGGGGAGTACTCACTCCTCACAGCGAGAAGCCTTATTAGAAGGCGCAGAAGAAAAATTGTGTTAAAAGCAATTTTATGTTGCATTATTCAAATTTCTGCTAAAATGCAAATTCACATTTTCCCGAACAACATGAACAATATGCTGTTGTTGTTGTTGTTGTTTTGGAGATAAACAATAAACAGTGTTTAATGTTTGATTTACGGTCCCAGATAAACTCCATTTACTGCATATAAATACGAATAATAAGGAAAACATCAGTCGAATTGCAAAAAAATCTATAATTATGAAAAAATAAAAAGCAAAAAAGTCAGACAAGTGAAATTTTTGAAAATCTATTTAAATATATATTTAAAAAATGTGTAATTGTAATATTGGGTTAAATAATTAAATATAACCAAAAAAAAAAACAAGTAAAAACGGTGTTACGTTCGGTCAGACCGAACTTTATATACCCTCCACTAGGGAGCTATAAATCGACTTTCGACTAATCGACTTTTGGGAGGAAAAATCGAAATCGACTTTACCTTTACCAAAAGTCGACTTTCCTAAAGTTTTCGTTTTTTTCTTTTGTTTTTGACTTTGTGCATCAATGAGTTTAAGTGATTGAATACCGATTTTACTTTTTTCTCTCTTTCAAATTTGGCATAAGAACTATTTAGAAACATTATGCAAAATGTGGGTAAGATCGGTTCAGATTTATATATCCAATATAAATGTCTCCCGATTTCGTTTTGATTTGGTCTATTCGTTTTTTCATTCATTTGCAATTTCGTCTTTTTATTTATTTGCGCCAGTCGAAAAGTCGATTTTTCAAAAGTCGAAAAATCGATTTTTCAAAATTCGACTTTTCATGTATTTGCAAAAGTCGAAAAATCGATTATTGATATATTTCCAAAAGTCGAAAAATCGACTTTTTTCTCCAACTATACATCCTTACCCTCCACCATGGCATTCCACAGCGACTGTCTATACTAAATATATCGAAATAATACTTCAAGTCAATTGAAAAAGTGAAGACAGTAATTTTCAAAAAAGCTTCAATACCATAAATATTGGGGATAGTGGAAGCATTTTACAATCATTTGGTTGGTTTTATTTGCATCCTAGTTCAATTCCAAAATTACAAATTTTGATAATCCATTATCTCTCACGAACACAATGCACCATTAACCTAACCTACAAATTTGAAAAAATCGTTCTATGATTCCAACAAATAAAAATCACTTTATGGTGCACGCTTTTGCTATAAGGGGAATGCGCATCTCAAATATCAAGCAAATGACTCGAAATATTAGAGATATTTCCAGTTCTCGCGAGGGAAAATTTTTTTCCTCTGGACCGACTAGAACTATTTGAAGTATTAAGGATATTTTCAGTCCTCGTGAGGGATTTTTTTTCCTCTGGACCGATCTCCACATATTTGACGTATTCTGGGAAAATTTAGACGTCCTAGCTCCTTTCGTTTATACGCTAGCGTGCTTTCAACAGACGGACGAACATGGCTAAATCGTCTTAGAATTTTATGACGATCTAGAATATATATTTTATAGGGTCTCAGGTAGATTGATTAAACCCGAGACCGAAAACCGAATCAATTCGGTTTTTTCATCTGGTATCGACCGTCGGGTTTTTTTAAAATCGCGGTTTTTCGAAAACCGGGAAACCCGGGTTTTTTCGTCGGTCTCATAATGCAAAAAATCATTTTTTTCGGTGCGAATTTGTTTATAATAAGCCACTTTTAATATTATCACAAGCCTCACAGAACGTTTTTATAGCCTCCACCTCCAGGATGGGGGTATACTAGCTTTGTCATTCCGTTTGTAACACCTTGAAATATCGACCTGAGACCCTATAAAGTATATAAAGGGTGATTTTTTAAGAGCTTGATAACTTTTTTAAAAAAAAAAACGCATAAAATTTGCAAAATCTCATCGGTTCTTTATTTGAAACGTTAGATTGGTCCATGACATTTACTTTTTGAAGATAATTTCATTTAAATGTTGACCGCGGCTGCGTCTTAGGTGGTCCATTCGGAAAGTCCAATTTTGGGCAACTTTTTCGAGCATTTCGGCCGGAATAGCCCGAATTTCTTCGGAAATGTTGTCTTCCAAAGCTGGAATAGTTGCTGGCTTATTTCTGTAGACTTTAGACTTGACGTAGCCCCACAAAAAATAGTCTAAAGGCGTCAAATCGCATGATCTTGGTGGCCAACTTACCGGTCCATTTCTTGAGATGAATTGTTCTCCGAAGTTTTCCCTCAAAATGGCCATAGAATCGCGAGCTGTGTGGCATGTAGCGCCATCTTGTTGAAACCACATGTCAACCAAGTTCAGTTCTTCCATTTTTGGCAACAAAAAGTTTGTTAGCATCGAACGATAGCGATCGCCATTCACCGTAACGTTGCGTCCAACAGCATCTTTGAAAAAATACGGTCCAATGATTCCACCAGCGTACAAACCACACCAAACAGTGCATTTTTCGGGATGCATGGGCAGTTCTTGAACGGCTTCTGGTTGCTCTTCACTCCAAATGCGGCAATTTTGTTTATTTACGTAGCCATTCAACCAGAAATGAGCCTCATCGCTGAACAAAATTTGTCGATAAAAAATTTCGAACCGAACACTGATTTTGGTAATAAAATTCAATGATTTGCAAGCGTTGCTCGTTAGTAAGCCTATTCATGATGAAATGTCAAAGCATACTGAGCATCTTTCTCTTTGACACCATGTCTGAAATCCCACGTGATCTGTCAAATACTAATGCATGAAAATCCTAACCTCAAAAAAATCACTCTTTATATTCTTGATCGTCATAAAATTCTAAGACGATCTAGCCATGTCCGTCCGTTCGTCCGTCTGTCCGTCTGTTGAAAGCACGCTAGCATCTAAACCAAAGGAGCTAGAACGTTCAAATTTCAAATCGGTTGGGATTGAAATGGGGCGAAATCGGCCCAAAGGGAAAAATTTTTCCCTCACAAGGACTAAAAATACCCATAATAATCCCTAATATTTTAGCGTATTTAAGCATGTTTTTTGAATATGTCTGTTTATATTTGCTTGGTATGCGCATTCCTCTTATAGAAAAAACGTGCACCATAAAGTGATTCTTATTTGTAGGGGCTGAAATGGGGCAAAAAAGGGATAAAAATGGTACATATTAAACGACAACAGCTAGAAACACGAAATTCTGTGTGTACATTCCTCTAATTGAGTAGATACATAATATAAAAGTATTTTTTCCAAATTCGTACTTTTAAGGGGTAAAATGGGAATAGAGGGATAAAAATGGTACCAACCAAACGGCTGTACGTAGAATAATGGAATTCGGTGTATACATTCCTCTGATTGCATAGACAAGTAAAATACACGGATTTTTCAAAATTCGTACTTTTTGGGGTTAAAATGGAAATAGGGGATAAAAATAGTACCAATCAAATGACCGCAGCTAGAATCATGAAATTCGGAGTATACATTCCTCGGACTGTGTAGACACGGAAAATAAACTGATTTTTCGAAATTCGTACTTTTTGGGGTCAAAATAGAAAAAGGGGATAAAAGTAGTGCCAACCAAATGACCGCAGCTAGAGTCATGAAACTCGGAGTATACATTCCTTTGACTGTGGAAAATAGACGAATTTTTCGAAATTCGTACTTTCAAGGAATACAATGGTACAGAGGGATAAAAATGGTACCAACTAAACGACTACAGCTAGAATGATGAATTTCTAATTGCGTAGAAACGTCAAGGGGGTAAAAATGGTACCAACCAAATGGACGCAGCTGGAATCATGGAATTCGGTGTATACATTCCTCTGACTGCATAGACACGCAAAATAATGTTTTTTTCCAAATTTGTAATTTTTCTTTTACGGCAAAAATTGGTTGAAACATGAAGTTAGGTTATTTTGCACTATGTACGTCTGATAATGGATTTTCAAAATTTGTACTTTTGGAATTCAAATAGAATGGAAATACAACCAACTGTAGCACCCACTATCTACCAATATTTATGGCCTTGAAAATATTTTTGAAAATATAAATATAAGAATATTTATTTTTTGAATTGACGTATTGGTAGCATTACCTTATAAGCGTGGTTTGAAATAATTAAAATATTTTATTTATTTATAAAATTAATTTTTCAATATTTGTATTTGTTTTGGTTTGGCTATATTAAAAAATTATATTTTCCTGTAATATTACAGCACTTCTACGAAAACCGACAACCTCTGTGGAATGCAATCCATGGTGGAGGGTATATAAAGTTCGGCCCGGTCGAACTTAACGCCGTTTTTACTAGGGACAGCAAATTAACTAACAAATTTAGGAGAGAACGCCACCAGCGTATTTGGTAGGAAATTGAAGACTTGATTATTTTTAGAGGTGTTTTCAAGAGCGATTAGTTCACAAGCGGTTTGACCGAACGAAGAAATATTTTGCAGATCATCTTTAAACAATCCAGTATTCATTTCTGCAGCATTTTTTTGCGATCCAGCCTTTTTTACTCTCTACAAGATATCAGAATTGCAGAATGGGGTAATTAGTTCAGAAATTATAGCAGTTTTTCAAAATGATTATCTGTTTTCCATAGATATTTTGGGAAAAATAGTTGCAGGACGAAAAGTATGGATGGGGTTTCTCTAAATATACTTAAATTTAAAAAATATATTATTAAAAAATTGCCAAATGATTTTTTTGGCAATGGACCAAAATGTTCCTCAAGCTAATTGAGGCAGGAATGTTTGGAGTAAATTTCGAACGGTTTCACTGTGCTGAATCTGATTATGACCTCTATCCCTATCCTCAATGGGTCAACATTTTGTGAAATTACCCAATAAAGAAAAATGTCCTATTTAATACTGTTTCGAGAAAAACCCGGTCCGACCGTTTTTTTTTTTTCATAAAAAGAAAACCGGGAAATCGGGTGTTTTGAAATCACGGTTTTCGAAAAACCGACATTGCATAAAACCCAGTTTTTTGATAATATTGATATTTCAAGGTGTTACAAACGGAATGACAAAAAATACGAAAGTAGTCATCGTTGGCCCAATTTCTAAAATATATCCGATTGCCCTTTAAAATCGAAAAACACGAAAAGTTGTCAACTGTAGGCAGTCGGGCCCAATTTAATATCTCAAAATAATCCTTGGGTCCTTGTCTAATTTTGGGTTTTTACAGAATTAAAAATGTCTACTAGAACAAAAGTTATTGAATTTTGGCCGATGGATTTTGATTCTGAACCACTGTGCGTCATAAAGTTGTGTTTGTTATTTAATCGGATATTCCCGACTTCCCAGGAGCTCTCACCCATTTGTTGTCGATTGAGCAGCCGGCCGCACTACACATTACAGAATGAATTCGACTTCTGTCAGATATTTACGATATTCAGATGTCAACAACTCTTTCCTCCTTCCGGCACTGCATTTGTAGGGGACATCCCCTGAGAGTTGCCACTATGAATTTGTGATTTGCTGATCAGTGTATTTTTTAGCAGAAAAAGAGACTTCGCCACTTTTTTGTTTCGAAAGTATTGTTAGCTAAGCTTGTTAACACTTTTAGTTTGGTGGTGGAAAGCAAAAAACAACGAGCTAATAATGATTTGCTGGAGCGTTAAACAAGCGGGCTTGACGCAAACGCCGCTGTTTAACGGTGGTGATGATGGCTCCGCTCATGAACACCCACGACACACACACGCGCCCATTTAAAATGACATTAAAAAAAATAAAATCTTGAATTTAAAATAAATTTAAATGAAATAAAATTAAAGACAAGTTCTTCTTGGCTGGCTGGTTAAAAGGAAAGGATGAGGGTCTGGTCTGGTCTGGTGCGATGTTGTTAACCCTGACACGATGGAACAACAAATAACTTTAACCTCAATTTAAGGCAAGGCAATGCAAGTCGACGATCAGAAAATGATGATGATCTTCATGCGACCCTAATGGTGGTGATGGTGACCCTTCTTTTGGCCAAAAGACACAAACAAGACAAGACTTGCAACAAGTGCACTACTAAGCCAAAGCCTCAAGTGGAAACCAATATAAGCGAGTAAGCGGCATATGTAAATGCTAACTAAGTGGCTGAAGGCCACTCAGATACCCCTTCCCAATACGAAGACAAGTCGAAGTTACAGACAATTGCCAAGTGAAGGGCATTTGGCTGTCCCAAATAGCCCCCCGGGATTGTAAAACTTCAAACTTTGCTCTCCTCTTCGGGCTACGGTTGCTTCCTTGTGTTTTATTTTCTCGCCACATCAAATCAAATTAATCTTTGGCAGTTCTGTCTGTTCGGAGTGATTTCTTTTCACCATTTTCATTTCCATCGACAGGATGTTTTGAAAGATTCTGCGAAACAAACAAAGTCTGCTGATGCAGACCAAAAAAGACAGAAAAATAAAATTGAAGCTGAAGCTGGAAGAGCAGACGATACAATTCAAGAAAAATTATATATTTTGATCGTTACGTATGAACGTTCGTTCGTTCATTCTATGATTGACAGCTTAAATGAGATTTTAATGATGGGTGAAAGATGGGTTTTTTCCTCGCTCTTCCTCTTCTTCTGGTTTCTTTCCGTATGGAGTACAGTTGGACGATGGCGACGACTTTCAAAAGGCCGGTAATAGCGTTGAACTACTTCTTCTTCTTCATCTTCTTACCGCAAACCAAAAAAAAAAGAACAACAAAAACTGCCGAAAAAACTTCTGTGAAAGATTTTGATGGGGCACTTAATTTGTGTTTTTTTCTTCTTCTTCCTCTTCTTATCTTGTCCAAAAAGACACTGAAAAGTGACCCTGAAATTGGGCCTAAAATAAAATTAAAGATAATTTTTCCTTTTGTGGAAATAATTTTTTTTAAATCACTTGAAACCGTTAAATTTGAATGAATAACAGCTTCACCACATATGCATCATATGTTGTGAAGGGTGGAAGGGGGGATGTGGTCCACAGTGGAACGAAATGGTTTCTCAAATCAAACACATGTAAAGGGAATTTTGTTCGAGGATGCCATGTGATATTCAAGCGTTCACCATGAAAAGATCGTTGACTTCCAAGAATGGCTTGGGATTTCCCGGGAAAATAGGAATGGTTTTCCCAAAAAAAGTTTAATATATATATATACTAGCTTTTTGTACCCGGCTTTGTAACTTTGTATGCTAGAATTTTTGTTTTGTATATTTTTACTTCTCTAGATTAGTTCAAATTAATACTTATTTATTTAAATTCATAAGATACATTTTTAAAATGTAAAAACTTCATGAAAATTCAAATATTTTTTTCAGTGTTTCTTTAAAGAAAATGAAACATTTATTAGAGAGTTAATTAATTATGGTTATTATTTCTAAGAATGTATTTTGTGTCTATTAGTTAAGTTAGTCAGTATTTAATTGAAGTGCTTCGGGATACACGATATTTACAATTTTTCCACCTTGATCAAGTAAATTAAAGTTTTAGGGTTTGAGAGCAAGCATGTGAAAAACATGGATTTTCGAGATTCAATCCACAAACTTCAAGTGATTGCGCTGTACTGTGATTACCAATCAATGACGTTGGGCATTAGTCGCTTAAATTATTAACATCGTTGTTTTTTTCAGCCGATATAGCACGGACGTAAAACCACTCTTTGTTTCTATAGTTTGTGGTAATTTGTGGGAAGACTTTCTCGATTAATTGTTGAATTGATTCCTGAATGACATTTTTTGAAAATGTAATACTCCTTTTCACTGCATCAACTGATACTTTTCCATTAACAACATCCAGTAGCTATTTCGAAAGTATAACTGCTGAGTCATTGTGATGCAGATGTACACGCATATTGGTGGTCAGATTAATTTTTTGTACATATCGCCAGAGATGCGGGTGCTGATTTTGGAATTACTGGAAGGAAGTAAATAAGAGTTCCACATAATGGTTGTGTATTTGATCTAAGATCTTGAAGTGTCCTATTAAGGGCTTGTAGGGATTTCTTATGTGCCATGGTGCAGTCATCCCACACAATCAGCTTAAATTTTTTCAGCATTTTCGCCATGCCTGAACTTTTGTAATATTAGAGGTTGGAGAATCAACAAATTCCATAATACATGGTAATTTCAACGCTGAATGTGCCGTTCGTCCTCCATCCAATAATGTAGCAGCAATACCGGGGGAAGCAATATCTAAAGCTATCCCATTTTGAGAGCGGATGTGCGCTAATACCAAAGTGACGAGAAAGGTTATAACTGTGCCTCCTGGTGCATCGAGAAAAAAAAAGCCGCCGCTGTCACTTGTTACTGCAGTTATAATTTTATCAAAGGCGACAATTTGCAATTAATAGAGTTTTTTTGTTGCGACAAACAAACGCAAGTCTTCAACATTGAATTGCCGTTCTCTTAGCAAATCTCAATCAGTAATGTGAACGGTAGAACGTTCAGGCACCATCAGTCCAAGTTGATTAAGAGTTTTGTTGCTGATGGCTAGGAATATGTCTTAAATTTTTATCAGCGTATCGTTGAAAATGTTAATCGCAAATGATATAAAGGGTGATTTTTTAAGAGCTTGATAACTTTTTTTTTAAAAAAAACGCATAAAATTTGCAAAATCTCATCGGTTCTTTATTTGAAACGTTAGATTGGTCCATGACATTTACTTTTTGAAGATAATTTCATTTAAATGTTGACCGCGGCTGCGTCTTAGGTGGTCCATTCGGAAAGTCCAATTTTGGGCAACTTTTTCGAGCATTTCGGCCGGAATAGCCCGAATTTCTTCGGAAATGTTGTCTTCCAAAGCTGGAATAGTTGCTGGCTTATTTCTGTAGACTTTAGACTTGACGTAGCCCCACAAAAAATAGTCTAAAGGCGTCAAATCGCATGATCTTGGTGGCCAACTTACCGGTCCATTTCTTGAGATGAATTGTTCTCCGAAGTTTTCCCTCAAAATGGCCATAGAATCGCGAGCTGTGTGGCATGTAGCGCCATCTTGTTGAAACCACATGTCAACCAAGTTCAGTTCTTCCATTTTTGGCAACAAAAAGTTTGTTAGCATCGAACGATAGCGATCGCCATTCACCGTAACGTTCCGTCCAACAGCATCTTTGAAAAAATACGGTCCAATGATTCCACCAGCGTACAAACCACACCAAACAGTGCATTTTTCGGGATGCATGGGCAGTTCTTGAACGACTTCTGGTTGCTCTTCACTCCAAATGCGGCAATTTTGTTTATTTACGTAGCCATTCAACCAGAAATGAGCCTCATCGCTGAACAAAATTTGTCGATAAAAAATTTCGAACCGAACACTGATTTTGGTAATAAAATTCAATGATTTGCAAGCGTTGCTCGTTAGTAAGTCTATTCATGATGAAATGTCAAAGCATACTGAGCATCTTTCTCTTTGACACCATGTCTGAAATCCCACGTGATCTGTCAAATACTAATGCATGAAAATCCTAACCTCAAAAAAATCACTCTTTAGAATCGTAACGGTGCGATAATGTTGCAAAATGTCCTCACTCATACCCTCTTTGAATTTTTCCCACAGGTCTTTTGGGTTAGATGGCGAGCAAGTTCTTAATATTGTCGCAAACAAAGTTCGTATCTGGAGAGGATGACAGCTGACAGAAGCATACATTAATGTGGTCCCCCAGTTTCTGACACGCATCTCTCAACTTCTCTTAAATTTTAAACTGAAGTGGGTCCTCTCAAGTTAACTTATAACATTCTGCGTTGTTTGGGTGTACGGTATAAACACGGCCCAATGCATATGAAGCGTAAACAATCTGGAACACCTCGCTTGGTTCGAGTATGAGGACACGCGCCAATTATTCATACCATGACCTCTTATATTCAAGAACCAAACCCTTACCAAACCCTTACCCTTGCGGCACGTGTTACTTTATAGTCCCTTTTTGTAGCATGACCTTTTTATAGTCAAGGGTCATCCTCTGTTTGTTACAAAAAAATATTGAAGTGAATCAATGTATTTTGTTATAGTTTTAAAATATAGTTTTTGAGATGCCCATTTGTCGTGTCTTCCCCTATTATAGCCAGAAAACGTCCCCTTTCCACAGGCTAGATACAGTAAAATTTTCAAGAGAATTCGTTATTCGTTACTTGTTTTGTGATCATTTTAATATATAGTTCGTGTGGGCAGTCTCACGTCCATTTGTATCATGGCCATTGTATAGTCACCATTCAGAAACTATCCTCAGTTCATAAGTAAGTCACAATAAAATTTTCAAGAGAATCCGCACTTCGGAACGTGTTTTATGATAGTTTTAAAATATAGTTTGTGTGGGCGGTGCCACGCCTCTTTTTCGTATAATGACCTAGTATATCCTGGAACCATCCCTTGCCCAGAAGTTAGCTGCAGTAAAATTATAGAGCGAATCCACCCATCGGTATGCCTGTTGTGATAGTTTTAAAATATTTTTTGTGTGGGAGGTACCACCCCCCCTTGTCCTATCGTGACCTAGACTATCCAGGAACCATCCTCTGTCCAAAAGATAGACACAGTAAAATTTTCAGGCGAATCGGTCCACCAGTTTGGCGTCCTATACGCAACATACAGACATACAGACACACATTGATTTTTATATATATAGATATATAACGGGTGATTTTTTAAGAGCTTGATAACTTTTTTTAAAAAAAAAACGCATAAAATTTGCAAAATCTCATCGGTTCTTTATTTGAAACGTTAGATTGGTCCATGACATTTACTTTTTGAAGATAATTTCATTTAAATGTTGACCGCGGCTGCGTCTTAGGTGGTCCATTCGGAAAGTCCAATTTTGGGCAACTTTTTCGAGCATTTCGGCCGGAATAGCCCGAATTTCTTCGGAAATGTTGTCTTCCAAAGCTGGAATAGTTGCTGGCTTATTTCTGTAGACTTTAGACTTGACGTAGCCCCACAAAAAATAGTCTAAAGGCGTCAAATCGCATGATCTTGATGGCCAACTTACCGGTCCATTTCTTGAGATGAATTGTTCTCCGAAGTTTTCCCTCAAAATGGCCATAGAATCGCGAGCTGTGTGGCATGTAGCGCCATCTTGTTGAAACCACATGTCAACCAAGTTCAGTTCTTCCATTTTTGGCAACAAAAAGTTTGTTAGCATCGAACGATAGCGATCGCCATTCACCGTAACGTTGCGTCCAACAGCATCTTTGAAAAAATACGGTCCAATGATTCCACCAGCGTACAAACCACACCAAACAGTGCATTTTTCGGGATGCATGGGCAGTTCTTGAACGGCTTCTGGTTGCTCTTCACTCCAAATGCGGCAATTTTGTTTATTTACGTAGCCATTCAACCAGAAATGAGCCTCATCGCTGAACAAAATTTGTCGATAAAAAATTTCGAACCGAACACTGATTTTGGTAATAAAATTCAATGATTTGCAAGCGTTGCTCGTTAGTAAGTCTATTCATGATGAAATGTCAAAGCATACTGAGCATCTTTCTCTTTGACACCATGTCTGAAATCCCACGTGATCTGTCAAATACTAATGCATGAAAATCCTAACCTCAAAAAAATCACTCTTTAGAATCGTAACGGTGCGATAATGTTGCAAAATGTCCTCACTCATACCCTCTTTGAATTTTTCCCACAGGTCTTTTGGGTTAGATGGCGAGCAAGTTCTTAATATTGTCGCAAACAAAGTTCGTATCTGGAGAGGATGACAGCTGACAGAAGCATACATTAATGTGGTCCCCTCGTTTCTGACACGCATCTCTCAACTGCTCTTAAATTTTAAACTGAAGTGGGTCCTCTCAAGTTAACTTATAACATTCTGCGTTGTTTGGGTGTACGGTATAAACACGGCCCAATGCATATGAAGCGTAAACAATCTGGAACACCTCGCTTGGTTCGAGTATGAGGAAACGCGCCAATTGTTCATACCATGACCTCTTATATTCAAGAACCAAACCAAACGTAGCGGCAGAAAAAAATCGGCACGTGTTACTTTATAGTCCCTTTTTGTAGCATGACCTTTTTATAGTCAAGGGTCATCCTCTGTTTGTTACAAAAAAATATTGAAGTGAATCAATGTATTTTGTTATAGTTTTAAAATATAGTTTTTGTGATGCCCATTTGTCGTGTCTTCCCCTATTATAGCCAGAAAACGTCCCCTTTCCACAGGCTAGATACAGTAAAATTTTCAAGAGAATTCGTTATTCGTTACTTGTTTTGTGATAATTTTAATATATAGTTCGTGTGGGCAGTCTCACGTCCATTTGTATCATGACCATTGTATAGTCACCATTCAGAAACTATCCTCAGTTCATAAGTAAGTCACAATAAAATTTTCAAGAGAATCCGCACTTCGGAACGTGTTTTATGATAGTTTTAAAATATAGTTTGTGTGGGCGGTGCCACGCCTCTTTTTCGTATAATGACCTAGTATATCCTGGAACCATCCCTTGCCCAGAAGTTAGCTGCAGTAAAATTATAGAGCGAATCCACCCATCGGTATGCCTGTTGTGATAGTTTTAAAATATTTTTTGTGTGGGAGGTACCACCCCCCTTGTCCTATCGTGACCTAGACTATCCAGGAACCATCCTCTGTCCAAAAGATAGACATAGTAAAATTTTCAGGCGAATCGGTCCACCAGTTTGGCGTCCTATACGCAACATACAGACATACAGACATACAGACACACATTGATTTTTATATATATAGATATATATAAGAGTTGTGTGACTGACTGATCACTCCCCACACGAATCAGCTAGAGAGATGTGACGGGATTTTTCGAAATTCGTACTTTTAAGGGGTAAAATGGGGTAAAAGGGATAAAAATGGTACCACCGCAATGACAAAGCGGCTGAGCCTAGAATCTTGAAATTTGGTGAATATTCCTCTTGCGGCATGAAGGCATCCCAAAGATGATGAATTTGGGGCGTTAAATGGGGCAACAAAGCGACGAAAATGATACTAACAACACGACTGAAGATAGAATCATGAAATTTGGTGTGTACATTTCTCTTACAGTATAGAAATCAGATATGAAGGAATTATTTCGTAATTCGTACTTTTAAGAAGTAAAATGGGGTTGAAAGGGATAAAAATGGTACAACCGCAATAAACAACTGGTTAGGCCTAGAATCTTTACGTTTGGTACGCAAATTTCTCTTATAGCTTCAACGCGCCCAAGAAAATATATTTTTTTTAATTCGTACTTTTTGGGGTGAAATCGGGTAAAAAGCGATAAAAATGGTACCAATCAAACGGATGGAGCAAGAATCATAAAATTCGTTGTGCACATTCCTCAAAATGCTTAGAAACGCAAAATGAACGAACTTTTCGAAATTCTTACTTTCTTAAAGTACACAGGAAAAAGGGGATCAAAAAGGTACCAACAACATGGATGACGCTTCAGTAATGAAATTCGGTGTGTATATCCGCTTTACAACGCAGATAACTGATAAGAAGGATTTTTTTTCGAAATTACTTTACTTTTAAGGGATTAAGTGGGTTAAAAATTGTACCACCGCCCTGACCAAACGGCTGGGTATAGCATATTGCAATTTGAAACGGCCATTACTTTTATAGCACGAATGCGACCAAGAAAATATTTTGCAAAAAATTTACTTTTTTTGGGTGAAATTGAGTTAAAAGGGATACAAAATGGTACTAATCAAAAACAGTTGGAGGTGGAATCATGAAATCAAAATGCATACACTGAAAGAATTTTCCTTCATAATATTTATGAAATGATTTATGAAAACGGGTTTTTATAAATTTAGTGAATTATTTCATAATATGTATGCAAAAATTAATAAATAACATGAAATATTTCATAATTTTTTTTCATAAAGATTCACAAAATTGTTAAGTTAGTGAAACTTAGTTTCATAAGATCAAAGAAAGGTTTCATAGTATTAATGAAACAGTACTTAAAGATTATGAAATATGTCATAACCAATAAAATATTGGTGTTATGAAATGTCTTCATAAATATAATGCAGGATTTCATAGATTTTATGAAATGTTTCATAACTTACCACTACATTTTTAGTGTGTCGACTTTATTCGTTGAATGCTAGCAATTCTCATTTGTACTCTGCTAACTCTGACATAAGTATGAACCCTGGTATAGGTGGAAGACATATTCATTGCAAGACTCTCGCAATGGTGTGTGTTGATCGGTTAATCAACAAGTCAGACCTTTTTTTGGTTTTTGTTTATATTGGAAATTTCAGTATAAATTATTACTATTTATGTAACTCTTCATAAAATTAATTAAGTTGTTTCATAAAATCTATGAACATTTTCATAAATCATGGTATGAAAAATAATATTTTTTTATGACAAAAGTTCTTCGAATGAAGAACTGCATTTTATAGTTTCTAAGAAATGTTTCATAAATTCTATGACACTTTTCATTGATTTGTGCTTTATGAAACATGTTTCATACATTTTATGAAATGTTTCTTTGACGACTTTACAATGAAAAATTTCACTGAGGTTAAGACAAAATCATAAATATTATGAAGATAATTGTTTCAGTGTAGAAACGCAAAATAAAGAATTTTTTCGAAATTTCTTCTTTTAAAAGGTCAACGGGGTAAGGGGGATAAAGAATGTATCAACAACATGACTGATTATTGATGATGATACAATTGTGAAATTCATACACATGCTATATATAATATATGTTTTCGATATTTGTACTTTTAAGGGATTCAAATGGCTAAAGATTGTACCAATCTTTATCATTATTACCCAAAATGGGGTAATAATAATAATTGGGTGTTAACAATGCTACCAATTATGAAATTCGACTTGTACTTTTGTCATAAAAAATTATTATTTTTCATACCATGATTTATGAAAATTTTCATAGATTTTATGAAAAAACTTAATTAATTTTATGAAAGAGTTTCATAAATAGTAATAATTTATACTGAAATTTCCAGTATATACAAAAATCAAAAGAAAGGTCTGACTCGTTGCCTAACCAATCAACAATGAATATGTCTTTCACCTATATCAGGGTTCATACTTATGTCAGAGTTAACAGAGTACAAATGAGAATTGCTAGCAATCAACGAATAAAGTGGACACACTAAAAATGTAGCTGTAAGTTATGAAACATTTCATAAAAACTATGAAATCCTTCATTATATTTATGAAGACATTTCATAACACAAATATTTTATTGGTTCTGACATATTTCATAATCTTTAAGAATTGTTTCATTAATACTATGAAACCTATCTTTGATCTTATGAAACAAAGTTTCACTAATTTAACAATTTTGTTTTATGAAGTATGAAATGTTTATGAAAAAATTGTATGAAACATTTCAAGTTATTTAGGAATTTTTCATTCATATTAGGAATACAGGATATATCTATATTTGAACCGATTTCTTCCAAATTCAATATCAACCGTCCTTGACCAAAAAAAGTAACTTCTGGCAAATTCCATGGCAATTGGAACACAATTGCGACCTGTAGAGTGCGAACAAGCTTAGATGGCCGGCAGACGGATAAATCGATTCAGCTGGTGATTCTAAGCCGATCCGTATACTTAAAGGTGGGTCTAGCTCAATTATTTCTTGGCGTTACAAACATTTGGCGGAAAACTAACTTGTAATACCCTAGTCCACGAAGTGGTGCAGGGTATAAAAATTCACAAAATTTATGAAACCCTTTTATGAAATCGCTTCATAAAGGGAAATTCTTACATTACATACTTTTTTGTCCTTTTGACCATAATAAAATCCCCATGACTGGGGACACATCTGGTAAGTCTTATCTTCATTGTCGCAGCAATAAAAATATTCGTTTTTAGACCAATATTTCCCCAATTCTATTATTGCTATTATTGCTTATTCTTCGCAATTTAAGCATCTGAAAGCTATTAATTTCGCTGGCAACGACCATGAAATCGATCTAATATTTCTGAACTGAACTATGATTTTAGAAATAAAATTGTACAATTTATGAGAAAGTAAACAAGCCAGGTCAATATCCCAGTTTAAAGGAAAACGAAATATCTAAAAACACCTGCAACTGAGTGAGCAATCGGATTTGATAGTATGTGACTCCAGGCATTTATAAGTGATGTCAATCAAAATATGGAATCAACGAATTTTAACTGGACTTAAATTGACGTTATTTCGAATTTTCCGATTAACAGCTTCAGTTTCGGTGGCTATTATTTCCCATAATTCGTCCCACAGTGCTTTGCAACCAAAAATCACGTTTAAAGTAGTGCCACACATATTTGCACGCAAGTCGTGAATCGAGCCAACGAAACAACCGTAGCCAACCATCCAGCATTGCATGGACGGTGCTGTCCCCCACATACGGCAGGCAGTATGAATACCTACTACCAACTGCTGGCTGGATGGCTGGCTGGCCACTAGAAAATCGTCAACGTCCTCATTTGACGTCACTGCATTTGATAGTGAGAGACAGAGACATTAAACCCAAACAAATACAAAAAAAAGAAAGAAAGAAAAACAAACAAAGAAACCATTTTTATAGAACTCATACCTTGTTTCACCTCACCTCGCCTTCGCTTAGCTTCCCCGGGAGTCAACATTAGCCGTGACTATCTGTTGATATTGTTTTTCGCAGCACCTCCATAAATATTTCAACATTTTATTTCAATTTTGTCGTCGTCGTCGATGTTGTTACTGTTGTTGTGGTTCAAACTTTTGAAAACGACCCAAAAACAAAACCAAAACCAAGAGCATTGTAAAGTTGTGCGTGTCATCAACTTGGTCTAAAGTGACAGTTACGATTTAATGGCCAAATGGCTAAAGTTACAAATTAATATAGACCCGTGAACGGGAGAGGCCATGCGAGGAAGAAAATTGCAACTCGCAACAACAACGACAACAAGGTCTAAACAAACACAGCTAGTGCATGTGGTATAAACGGTATCAGTTAAAAGCGCTTTTTAGCCACAACGACGGACGGGTCTATTACCACAAACCACTGCTGCCTTATACTCTGGGCTCTGGTGTTTTGGCCTATTGCAAATGTCCATTGTCGACGTCGTCGTCATCAGCTAAGTTGACGGTGTGGCAAACTGGTGGGGTTGTGGCGGACAATTAGCACCTTTTTGCGTGGCCAAACAACATGTCGCAGAAGGCGAGAAGCGGCAGTTGCCTGCCAGTGTCAGTTGGAAGCGAGCAGGCAACCAACCAACTCCCCCATTCATTAGGAAAATCGATTAAGCCTTAATTGATGGTATTTATGGAATATTGTAATGGTTTTTATATTTTTTGCAATTGGTCGTCATTTCTAGGCAAGTCAATCGAGGAAATAATTTTTATATGGAAAATTGTCATTTAAATCAAAAAAATTAAAATAAAATATATTTTTTTTCTATTTCTATCAAGGAAAGTTAAAATTGCTGAATATTTTGCAATTGATTCGATGGATGGATTAAGGATTTAAATTGAATTTTTGGTGCAAATTGAAAATTTTTAAAATTACAAAAAAAACTACCGGGCGATTTATATATATAACAAACTATTCTATTACAAATATTTTCTCCCGGGGACTATCTGCAACATTTTCTGGTGTATTTTGGCGAAAACGATATTAAGTTTTGTCATGGATAATATTTATTTTAATTTGTTGTATATAAACTCAAATTCTCGTCGAAGGTACTTTTTTATACCCTCCACCTAAGGATATTCACTTTGTCATTCCGTTTGTAACACCTTGAAATATTCATCGGAGACCCCATAAAGTATATATATTCTGGGTCGAGGTAAAATTCTAAGACGATCATGTCCGATCATGTCCGTCTGTCTGTTGAAAGCACGATAGCGGCCGAACGAAATGAGCTAGGAGGTTCAAATTTTCCCTAAATGGCTGCAGATCGATTGGGATTGATAGTGGCCCAGAGGGAAAAATGTTTCCCTAACATGTACTGAAAGTACTCCCTAATATTTAGAATATTTAAGCAAATTTCTTTTAAATTTCTGTTTTATATGTACATGAAATTTGTTGCGTCATTCCTTTTGTAGCGTAAAAACCACAAAATGTAAATACACGTTTGAACGGGCGAAATGGGACAAAAAAGGGATAAAAATGGTACCAATGGTACGATAACAGCTAGAAACATGAAATTTGGAATGTACATCCATCTAATGGCGTGGATGCGTAAACTAGACGGATTTTTCAAAATTCGTACTTTTAAGGGATACAATTCGAAAAGAGGGATAAAAATGGTACCAACCAAACCGCTGAAGTTGCGTACATTCATCTGACTGTGAAGATGTCAAATAAAAAGGATTTTGTCGAAATTTGTACTTTTAGGCGGAACATGGGGCGAATAGGCATAAAAATGGCCGTTTGGTTGCAGCTATAATAATGATATTCGCAGTCAGAGAAGTGGACTGCGGTGACGCGAATAATAAAGATATCTTCCGACATTCGTAGCATCAGGATCTAAATGGAATTAAATTTGGCTATAATCAAAAGGTTGTAGCTGGAATCATGATATTCAGTATTTGCACTCGCCTGTCTACGTAGACGCGGAAAATAAGAGGTACGAATTTTTCTAAATTCGTACTTTTAGGATTCAAATGGAAAAAGGAGTGAAACTGTTACCAAAAAACTGCTGTAGCTAAAACAATGAAATTAGGTGTGTACATTCCACTCTGAAACATATTGGTTCTTCAATATTAGAACTTTCCCATGTTTATACTTTCATTTAAATTTATACCTTCATTTTGTAAAAATAAGGACTGTTTTTCTTTAAGACTGGATAACAAAGCTGCGCTAACAAAAACCTAAATAAAAGCAACTTTTTTCAAACTGCTGGTTAGATGAAGCTGAACCCGCCCGCTTCGCCAGGCAAAAAAAAAAACAAATGGTAAAATTACGTTCCAATTTTCAGCTAAACGAAAAATCAAAATCCGGAATCATATTTATCTATATATATATTTTATATATCGCCCAAAACGAAAATCCAAATTTCGGCATCAAATGATCTTTCTTGTGGTCAGTAATTTATACGTTCCAATTTGCAGCCTTCTAGCTCAAACAAACACTATTGCCACGCCCAGTCCGCCCACAAAATGAAAATCCAAATTTCGGCATTAATATGATCTTTCTCGTGGTCAGTAATATATGTACCAATTTTCAGCCTTCTAGCTCTCAACAACACTATTGCATCTATCTGTACTAAAAATTTCAACAGCATCAGCAAACAGACAGGCTTACACTAAGTTTTTAAAGAGTGATTTTTTTGAGGTTAGGATTTTCATGCATTAGTATTTGACAGATCACGTGGGATTTCAGACATGGTGTCAAAGAGAAAGATGCTCAGTATGCTTTGACATTTCATCATGAATAGACTTACTAACGAGCAACGCTTGCAAATCATTGAATTTTATTACCAAAATCAGTGTTCGGTTCGAAATGTGTTTCGCGCTTTACGTCCGATTTATGGTCTACATAATCGACCAAGTGAGCAAACAATTAATGCGATTGTGACCAAGTTTCGCACTCAGTTTACTTTATTGGACATTAAACCAACCACACGAATGCGTACAGTGCGTACAGAAGAGAATATTGCGTCTGTTTCTGAGAGTGTTGCTGAAGACCGTGAAATGTCGATTCGTCGCCGTTCGCAGCAATTGGGTTTGTGTTATTCGACCACATGGAAGATTTTACGCAAAGATCTTGGTGTAAAACCGTATAAAATACAGCTCGTGCAAGAACTGAAGCCAAACGATCTGCCACAAAGTCGAATTTTGAATGGGCCCTAGAAAAGTTGGCAGAAAATCCGCTTTTTTATCGACAAATTTTGTTCAGCGATGAGGCTCATTTCTGGTTGAATGGCTACGTAAATAAACAAAATTGCCGCATTTGGAGTGAAGAGCAACCAGATGCCGTTCAAGAACTGCCCATGCATCCCGAAAAATGCACTGTTTGGTGTGGTTTGTACGCTGGTGGAATCATTGGACCGTATTTTTTCAAAGATGCTGTTGGACGCAACGTTACGGTGAATGGCGATCGCTATCGTTCGATGCTAACAAACTTTTTGTTGCCAAAAATGGAAGAACTGAACTTGGTTGACATGTGGTTTCAACAAGATGGCGCTACATGCCACACAGCTCGCGATTCTATGGCCATTTTGAGGGAAAACTTCGGAGAACAATTCATCTCAAGAAATGGACCGGTAAGTTGGCCACCAAGATCATGCGATTTGACGCCTTTAGACTATTTTTTGTGGGGCTACGTCAAGTCTAAAGTCTACAGAAATAAGCCAGCAACTATTCCAGCTTTGGAAGACAACATTTCCGAAGAAATTCGGGCTATTCCGGCCGAAATGCTCGAAAAAGTTGCCCAAAATTGGACTTTCCGAATGGACCACCTAAGACGCAGCCGCGGTCAACATTTAAATGAAATTATCTTCAAAAAGTAAATGTCATGGACCAATCTAACGTTTCAAATAAAGAACCGATGAGATTTTGCAAATTTTATGCGTTTTTTTTTTTAAAAAAAGTTATCAAGCTCTTAAAAAATCACCCTTTACTTTCATTTTGTAAAAATAAGGACTGTTTTTCTTTAAGACTGGATAACAAAGCTGCGCTATCAAAAACCTAAATAAAATCAACTTTTTTCAAACTGCTGGTTCGATGAAGCTGAACCATAGCTGAACCCGCCCGCTTCGCCAGGCAAAAAAAAAAACAACTGGTAAAATTACGTTCCAATTTTCAGCTAAACGAAAATTCAAAATCCGGAATCATATTTATCTATATCTATATTTTATTTATCGCCCACAACGAAAATCCAAATTTCGGCATCAAATGATCTTTCTTGTGGTCAGTAATTTATACGTTCCAATTTGCAGCCTTCTAGCTCAAACAAACACTATTGCCACGCCCAGTCCGCCCACAAAATGAAAATCCAAATTTCGGCATTAATATGATCTTTCTCGTGGTCAGTAATATATGTACCAATTTTCAGCCTTCTAGCTCTCAACAACACTATTGTATCTATCTGTACTGAAAATTTCAACAGCATCAGCAAACAAACAGAGCGACTTTCACTAAGTTTTTATAATGTTAATAGGGATAGCAGCGATTAAACAATAGCAATTATTCTATTACACAGTGCTGAACAAGTAACGAATGAGAACGAATTTTTCGTATGGGGTCACTAATAAAGGGTGATTTTTTAAAAGGTATAGGAAAGTTTTTCAAAAAAAAACACATAAAATTCAGAAAACTGAAGATGTTTGACAGTGAAACAAAACACGAAACGAACGTCAGCTGTTTAAACCAGTGTTGCCAAAAAGATAATAGCTCAAAAATCACCCTTAAACTTCCGTTTTGAACCGAAAAAGAGTCGGATTCTAATCGAGGCTCGGAAAAAGGTTTTTTTGTCTTATATTTCTTTTATAAATATAAACAGTGCCTAATTTGTATATTTTATTAATTTCTTTTCTATAAATTTGTTGTTGTACTTTAAATATTAAATTTTTATATTAACTATACTTGTCCTATACAAATGCCATAAGTCATAAACGGGGAAACGAAGAAATTTCTATTATTAGTGGCTATGTCCATTTCGACATGGTAGAACCCTTTATTTTGTGTGGTTCGGAAAAAAATCATTAGCCAAAAATGGGGGTGGTACACTGAAAGAATTATCTTCATAATATTTATGATTTTGTCTTTACCTCAATGAAAATGTTCATTAAAAAGTCGCCAATGAAACATTTCATAAAATGTATGAAACATGTTTCATAAAGCACAAAGCAATGAACTCTGTTACAGAATTATCTTCATTCGAAGAACTTTTGTCATAAAAATTCATTATTTTTCATAATATTATATAAGAAAATGTTCATAGATTTTATGAAGGAACTTCATTAATTTTATGAAAAAGTTTCATAAATATTAATAATTTATACTGAAGTTTCCAATATAAACAAAAAAGCAAAAAGAAGATCTGACCGGAGTTACAAGCCGAACCATAATTATCGGCGGCGGCGGCGGCTTTCGGCTGATTTTTCGGCTCGTTCTGTCATTCGATTACCCCTATTTATTTGACAATTTTGGGAAAACGGAAGGAACAATTTTCTCTTCTTTTTTTGGAAAGTAGTTCAATATTCGTTAATATTAGGGTATCCAATTATTCGGACTTTTATGTTATTCGATTTATCGTTTATTTGAAAACAAAAATGTTCCAATTAATCGAATAATGAAGTCGAGAGTTATTCGATTAATCGAACACTTGTCCTCTTAAATAAAATATAATTAATAAGAGTTATATAGACAAGACACGCCAGTTTACGGGTAGTTCAACTATATATTTAACGTTTATTACGAATCTGATTTTATTTAAAAATTGTAATTTCAAATTATAAATTCATTAGAAGTTGACAGAAATCTTAATATCTTATAAAAATAAAGAACATTCCCTTAAATGAGCATAATATCAGAAGTTATCCATTGACTTTTTTTCGAATATGGATCATATGATTGCTAACAGAACTGACTTTACTAACGCGGTGTTAACCTCAATGTTTCTATGAATTTACTATTCTTTAAATTTTAAATAATTACGAAGCTATTGGCCAGTTTTTGCTATTTTTAAATGAAGTCGGATAAATCGTTACTTAATATCTGTGGAGCATACAAATCAAAAATCGAAAAAATTGCGGTTTTATATTTGGCGTTTTATAGCTTTTACCCAAATGGAGCAAACTACTGGCTATTCAAAATCAATTTAGCATACAAAGCATACGACGATTTCATTAGTTTTTAAGGCAAAACTTATCCTATTATTATTAAATATCGATTATTTGGGACAATTTATTCGAATTATTCGTTATTCAAAAATCATGATTTTTTATTATTCGAACAAATATTTGACAAAAATTATTCGATTAATCGTGGTTGGACACCCTAATAGTTATCCCATACAATAATTTTTTGGGATTGTTAATCCATTCCCAAAATTTATAATATGGATGAATTTAATAAATATTTTTGCAATTACATGTGAGGCTTGAATATCATAATTCTTCCAAAGAATAATAATACTCTACCTACTTTGACACACTAAAGATGCACAATAGAGGAGCTGTTATTTATGGGAACACATGGCCACTTATACTGGAATTGAATTATATAAATACGACTTTCAAATCAAAGTACTATCATTCAATTTTCTATAGCCGTCATCATATAGTGGGGTACCAAATTCAAAGTGGGATACAAAATTCAAAGAAAGATCAATATATTTCACAGTAGTAAAGAGTGATTTTTTTGAGGTTAGGATTTTCATGCATTAGTATTTGACAGATCACGTGGGATTTCAGACATGGTGTCAAAGAGAAAGATGCTCAGTATGCTTTGACATTTCATCATGAATCGTCTTACAAACGAACAACGCTTGCAAATTATTGAATTTTATTATCAAAATGCGTGCTCTGTTAAGAAAGTTCATTGCGCGCTTCCATTTTATGGTCAGTTTAATCGACCCACTGAAGCGGCTATTCGGGCTATTGTGACTAAATTTCGCACCAAATTTACATTGTTGGACATTAAACCACCAACACGCTTACGTAGAGTGCGAACTGAAGAAAATATCGCAGCTGTATCGGCCAGAGTTAATGATGACCACCAATTTTCGATTCGTCGCCGTTCGCACCAATTGGGTCTCTGTTACTCAAAAACGTGGAAATGCCAAAATTGGACTAAGCGGATGGACCACCTAAGACGCAGCCGCGGTCAACATTTAAATGAAATTATCTTCAAAAAGTAAATGTCATGGACCAATCTAACGTTTCAAATAAAGAACCGATGAGATTTTGCAAATTTTATGCGTTTTTTTTTTAAAAAAAGTTATCAAGCTCTTAAAAAATCACCCTTTAGGTTGTCTAAGTCTACATTTATATTTTCTTTTGTAATTTTAAGTGGCTTGTCTATTTTGCTAGTAAGATTTGAGTCCGTCAAATCTCGGCGGAGTGGTTGAAGTCGATATGAGTCGATGATATCGGCGGCGTGGTTGAAGTCGATTTCAGCCGATGATATCGGCGGCAGTGCGGCTCGTGCAGAAATGATGGGGCCATAAATACATTGTCTGCTCTTAATTCAAATATACGCCTTTGCAATGAATAGTCTTTCACCTAAATCTGGGTACATACTTATGCCAGAGTTAACAGAGTACAAATGAGAATTGCTAGCATTCAACGAATAAAGTGGACACACTAAAAGTGTAGTTGTAAGTTATGAAACATTTCATAAAAACTTTGAAATACTTCATTATATTTACGAAGACATTTCATAACACAAATATTTTATTGATTATGACATATTTCATAATATTTAAGAATTGTTTCTTTAATACTATGAAATCTTTCTTTGATCTTATGAAAATAAGTTTCACTAATTTAACAATTTTGTTTTTTGAAATATGAAATGTTAATGAAAAAAATTGTATGAAACATTTCATGTTATTTATGCATTTTTCATACTTATTACCAAAAAAAAATCACTAAAATTATGAAAAACCTTTTATGTAATCGCTTCATAAATATTATGAGGGAAAATTCTTTCAGCGTAGGCTGACATCAATTGACTTTCCACTCTGGCGTCAGTGACTTCGCTGGTCAATACCGATCAATAACTTCGATGGTCCATATTGACCAACAATATCTATAGTACATATTAAAAATGAGCAGCCGTTTTCATTTTAATGCAGGACTTCGGCTAAGTATTGTGAGTGTATTGTTCTTAAAGGTTGCCCAATCAGCAGTTCAAGAAAAAGAATTTGAACTATATTCTTCCGTAGCAAGTATATTTTAGTCGCGTCACAAAATCCAAATGTTCACAATTCTTCCAAGAAAATAATGATATCGTTGGCTTAATCTAGAAAGGGTGTCGATTTATCGTTTCTTTGTAGGAAGAGACTTATTAAAATACGAAAAATTTGTCATTATTATAAATGTTAATGAATTTTTAACAAAAAGTGGACATCAAATTTAATAATGAAACGATTTAATTTTTACTTGGGAAAGCAAAAATTAAATTTTTGTAGAGAAATTGATTTTGAAAAAAATCGATATGTAACGTTTTGCGAACCGCATTTTCACAAGTTAACGAATTTTTTGTATTGGCTTACTGATGTTAGGTGTACGCTTTGAGCAAAAAAGTTATCGGTTTCGAAACGTGGCTCGAAAAAAACTGTTTGTTTTATATATCTGTTTATAATTGTCTAATTTTATTATTTTTTATAAATTTTTTGTTGTTGTGTACTTTATTTTTTTTAAATAATTACACTGGTCATATATAAATCCCACAAGTCATAAATTGGGGAAAATTAATACCAAAAATGTGATTTTTTAGAAAAGTAATGGTCACTCCATAATATCGATTGTGAAGAAGAAGTAAACATTTTTATTATTAACGGCTATGCCTTGAGTTTCGACTACAGCATTTGCACGATAAATAGACAAGATTTTTAGAAATTTCAAAAATTTTTTTTGATTGCAAAGAAGAGCTTATTAATGGCATCAGAAATAATTAATTTTGTTAGGTTTACATTCTGTCGTTAAAACACTAAGCGGCTAAGCGGGCCCGCATAAAGTTTTTTTTTTGGAATAACATTTTTTTCCGATGTAATTAGTTATATCTTTTTTTTTCAAAAACATTTTTTTTGAAAATTCTAAAATCCTGACAATTTATCGAACAAATACGAACTGCGCTACAACTGAGCAATCTCAGCGAATCCAAATCACTTGTGAAAAAAAAAACTTTTTATTATTTTTTTAGCTTATTTAAAATAACTTCTTAAAAGGCTTTCATAAAATGTCTCTACTGCGCATTGATGCGACCAAAATGTGCCTCCTGTGGAAGTACTTCCTATTTTTGCTGTATAATTCATATAAATGATATGGAAAATACCTTATCTATTCTCAACAGGCAATTGATTGATTTCGATTGAAGATTTTCTTTTAGGCGTTTCCCGCTCATCTACCATCTCATTCAAGTTTCTACTAGAACTGAGTTTAAACTATCATTGACTAATTGGATAGAAGAGTTGAATTGTTGTTGTGAAACTCTTCCATTCATTCATGTTCGTATCTATCTTTCTAACACTTCAGACGTTATTTATAAACCAATTAAAAATAAATCAATGACCTTTTGTCTACATTTCATCATGCCATCCATCCATCCGTCCGACCAACCATCCATCGCATACAACAAAGTCGATAGCGGCCAACAATTCATTCATAAAATTTCAAAGTGGGAACACGTATCTTTGTGGTTGTTTCTTTTTTGGACAATAAGACAAATTAAAAAAAAAACGAAACGAAATAAAACCAAACAAAACTAATCCATCATCAGAATTGTTAATGATAGCCGAAGACCAATAAACCTCAAACCAATTTTTTGATTGACACTTTCAAAGGAGACGACAGACGAGAAGAAGAAGAAGAAGGCCTTTCTAAGACAACAGTGCACAGCAGCTAAAACAGAAGGCGTCATCGCATCCGTTGGTGGTGTGTTCTGTTGTGAATAAGAACCGATTTGTAGGCCAGCCTGCCGGCCGGCCGGTGTAGAGTGATAGTAAAGGCCCCGGGCAAGCTGACGGGTCACCAGACGGCTAGTGTGAGAGTTGAGGGGCGTCAAAAAAAGCTTTCAAAATATATGTATTTATATTCTCTGAACACCTAACACAATTTCTTTTAAATCGCAACCCACTTTAATGTTCTTACACACCTTCAAATACCGGATGTGGTCATTATCATATATATTTTTGCAGCGACCCACTTTAATGTTCATACATACACCGGATGCGAATTGCTAATGGCGCCAGGGTTGTTGTTAGTTTTTTTCTTTTTCAGTGAGTTTTGGATTGGCTCAAAAGGGCCTAAAGGCCTAACGGAAAACCGCAATCATCTCGCGGAGACATACGCATGCGCATACGCATATTTACATAGAAAGTGTTTGAAATGCTAAAATTTTCACATCCCAACCAAACCAAAAAAACACCAGTAACCCACCAACCAACAATCAACCAGCTGCGAATAACGTTGGGTTTTTAGTGATCTTGACCGTCTACGGTTTTAGCTACCGTCAAAATATAATTAAATTATTATTTTATTATTACATTATGTATAGACATAAAAGTGTATAAACATACGTAGTATAAACTATGTACACCACAATAACAAAAGATTGATGTAACACCGGCCTGCAACAGTTTTGAAAAACAAAATTGTCAAAATTGACATATTCAAAATTTAAATCTAGCGTGTTTTTTGTCACACGCGGATTTTCCCGCTTAATACCATTTGTTAGTATTTGTAACGAAAAGATTTTAGAATTTTCAAAAACTATCATTGATTGATTGCAGAACAAACTGTTTACACTTGAACAAATTGAACTTCTTATATTAACATTTTTAGAACAGAAATTTGAGCTAAACAAACTTTGTAAAAAACAAGTAAGTAAGAAAGATTCAGTCGGCTAAGCCGACTTATATGTGTCATTCAATGTCAAGCGGTACGGTTTTTGACCTCGATATCTGCGATTGAAAGTTTGTGTATGTACTCTTCTCATAAAAATATTGTATACGTATTTTTGGAAAAAAAAATAATTTTTTCACGAGTTATGACCGATTTAACAGTGCAAAAAAGGCTACTTTTTCAAAAAGGTGTGTTCATTCAATCGCCTGTAACTCCTGAAATACTTTGCCGATTTTAATGTGTTTTACCTCGTTTTGAAGGTAATTTCAATTACTTTTGATTTTTTTGCATTTTTAATTCTTTTATTTTGATTTTCGAAATGATTGCACCAATCCATTTTGTTGAAATTTTAAAGTAGTGTGCTTAGATATATTTTTAAGCGACCGAATGAGTTTCAAAATGGTGAAATGATGACTTCTATTTTTACCATTTTTTTTACAAAATCAACCATAATTACAGTGAAAAATCATCAAAATTATAATATTTTCATTGTTTAGTAAAAACAAGGTATGAAAATAATGAAACCCCCAAGAAAAAATAGGTTATGGAAAAATTATTTTTTTTTGTAGTGTGAGATTTCTTTCGCCATCAGAAAAAATTGAAAAAAAAATATATATATATACCCTCACTCTCAGAGAACATATATACGGTAGTTATAAGGACTTTAATTTAACGTAGAGCCGGATAATTTGCTCTGATTGCTGCTTCCACATTTATACAACAGTTGTAAAAACATGATCAAATATCAAGTCACAGTGGATTTCATGCACCAATATATAGGGTCCGCCAAATAACTTTTTTTTTTCAAAATGCTATAAAAAACTACTGAATATTTTCTCAAATTTCTTTTTTATTTGAAAGTACAATCCTTCCGGTTAATAATGGAAAATAATTTTATTCAAATGGCTGCTGAGGGCACCCCACAAATAATGAATAAAAATGTTAGATGGCGGATCCTGTAGAAGTTATGTAGGATTTAATATTACCTAGGATAGATACAATTGTGTGGGAGGTACAGGAAGGGGCGTGGCTAAGGCGTAAATATTTTTTAGGTTTAAATTGATTATAAAAACATTTTCAAATATCAAATTGCAAATAATTTTGTCTACCCATATGAATGTTATGTCGGTTTTATTGTAACCAAAGTTTATGCCACTTTGTGTGGGAGGTACCTGAAGGGGTTTGGCAATATCACCCATACTCCATGCGAATGTGACTTCTATAGAAGCATTGCCAAATACCAAATTTCACAATATTCCTATCATCTGTATAGAAGTTATTACAGCTTTAATTTTACGTAGTATAGGGTGATTTGTGTGGGAGGTACTGGAAGGGCCGTGGCAAAACCCGCCATATTTAGTACACTTAAAGTGATTATGAAAATATTACCAAATACCAAGATATAGCTTAAGTTATATGGGTTTTAATTTAACAATTTTAAATTAACATATGGGATATTTGTGTGGGAGGTGCCAGAAGGGGCGTGGCAATTTCGCCCATCTCCGAACTTACCCTAAGTTTGGGAAAAATATTACCTTTCGAGAGTTATCGTGTACACCAGTCAGCCAGACGAACGGACGGACATGGCGCAAACACCTTAAAAAGTCGTGAAACGGATTTGGTCCAAACATACTTGGGACTGAAAAAGTCGATCAGGTTGTTTAGTGTTCTAAAGCGCTTAAAGAGTACTAAATTTTAAAAAAGTAAATGAAGGTCAGAGGATTATCTCTTAGATTTTTTTAATCAGGCACAATATTACCAATCGTAGTAAAAAAGTAGTAATTTTCGTTATAACACTTCAACCTTTAATAACAAGTAAAATGGCGTTAAGTTCGGCCGGGCCGAACTTTAGATACCCTCCACCATGGATTGCATTCCACAGAGGTTGTCGGTTTTCGTAGAAGTGCAGTAATATTACAGGAAAATAAAATTTTTTAATATAGCCAAACCAAAACAAATACAAATATTGAAAAAATAATTTTATAAATAAATGTAATATTTTAATTATTTCAAACCATTATTTATTTCAAATCAAAAATATATATATATTTATATTTTCAAAAAGCTTAAATACCATAAATAATGGTAGATAGTGGGTGCTACAGTTGGTTGTATTTCCATTCTATTTTATTCCAAAAGTAAAAATTTTGAAAATCCATTATCAGACGTACATAGTGCAAAATGACCATGATTGAAAAAATTTTTGCCGTAAAAGAAAAAAATCGAATTTGGAAAAAACACCGAATGTATACACCGAATTCCATGATTCCAGCTGCGCCCTTTTGGTTGGTACCATTTGTACGAATTTGGGAAAAATACTTTTATATTATGTCTTTAGTCAGTTAGAGGAATGTATACACCGAATTTCATTCTGGAATAAGTAGCCGTTTGGAAGGTACCATTTTTATCCATTCGTACCCATTGTATCCCTTGAAAGTACGAATTTGAAAAAAAAAACTTTTATTTTTCATTTCTACGTAGTCAAAGGAATTGATTGGTACTATTTTTATCCCCTTTTTTCATGTTAACCCCAAAATGTACGAATTTTGACAAATCCGTGTATTTTACTTGTCTATGCAATCAGAGGAATGTATACACCGAATTTCATTATTCTAGGTACAGCCGTTTGGTTGGTACCATTTTTATCCCTCTATTCCCATTTTACCCTTTATATTATGTATGTACTTAATCAGAGGAATGTACACACCGAATTTCGTGTTTCTAGCAATTGACGTTTAATATGTACCATTTTTATCCCTTTTTTTGCCCCATTTCACCCCCTACAAATAAGAATCACTTTATGGTGCACGTTTTTGCTATAAGGTAAAATTGGGTTTTTCGAAATTTTTACATGTAGAGGTGCTCGGGAACCAAATAAAGTACATGCTTTTAGGAGAGAAGCGAGAACACATATTACCCATAGTGATTTTTCAAAATGTGTACTTTTTGGGAACGAAGTTATAAAATGGACGGCTGCGTCTACACTGAAAGAATTTTCCTTCATTATATTTATGAAGCGATTTCATAAAAGGTTTTTCATAAATTTTGTGAACTTTCTCTTATTATATATGAAAAATTGATAAATAAAATGAAATGAAAAATAAAATTGTTAAACTAGTAAAACAAAGTGTCATAAGATCAAGGAATTATTTCTTAAATATTATGAAATATGTTATAACCAATGAAATATTTGTATTATGAAATGTCTTCATAAATTTAATGAAACGTTTCTTTATGAAAACTTTTAAGATTTTAAAATGATCTTAAAAATAAAACCAGTAAGGAAAGGCTAAAGTCGGGCGGGCCGACTATATGATACACTCCACTTTCTATCAGAATACAATTCAATTCGGAAAAAAGTGAAAACGGGAAGAATTTTTGTATGTTTCCTAATCATATGTCCCGGTTCAATTTGTCAAATCGAGAAGAATATTTGTATCAGGGCTATATCCAAACATGGAATGAAGTGACCCATTTCTCAATAGGTTCTTCTAGTTCTTAATTTCAAGTTATTCGCTAAAAATACGTTGTTTCTAGGGCGGCAAAATTAAGCCGAAATTTGTATAGGAGCTATATATAAATCTGAACCGATCTAACTCATTTTCATCCTGGGTGTTTCTCATGGAAATATAAAATATTTTGCCAATTTTGAAGAAGATCTGTTAAAATATGTGGTTTCTACAGCAGAAAAGTCAAATCGGGAGTGAAATTCGTATGGGGGCTATATCTAAATCTGAACCGATTTAGCTCATTTTCACCGTGGGTATCTCTAGTTGAAATATAATATTTTTGCCAATTTTGAAGAAGATCTGTTGTAATATGTGGTATCTAGCGTGAAAAGAGTCAAATCGGGAGTGACATTCGTATGGGGGCTATATCTAAATCTGAACCGATTTTCTTCAAATTAAATAGCTTTCGTCCTTATCCCGAAAAACTTTGTTGTGCAAAGTTTCATTTCGTTCGGGCTACAATTGCGACCTGTACTTTGATTACAAGAATAGACGGACGGACACGGTTAAATCGATTCAAAAAGTGATTCTAAGTCGATCGGTATAATTAACAATGGGTCTATCTCGCTTCCTTTTGGGTGTTACAAACAAATGCACAAAGACATAATACTCTCTTGGAGTGTATAAAAATTGATAATACATGAATGCAACTTTGCAAACTGTATGATCATCATTATAATTAAGCTACTTTGGAGTCTTTAATTAAATTATATTTTCGTTTACTAATACAAGTCAGAAACAATATTTTTTCCAACTTTTTTATTTTTAGAGCATCAGGAGAAATGCTCATATGTATTAAAATGATGAGCGGTCTATTCTTGGGAGCATTAAGGAGATTTCGTTCATCTGGGTCGTTCATCTGTTCATTCTTGAATATTTCTTAGCCAAGAAATCTCGTTTCTTCCTCTTGGCCCTTTTCCTTAGATTTTGCTTTTGTGAATTATCTGCTGGATCTTATATAGGGAGGGCCATTTGAAACGTTAAATTTGAACAACCGATTATTTCAACTTTGAAAGGTGGAGTAACATTAATTTTTTTTTTTTTTGAGGTTTATGTTTGACAAAATGGGACGCCATACTTCCAAAGTTGTGAGCCGTTTTCGACAAGAGATTGGTCAGTGCAGTTCATCATTCATGAAGGCAATAAACAAAATTGGCGCATGGGGTTTACAGAAGCCACAGGCGTGACTATTGAGAAGACAATGCATCCACAACGATGTTTGAATGAGGTATGAGCCGCGCTAGTCGTAGAAGTCATATGAATGATATTGTGTTCAACCTTTCCAATAAAAGCAGAAATTTTGAAAAAATAATCGGTACTTTTTTATTATTAGCCGATTCTAATTTAAAGTTTTAAATGGCCCACGTTATATTTGTCATTCGCCATTATATGTCCCAAGTATGTTACTTTTCTTGTTCTTATAAATACTTTTTATTAACTGTCGACCAACATCCATTTTTCATATTTCATAGTAGTATTAATTTGAGTTCGATATAACTGGTAAAAAATGTAGAATTCAAGTAGTATCTCACCCCGTAGGTCCGACAATGTCTGAGTGAAATTTCAATTTGTTCATAAATACCCTAATGTAATATTTGAAAACTTAAATAGATTTCTTTAGCTCATGAAAAGTGTGGACCTGTGTAGTAGGGCGTACCTCAAAAAAAAGTTCGCCGTACACCTTCGAATATGAAGTATTATTGAAAGGTAGTTTCAAAAAAAATTTTTTTATTTTTTATGCCGAACGTAGGGGTCGCGCTTTTACATTTTTCTATATAACTTCTGGATTTATAAACGGATTTTAAAGTGTGATACATCGATGTTTTTGTCTCGACGAGGCCGATTTTTTTTGTCTTTGAAGTCATTGAGCCCAAGCACCCCCTTCTGGTACTTACCCATCATATCTCAGTTGCTACTACTCTAATGTACCACTCTAATATCAGAAAATTAAAGCTCGCATAAAATCATGAAACTCTTCCTAAGGAAGTATGTCGATTTTCAAAAAAATCGGCCTCGTCGAGACAAAAACATCGATGTATCACACTTTAAAATCCGTTTATAAATGCAGAAGTTATATAGAACCAGTAAGGAAAGGCTAAAGTCGGGCGGGGCCGACTCTATGATACACTCCACTTTCAATCCGAATACAATTCAATTCGGTGAAAAAGTGAAAACGGGAAGGTTTTTTGTATCCTGTAAATGTATGTGTTTGACAAAAAATTTTATATCGGAAAGGACATTTGTATGAGGATATATTGAAACCTGGAACGAAATAGGTGAAATATAAAATGTATAGTTTGGCCGAAATCGGTTAAACTTATGGGAGCAACATTTGAATTTGGGCTATATTTAAATCTGAACCGATCTTACCCACTTTCACCATAGTTTTGTTTAGTCAGATTATAAGATGTTGTGCGAAATTTAAAGAAAATCGAGCAAAATATGTGGCTTTTAAAGCGGCAAAAGTCAAATCGGGAGCGACATTTGTATGGGGGCTATATGTAAATCTGAACCGATTTGACCTATTGTCAACATAGATGTTCTTACTTTAAATATAAGATGTTTTGCCAAATCTGAAGACAATCTGATACAATATGTGGTTTCTAGAGCGGAAAAAGTCAAATCGGGAGCGAAATTTGTATGGGAGCTATATATAAATCTGAACCGATCTGTCCGATATTCACCATGGGAGTTTCTAGTGGGAATATAAGATGTTTTACCAAATCTGAAGACAATCTGATACATTATGTGGTCTCTAGAGCGGAAAAAGTCAAATCGGGAGAGAAATTTGTATGGGAGCTATATATAAATCTGAACCGATCTAACACATTTTTACCACAGGTGTTTCTAGTTACAATGTAAGATGTTTTACCAATTTTAAAGAAAATCTGTTGTAATATGTGGTATCTAGAGTGAAAAGAGTCAAATCGGGAGTGAAATTCGTATGGGGGCTATATCTAAATTTGAACCGATTTTCTTCAAATTAAATAGCGTTTGTCCATATCCCGAAAAACATCGTTGTGCAAAGTTTCATTTGGTTCTGTCCACAATTGCGACCTGTATCGTGATTACAAGAATAGATGGACGGACGGACGGACGGACGGACAGACAGACGGACATTGCTAAATCGACTCAGAAAGTGATTCTAAGATGATCGGTATAATTAACAATGGGTCTATCTCGTTTCCTTTTGGGTGTTACAAACAAATGCACAAAGACATAATACTCTCGTGGAGTGTATAAAAATGTAAAAGCGCGACCCCTACGTTCGGCATAAAAAAATAAAAAAAATTTTTTTGAAACTACCTTTCAATAATATTTACTTCATATTCGAAGGTGTACGGCGAACTTTTTTTTTTACTTGTAACCTGGTACGCTCTACTGTGTAGTTGTACATACATACATGCCTATGTTTACCTTTTGTTGTTGTTCGTTTGGAGTTTTCCATTTTTGTTTCGTCCAAAAGTTGTAATTTTCTCGCTGAGAGCATTTGTATGTGAAGGTTACATTTACATGTGCTTGTGAAGTTGTGTGTTTTTGTTGTTGTGTATTTTTTATTATTAAATTAACAATAATTTGTAAATTGTTACAATGGCAAATATTATTTTTGTTTTCTGAGTACGAGTACGAGTACGAGTACGAGTACATTTGTTTTTGTCATAATTCCAATATTGTTTAGCTCTGAAATAAGCTTTGTGCCATAACCTTCGGAAAATAATAATTTAATTAAGAGAAATTCACGTTGTACATATACTTAAGTCCGTTAAATGGTTTTTAAATCAAAAATTTACAAAATTAATACGTAAAGTTACATGTTTTTTTATAAAGTGTGTGTTTTTAGACGTGTAGAATGAAGATGGGATGACATTCTATTCTTTCAGAACTGCAACTTTGACTTTGTTAGAAAAATAATTTTATGTCATATCTATTACTCAATCTGAGGAAATTGTTTAGTCATATTAAACAAATTACGATATGAAATAATTCTCAATGAAGAAAGTCTAGGCCAAGGATCGAGAATTTCTTCTAAGACTACTCTACAGGCATTTTCTAAACACTCTGAAGTGGAATACACACATTAGTAAATTAAAATTTTCATTCTACACAATTTCTTCATTATTTTCTTTAATAAAACCTAGGCAATCTTTTTCGGTACAAGTACGAATTGACTTCGACTTCGGCCGAATATTAGAATTGATACTTGATTTGTGTCTCAATGTCCACAAAAAGTCAATTTTTCGACCTCGGACATAGTGTATCAATTATGGCTGATAATTAGGGTTTGCATTTTCCCGTATTTTTATTTCCCGGGACACGGAAATTATTTTATCGATTTCCCGGGATCCCGGGACAGGACGGAAAATCGTCAACATATGATTTTCTATATAAAAACTTATTTTTTCCTAATAAAACTTTCGAAATTTCTGTATTACAAACATTTGGCGTGAAACAAACTTATAATACCCTATTCCACGAAGTGATGTAGATAGAGTATGAAATGTAGGCATATTTTTTAAATTAGCAGACAACCCATTTAAAGACTCATTAGATAGTCTATTTCTAATTTTATTGGAGAAAGTTGTATTGTCAGTAAATCGTTAATTATTAATTCCCTTTCCTGTAGCTTCGAAAACCTAAATTTATATTTTGAAGCATGGCTATATTAGTCATTTTTTAATACATAGTTGTTACTTTTGATTGTATGTATATTTTTTAATTTATTAGTAAAATTGTGTACCTGTACGATTTCTCCACAGATGTTAGCATATCAAAACTTTTTTCACGAAGATATCAAAAATTTTGAAATTGAATTATCTCAAAATATTAACAACGTTATTGTAGCCTTGTATTCTGTTATATTCATTTTATATTAATTATATTTAATTACCATATTCAAGTTAGAAGATTTATATTGCCTAGCTGACACATATCTAATTAGAAGTGATCTTGTTTAAATTATTTTGTACCTTTTACAATTTTATTGTGAACAAGTGATGAACAAATGTGCGAGAAATATGTAAAACTTGCTGCTGAATTCCCGCGGGAATCTCGTACAAATTTCCCGGGATATGGGAAACTGAAAATATGCAAATTTCGCGCGGGAAAAATCCCGGGAAGCAAACCCTACTGATAATTCGAGATGGACATTTCCAGGATACCGAACGGGACGGACATTCGCTCTATGTTTAGTGCAAAATATAGGTGTTGTCTATTTGATGTTTCCAATATAGCGACAATAAACATGGGATCATGAAAGCAGAAGTCGTTTTCGACAGTATATAGAAATAAAATCTGCGAATTGGAACAGAAAAAGTGAAATAATAGCTGTCTAAATATTTGCATTGGCTTTTATTTTTCAGCCTCTAGTAGAGACACACTTGAAATATGTTTTGTCAAGTTTGTAACAAAATTTATTTCAAGTAATTTCAATTCAAGGTTGCTTTAATTGTCATATACTTCGTATTATTATTATTAATTTATTTAATATATATGGGTATCAGAATGTTAGAGGCTTAAATACAAAGTTAAATCGCCTATTTGTTGATAGTTTCGATTTTGACTTCTCGGCTCCAGCTTTTTCTGATACCTTGTTGAAAGATTCAATTTTAGACTACGAGGTTTTATGGTGAAAATATGTTGTCTTCAGGAGGGATCGAGTAGGGAGAATTGGCGGCGGTGTTCTTATCGCGGTTGTTAATGCATTCTCATCTGAACGCTTTATTATGCAAAGGTTTGATGACATTGAATTTATTGCAGTCCTTATTAACATGGGACGTAGTAAGTTGTTTGTTACATGCTCTTACATTCCTCAATCGTCCGAGTTATGTGTTTACGAGAGTAATTTGACTGCAATTGGTATGGCTGTCTCGAGAGCGAGTGATTTAGACCATACTATGATTTTAGGAGATTTTAATTTACCCTCTGTATCTTGGCTTACCTTGCCAGATGCCGAGGCTTTAACACCGTTGACGACAACTTTTGATAGGGATGATTGGCCCTCGCATATAGTTCGACTTTATACTGATCTCAACTTGTCTCAGGTAAATTATGTGGGAAATGTAAATGCTATGCAACTAGACTTAGTATTTGTCGATGATCCCCATTACTTCGAAATCAATCCCAATCACAAATCAAAATCCCATATCACTCCCGGAAGACGACTATCATCCTACCTTGAATATATCGATGTTGTACTCTGGTGAATCTTCTCCCTCTATTTCGCAAGATAATCGAACCGCTTTTTGTTTCAAGAGAACCAATTTCGAAAAGCTTAATTGACTGGACAGGATGACAGGATGCTGACTGGAATTCTGTTTGTAGCTGTCGTCACTATACTGATCTTGACAATGTCGTAGATAGATTTTATCAAATTTTAAATGACTTTTTGTCACAATCAGTACCGAAATCTCGTGTTGGGCACTCTAGAAGACTACCTTGGCTTTCACGTGAGTTGTCTAGCACGAAGAATTCGAGAAGTAGACTTTTTAAGAAATTTAAGAGTACCGGTTTGAATTCAGATTATGTCAAATATTCCGTTGCTAGGTCGAAATATAGCATTGAATCTCAGAGATGTTATAGGATCTACTTGGAAAAACTAAGGAATGATTTTAGGAAGAATCCTAGATCTTTTTATGACTTTGTGAATTTGAAACGTAGATCCTCAACTAAGCCGACAAGGATTATAATGGTTGGCTTAGAGTTTGGTGATGATCAGGCGATTGCTGATTGTTTTGCAAATTTTTTTGCGACGGCATACTCAGAGCGATCTTATGGGTCGAGTGACGCCTATCCTTATACTATTTCTGCATTGAGTCAATTAGAAATTCCTGTTATTGATTTACCCTTAGGTTTGTCGAGTTTAAATAATCTCAAATCCACAAATAGTGGTGGCCCTGATGGGGTGCCAAGTATAATTTTGAAATTATGTGCTAGTGGTTTGGCTATTCCGCTAAAATTACTATTTAATACTTTACATTTTATAGTAAAATTATCAAATAACAAGAAAGTAGCTTATTTTTATCTCTTTATTATATATTTTTATCGTCTTTCGATTTGATAGTCTTACAGAAAAATCAGGAAACTTCAATTTTATTTTACTTTTGCATATTTGTCTGTACTACATGCGATGCTACATGCGGTGGAAAACAACTGCACTCAGAAAAATTGCATTCATAAATCTGAGTAAAATCCCTACTACAATTTAGTTCAACAATTTTACTCCAGTTCAGTAAAAATGTCCTTAAAAGTAGGAAAATTAACTAAGTATAAGTAAAGTTTTCTTCTTTCAAAGTCATAGGAAATAGTTCGTTTACTACACTGAAAGAATTTTCCTTAATATGAAGCGATTTCATAAATTTAGTGAATTTTTTTCTTAATATGTATGAAATATTCATAAATAAAATGAAATGTTTCATACAATTTTTTCATAAACATTTCATATTTCACTAAACAAAATTGTTAAATTATTGAAATTTAGTTTCATAAGATCAAATAAAGATTTCATTGTATTAAAAAAAAACAATTCTTAAATATTATGAAATGATATGGTTATGACATACCAATAAAATATGTGTGTTATAAAATGTCTTCATAAATATAATGAAGGATTTCATAGTTTTTATGAAATGTTTCATGTAGATGTACATTTTTAGAGTATCGATTTTATTCATTGAATGCTAGCAATTCTCGTTTGTACTCTGTCAACTTTGACATAAGTATTTATCCTGATTTAGGTCAAAGACATATTCATTGCAAAGACTTTCATTCCAGACTTTTTTTGCTTTTTTTATTTATATTGGAAACTTCAGTATATATTATTACTATTTATGAAACTCTATCATAAAATTAATTAAGTTTTTTCATAGAATCTATGAAAATTTCCATAAATCCTGATATGAAAAATAATAATTTTTTATGACAAAAGTTCTTCGAATGAAGAACTGCATTTTATAGTTTCTAAGAAATGTTTCATAAATTCTATAACACTTTTCATTGATTTGTGCTTTATGAAGCATGTTTCATACATTTCATGAAATGTTTCTTTGGCGACTTTTTAATGAAAATTCTCACTGAGGTTAAGACAAAATCATAAATATTATGAAGATAATTATTTCAGTTTAGAAATAGGGATCAAATTTACTCAAAAACATTTCTTTGGATCTAAGTAAAAATTCTTACAATTGTGTAAATTCATACTTGTGTGGAAGAATATTTCCAAAGTTTTAAGTATGAAAAAGAAAATCAAAAATTTTTTGTATGGAAAAAATTCCATTTAGGAAATTTTAACTAAAAAATGTGGTTTTACCTAAAATTAAGTTAATATGTTTACTGAAATTTATGCCGAGTTCTTCATACATTTAAGTATTAATGAACTTATAAAAAATCACTTGAAATTGTTTAGAAAATTCTTGAATATCAATCTAAGAAGCAATTCTCGTTCGATTGCAGAGACTTTTTTCTTAAATACTTCTAGTATTATTCTAAACAACCACTTGATCTTTATGGCAGAGGTATCGTGAATCTTTTGAGAAATATTTCGTGTTGTCATTTTTAGTTTTAGTTTTGCATACTCTGAAGCAAAACCATTTGTTTGAATTATTTTAGTTAATTGAACTTATTTAAACTACCCTTTTTTATTTATATTAAGTAAAATTGTCCTCAGTTTAAGTAAGAATTTACTTATTTAAAGGAAAAAATCATTAATACTTAAATGTATGAAGAACTCGACATAAATTTCAGTATACACATTAAATTAATTTTAAGGAAATTTTAGTTAAAATTTCCTAAATGAAATTTTTTCATACAAAAAAATCTTAATATTTTTCCTACTTAAAACCTTGGAAATTTTCTTCCACACAAATATGAATTTAAGAAGATGGTAAGAATTTGTTATTAGATCCAATGAAATGTTTTTAAGTAAATTTACTACCCAATTTCTAGTAAATGAACTAATTGTTATGACTTTGAAATAAGGAAACTTTACTCATACTTAGTTAATGTTCCTATTTTCAAGGAAATTTTTATTAAACTGGAGTAAAATTGTTGAACTAAATTGGAGTATGGGTTTTACTCAAATTTAGGAATGCTATTTTTCTGAGTGCAGGAAACATACTTTTTCTCTTCCGTATAAAATGACTCATCTTTTCCCTAGAAAATGTTCCAATTTTGTCAACCTTTTCTCTGTTTTTCACAATTTCCAATTTTATTATTTTTATGTATTACTTACAGAATATCATATCATTTGTTGGGTACTTTTATTATCGCTTTTCTATCTTCTTCAAGCTCTAAAAAGTACGACTTTCCAAAAAAAAAAATCATTTCGAAATCATACACTGAAAGAATTTTCCTTCATAATATTTATGAAGCGATTTCATAAAATGCTTTTCATAAATTTAGTGAATTTATTCTTAATATGTATGAATTCATTCATAAATAAAATGAAATCTTTCATACCAAATTTTCATAAAACAAAATTGGTAAATTAGTGAAATTTAGTTTCATAAGATCAATGTAAGATTTCATTGTATTAGAGAAAAAAATTATTTTAAGAAAAACTCAGTTTTTAGTTAATAGGGCCGGGATAACAAAAACGTTAATAAAAATTTAATTTTTGACTCAAAATAGAAAATTCTCTTTTCACATTGTCGCCAACTACAATATAACCATTTGTATCAACATAAGTTTTCAAAAAAAAAAATATTTTGTGTTGACTTTTTTGGACTTAGCCTCGATAACCATAATTCTGACTAACACTGGATAATTATCCAGGTTAAGTCCAAAATTTTTAACTCAAAATTATTTGTTAAAGATTTGTTTTCACACACACACACATTGATATTGCTGTTGGCGAAAATTTTAAAAAATATTTTTTTATTCTGAGTGAAATTTTAGCATTTTCTTTAGATTTTCGTTATCGCAACTTAGTTATCCAGTCTTAAAGAAAAACAGCCATATTTCGTAAATGGAATAACAAATTTCCATAAAAAAATTCTGATTTTTTCATACTTTAAACCTTGAAAATATTCTTCCGCACAAGTAGGAATTTACACAATTGTGTAAATTGTATAATTTATTAGATCCAAAGAAATGTTTTTAAGTAAATTTAATACCCTATATCTAGTAAATGAACTATTTACTATGGATTTGGAAGATGGAAACTTAGTTAATTTTCCTACTTTTAAGGAAATTTTTACTGAACTAGAGGAAAATTGTTGAACTATACTTTAGTATGGATTTTACTCTGATTTGGGAATGCTATTTTTTCTGAGTGAAAAACAGTCAAAATACAGGGTTTTCCAACAAGAGGTGTTATTTTGGTATTCAAAGAATAACGCCATTTTTTGAGATAAATGATCGGATGTTTATTTCATAATAAAGAGGAAGGTATGCCGTTAACAACATCAGCCAAATGACCACCACGACCACGCTTACAGGACCATATCCTTTTCGTGAAATTTTCCATAACCAAATCGCAAATTGGCTGTCCTATGTCCTCGATAGCCTCACGAATTCTATCTTTGAGGTCTTGAATCGACGCTGGGCGACGTTGGCGTAGACCTTATCTTTCTCGTGGCACCAAAGGAAGAAGTCGCAAGGTGTTAAATCACAAGATCTCGGTGGCCAATTGTGATCACCTCTTCGCGAGATAACACGGTCCGGAAACTTTTCCCGTAAAAGAGCAATGGTTTCGTTGCTTGTGTGGCACGTAGCGCCGTCTTGTTGAAAGTAAACGTTTTCCAGATCAATACCATCCAACTCCGGCCATAAAAAATCATTAATCATCTCTCGATAGCGCAATCCATTCACTGTAACTGTTGATCCAACCTCATTTTCGAAAAAGTAAGGTCCAATGACCCCGCCGGACCATAAACCGCACCAAACAGTCACACGATGAGAATGGAGAGGCTTCTCAACAATAACTCTTGGGTTTTCCGAGCGCCAGATGCGACAATTTTGCTTGTTGACGTAGCCACCGAGGTGGAAATGCGCCTCATCAGTCAAGACGAGTGATTTGATTTATTTTTGTTGTGAATTTTAATAATTTCAGTGCGTTGTTGAAGCGAGTATCGTTCCATTTTTAGTAATGGCGTAGTTTCTACTTGTCAAATGTCAAAGAATAAAAGCTTCAAAAGTAACAGCTACCGAAATATCGGGTAATTCAAAATAACACCTCTTGTTGGAAAACACTGTAGTTTTAGAAAATGTCTGCGGATTTCCAAAATATATTCTATTACGAGGGCGATGTTTTCCAAAAGTGTTTGACGTTGTCGCTCCACGATCTATTCAGGAAAGAAACTGAGGAAAATTCCAGTAAGTTTTTCCTCAAACCAAGTAAATTTTTTACAAAATCGAAGTAAAATTTTCCCAAATCTAAGCAAAATTTTTCCTAAAACCAATTAAATTTTTACTAAATTTAAGTAAACTTTTCTTAAAACTTTTCTTTTCTTATCGCAGCTTTGTTATCCAGTCTTAAAGAAAAACAGCCATATTTCCTAAATGGAATAAAAAATTTTCATAAAAAAATTCTGATTTTTTTCATACTTAAAACCTTGAAAATATGAACTTTAAAAATATATTTATTTACATATTTTTATGTTTTCCAATTTAAGTGTCCGATTGGTTTCTTGCCACATTGCCAGTTATTGCCTTTGACATTTGAACGTGCATATGTATGTATATTGGGACCACATTTACAAGACTTTTAATGACTTTCTTACACCCCGACGATGCCGAGAAACAATTGTTTTTTTTTTGGCGGGGAATTCCTCAAATAACTTCCGTCTTTTGCATCACATTTCATTTCATTTTTCAAAAGTATTTTCTTGAAATTCTTAACAAAGAAAAATAATTTCATCTTTTTTACACAAGTCAGTGTATTCGAATGAACGAAACGTTTTGAGCGGCACATTTTACATTTTTCCCCGCGTTTCTTGAACAAACGAAAAAACCAAGCCCCGCCTTAATGGTGACTGCAAAACAAACAACAACTACAACCACCACCACTGCCGCTACGCTACCACTTTGTTGTTGCTGTCGGTGGTGGTGAGTAAATGATTCATGTGTTGATTGTTGTTGTTGTTTGCAAATATGGCGCTGTTCCGCCGTTGCCACATTGTTCCCATTGGAAGTGAGAGTGAGCTCTGTCAAGAGGAACGAGTGACATTTCGAAACGGGAAACCACTCAATTGGAATAGAGGAGAAGGAAGTAATGGTATGTTGAGAGAAAACTAAAATTATCAGGAAGCACGAAGAGAGGAAATTTTAAAAATATTAGTTTAGGGGGAAACATTTTCGACAAAGATATTCAAAAATATTAAACCAAAAATAAACCATTTATTTATTATGAATTACAATTACAAAGTAAATTTGTACTCTAACCTTGGGCAACAACTCAACTGAAATAGGGGAGAACGAAGAAGTGGTATGTAGAGAGAAGAGAAAAATTACCATCAGGAAATAAGGAAACAAGGAAGAAGCAAGAGAAGAATTTTGAAATTATTTTTTAGCAGGAAACGCTAAAAAATTTATTATGAATAACAATACAAAATACAATATAATATTTTAATCTGGGGTGCAGAGAGGCCGAGTGACGAAGACTATTTTATAGACATTTATTACAGCGACAGACCAGAGCCTCTGCTGCATTGGCATATGATGGGTGGTCCTACCCAGAAGAATTTTAGCTCCCCCCAGAATTTTAAATTTATTAAGTACTTATTTTTTTGCAGTGTTGGAAAAAGTATTAATTATCAACACAAAACGAAAAAAATAGCTTTAAAATTGAACGTGAATCAAGCCGTTTGTATTCAATTAAAGTTTTTTCATTAGTTTTTGTAATCTCCCAAATAATTTTTAACAAAATTGTATTAAAAGTTAAATTATCACACATCTAGCTGCGTGTGAATAAATAAATACAAAACATATTCATGTGTAAACACCCCTAATGTTTCATATCGTTTTAGAAACATTCGTTAATGGTAGTGATTTCTTTAACGGTAGTATTCACACAAACAACTTAAAACTGTTTTCAAAACGCTAATAAATATATATATATTTTTGCTTAAAATAAAAAAATATTTTTTCACATTGTCGCCAACTACAATATTAATATTTCTATAAAAAAATATTTTGTGTTGAATTTTTCGACTTAACCTCGATAACTATAAATTTGACTTACACTGGCTAAGTCCGAAATTTTTAACATAAAATTTCAAAATTTGTTTTCATACAAACATTGATATTCCCAGCGGGAAAATTTGGAAGGCCTCCCCTTAGAAGGCCTTCTCTTGGGATTAGGGTTTGGGGTCCGGGAATTCCCGGAAGAATTTGGACGGGAATTCCCGGGAAACAATTTTCAATTTCCCGGGAATACGGGAAATATTAAAAAAATAATATATTTATTATGTTGATCAATAATTTAATGTTACTATATAAATTGGAATTTTTAGATGTATTTCAAATTCATATATGTATTTACATTACTGACAATAATGAGTATTTGTTTATATTATATTACTACAAACAAAACTTTTTAAATTCGCTAAATAGCCATTTTATGCGAAACCCAGCTAGGGGAATAAAAACTTTTTGTGAGGCTATTTGCAGGATCTTTATTGTGAAATAAAAATATCATGCCGACAATATCTTGGCTTACATAATGTAAATGTTCTTGTTTCCCTAGAAGAATCTAGGTGAACATCTTCTTCAAGAAACTTTCAAGAGAAATCTAATAGGAATATAAATTTAGGCTACGGTGTATTGCAATGGCCATTTGTAAGAATTAATGACTGGACTATTTCAATATTTTTATTTTTTATGAATCTATTAAATTAATATTATTTTTTATGTTTCTATTGTTTCTCCAGACGAATGAATATTCATAACATTCTTCGTCATGAGTTATTTGTATCCTTAATCGTTTTCAATTTTGAATCTAGTGTAGGTGTCAGTCACTTCTACCTGCGATGTGAATATCCATTTCTGACGATTAGTCTACACCTTTTCAAGTTTATAACGAGAAAAAGTAATTTAAATTCAGAATATATAAGTTCATGATAAGAAATGTAAACTCATAACAGGAAATGTAATTCATAATCAGCACTGTAAATTCGTAATGTGAAATGTAACTTCATATTGAGAAATATAAAATCATAATAAGAACATACAAATTGATAATGAGATATATAAATACAAAATGAGAAAATCCAAATTGATAATGAGAAAATATAAATTCTTATTCAGGAATATATATTCATAAAATATAAATTCATAATCAGGAACTCTAAAATTTATAATCGAAGCTATGTATGTACGTTTTTCTATGGATATTTTCGTAGAAACACATATTTTATAAATTTATATTTTCACAATATGATTTTATATTTTCTCATTATGAATTCATATTATCTGATTATGAAAACTTATTTTCTGATTATGAATTTGGATTTTCTGATTACAAACTTGTATATTTCATTATGAAATTCTCATTATGAATTTATATTTCTCATTATGAATTAACATGTTCCTATTATAAATTTACATTACCCATTATTAATTTATATGTTCCTAATATGAATTTACATTTCTCAATATAAATTTGTATGTTCCGAATATAATCGTGAAAAGGTGTAGAGTAAAATATTTGTAAAATGAAAAATAATTTGTAAAATATTTTGACAATAACATTAGTTTTTAATTTGTAATATGACAGTATTGAAAAAAAAACACACCAGTTATTAAATGTTGATATTTTAAACCATTTTGGACATACCTATAAATAAATTACTTTTCCCGGGAATTCCCGGGATTCCCGGGAATGTAATTTTTCATTCCCGTTTTCCCGGGAAATGAAAAAGTCCGGGAAACCCCAAACCCTACTTGGGATCCAAAAGACATTCATGTATGCCTTCTGGAATTAGGCATTCCAGAAGGCCTTCTTCACGCATGAAAAAAGATTCGGCATACATTCTCACCTCGCGTCTCTAAGAAGGCCTACCAGAAGCACCAATTATCAGCATTTAGAAATCCTATACTCATTCCTGACTGCCTTCTTTGAGCAGGCATTTAGAAAGGCCTTCTCATTTCCTATTAGATAGATGCAATGGACATTCTTCATTGCCTTCCTTTAGAAGGCCTGCTAGCATGCTGTCAGAATGAAGGCAGTACGAATGGAGTTGATTTTATTATTTTTACGAGTTTTTATGAATGATATTTTTACAATTCTCCTGATTTAAACTCAATTAAAATATATTTATTTCAAATAATTGGAAATTATTTTTTTAATGTTTTGTTTAATTAGTGTTAAAAATATTTGTTGTTGTTGTCGTTGTGCCTTTGTTTGTAACAACTAAAAGAGGCAATATAATACATATCTACATACATCCTGACTTTCTGAGTCGATTTAGCAATGTCTGTCTGTCTGTGCATCTATTCCTGTAATCAAACTACAGGTCGCAATTCTTGACCGATTCAGATGAAAAATTATATGTGGATTTTTGCGGGGTAATACGAACGCTATTTAATAAAGAGTGATTTTTTTGAGGTTAGGATTTTCATGCATTAGTATTTGACAGATCACGTGGGATTTCAGACATGGTGTCAAAGAGAAAGATGCTCAGTATGCTTTGACATTTCATCATGAATAGACTTACTAACGAGCAACGCTTGCAAATCATTGAATTTTATTATCAAAATGCGTGCTCTGTTAAGAAAGTTCAGAAAGAAAGAAATTGTGTTCAGCGACGAAGCTCATTTTTGGCTCAATGGGTACGTAAATAGGCAGAATTGTCGATTTTGGAGTGAATATCAGCCAGAAGCATTGCAAGAGCTACCAATGCATCCAGAAAAAGTCACAGTTTGGTGCGGTTTATGGGCTGGTGGCATCATTGGACCGTACTTCTTCAAAGATGATGCGAATCGTAACGTAACTGTGAATGGTGAGCGCTACCGTGAGATGATATCCAACTTTTTTTTGCCCAAAATGGAAGAACTGAACTTGGTTGACATGTGGTTTCAACAAGATGGCGCTACATGCCACACAGCTCGCGATTCTATGGCCATTTTGAGGGAAAACTTCGGAGAACAATTCATCTCAAGAAATGGACCGGTAAGTTGGCCACCAAGATCATGCGATTTGACGCCTTTAGACTATTTTTTGTGGGGCTACGTCAAGTCTAAAGTCTACAGAAATAAGCCAGCAACTATTCCAGCTTTGGAAGACAACATTTCCGAAGAAATTCGGGCTATTCCGGCCGAAATGCTCGAAAAAGTTGCCCAAAATTGGACTTTCCGAATGGACCACCTAAGACACAGCCGCGGTCAACATTTAAATGAAATTATCTTCAAAAAGTAAATGTCATGGACCAATCTAACGTTTCAAATAAAGAACCGATGAGATTTTGCAAATTTTATGCGTTTTTTTTAAAAAAAGTTATCAAGCTCTTAAAAAATCACCCTTTATTAAGCAAATCGGTTTAAATGTAGATATAGCCTTTATACATGCTTTCATATAGATCCATAAAAAGACCCAGTATGATTTTTTTACGCTCTAAAAGACAGATAATTGCTCGGTGTTATCTGGACGTTTGCGCCCACTAACATCCACGACAATATATTTATCAGGGATGAAACAGAAAAACATTTATCTCCTCTTCAAGAACAAATAAAAAATGTTCTTACTTTATTACCAAAATATTTATCATATTCTTCATACTTTCTTCAGAAATATTATTACACACCCATTCCTGAAGACCTTCGAATTAGATGCTACACGATAGATAACTCATGCTTGCTTGCCTTCTTCGGATAGGCATGCTAGAAGGCCTTGCGAGAGAAGGCAGCGCGGAAGGTGTTGGATATATCGATGGGTATTTTCTACACACTTTTTGTTGTAAACGCATAACAAAATTCTGTGGCTCATTCCTACTTCCCTTCTTTCGCCAGGCCTGCCAAAAGAAGGCAGCAGTAAAGGTGTTCGCTTCGATTAAGGGTCGTGTGTTTCTTAAACTTTTTGACACAAAAGACAATAAAGTTCTGTACTTTAGTAGGTAGCACTTCCGATTAACAATGCGAAGATCATGGGTTCAAATTCCAGCCGATGCAAAAATGTTGAAAGATTTAAATTGAAAATTAATATACTGCCAATAACAAGGCCAGATATATTGAGAACATTCTGGTCCATTGGTTCGTCATATTTTTTATTTTTTTGCTTAATTTTTGGACCTTCTAGAAGGCCTTCTGAAAGGACTTTGGTTGCAGGCCTTCCAGAAGGTCTTTGGTAGGAGGCCTTCTAGATGGCCTTTTGCCAGAAGCCTTCTAGAAGGCCTGCAAATAGAAGCGAAAAGGAATGCTTTGCTCTCCAATCTTATCAAGCATGCCTTGTGCCTCCCTAAGAAGGCCCGTGAGAAGGCCTTGCGTGCGCCTTCCTTTTCCCGCTGGGTTGCTGACGTTTTTTATGTGAAGTGAAATTTTAACATTTGGTTTAGATTTTTGTTATCGCAGCCAAGTTATCCAGTCATTAAAAAACACCCCTATTATGCGTGCGGCTTTAAATGTTTTTTTGGCCTTTTAACAAAAATAGGAATTGGAGGGCTATAGCTCCCAGACGAATATCCCTCCTACGCCAATGCTCTGGTGGCAATCGAACCCAAAAACCCCCTGCTGATAGCCGAAGCCACAAGATCGGAATATATTTTTGGGATATGAAAATGGACTACATGTTATTGATAACTCTCTTGGTTATTGAGTTATCGGAGGTTAATGTTTAGAAAACTCGAAAAAAAATATTTTTTGTGTAAAATGTGGTCAAAACGAAAGAATAAAACAAAATTGTTTCGATGACTATCTTCGTTATCGAAATTGTAAAAAAACGATTTTTGGAAAAAAGACCTCAAAATAACAATAAAAATGGTAATCGAGTTATCAGAGGTTAATGCATAGAAAAAACCAAAGAATATATATATATATAATATAAAATAAAAGAAACAAGCAAAAACTTGAAGTAAGTTCGGCCGGGTCGAAATGTGGTAAAAACGAAAGAATAAAACAAAATTGTTTCGATAACTATCTTCGTTATCGTAATTGTAAAAAATCGATTTTTGGAAAAAGGACCTCAAAATAAGAAAAAATGGTTATCGAGTTTTGAGAGGTTTTTAGGCTTAGAAAATCCAAAAAATATATATAATAAAGTGTGATTTTTTAAAAGCTATAGAAAAGTTTTTCAAAAAAAAAACACATAAAATTCAGAAAAATGCATGAAATCTTTATTTGAATCGATAGTACGGTCCATATAATTTAATGTTTGAAGATTATTTCATGCAAATGTTGACCTTGACTGCGCCTCAAATGGTCCATCCGCTTAGTCCAATTTTGGCATTTCCACGTTTTTGAGTAACAGAGGCCCAATTGCAGCGAACGGCGACGAATCGATAATTGATGGTCATCATTAACACTGGCCGATACAGCAGCGATATTTTCTTCAGTTCGCACTCTACGTAAGCGTGTTGGTGGTTTAATGTCCAACAATGAAAATTCGGTGCGAAATTTAGTCACAATAGCCCGAATTGCCGCTTCAGTGGGTCGATTAAACTGACCATAAAATGGAAGCGCGCGATGAACTTTCTTAACAGAGCACGCATTTTGATAATAAAATTCAATAATTTGCAAGCGTTGTTCGTTTGTAAGACGATTCATGGTTAAGTTATAGACCAAACTGAAGATGTTCGATAGTGAAACAAAACACGAAACGTGCGTCAGCTGTTTAAACCAGTGTTGCCAAAAAGATAATAGCTAAAAAAAAACACCCATAAAAGAATAAATAAATTTTTTCAATGACGAAGTTGTTATCGTTATCGAAATTGTAAAAAATGATTTCTTTTAATTTGTTTTTATTTGAAAAAAGCTAAAAAAAACAGGTAACTTTCGATATTGTACAATGTTACCGAAAAAGATAGCCTCGCCCAGTGTGGGGCCCAACAGCACAATTCAGGATACAACAGGCCATTTCAAATTGTGGCCAACAATTTCTGGAGAAAATTTAAGATAAAAACACAATTTAGTAGGCCATACATTGGAGCAAAATCGCTATTCCTGAATTTAGCAAAAAATAAAAAAACATGACCGAATCAAATAAGCATCCTCGTCTACTACTACTACTACTTTTTTAAAACTTTTCTATTATTGAATTGTTTAAATATTTGACAAAGAAACTGACGATTAAAATAGTAATAAATTAAAAATAGTTTTGATACCACATTCTTGAGATTTTTTAAAATTATTTTTGTAGAATAATTTTCGCTTTTTAGTTGTCTTTGTAGTACATGTTATAATTATTTTCTGTTTTTGAATTTCTTTTAAATAAAAATACACATCATTTTTATAGAATTTTCATAATCGATAGCTATGGAAATTATTGATTACTAAGGCAGTTTTTTATTCTTCTAATTTTCGATTATGAGGCCATTGGAGTGGAAAAATTAAATTTTTCAAACTTTTGCGTCCCATAACTAAGCCAGATATTGATAGCATGCCGACTATTTCTTTCTTTTTTTGAGGTGATCTATCCAAATATGTGGGCACACACAGCCATTTTAATTCCTTCCTCTGAAATATCGTAATTTCTTCAAGCGAATCCCTTTAGTGATAACTTTCTTTAGGGAAGCAACTCAAAATTAAAAAAAAAACATTTTTTGTTAAAAAACAAAATACAGGGGTCATAACTACCCACTGTAAAAGTCGCCCAGCGTTATGATCCTATCTGTGTTTTCTGAATATCTTCTTTATAATTTTTGATTTTGCGTTGTTTCCCTTTTACATATTTATTTGATCTTATGGAAGCAACAACGTTTTGTAAATTTAACATGTTTTTATGAATTCTAAAAATTGCATTCAATAATTATAGGAAATATATATATATATATATGAATTTTCATACATAGAATTTTCATGTTTTGTTTTAAAAATGTTAACGACACGTTTTAGCTTTTATTTTTTTAAATTCTGTCAAATTTCCTTTAGACGTCTTTCGATGATAGGTGAAATATAAAAAAATAACTAATATCAATCGATTTATTATAATATTTTTATAATCTAATATTTGTATTGTAAAGAAATTAATTGATTCTGACATAATTGCTCAACGTTTACTGCTATCAAAACAATTTCTTTCAAATAAAACACGCGTTTTACTCAGAATAATTTTCTATCTAATTTGTACTCAAAATAAAAATATATTTTTATCACATTCTCGCTTAATAAAATATAAACATTAAATCGGGCCACTAAAAAATATAATTGCAAACAAATATATTTTTTTCCAAAATAGTTTTTTTTCGTAATTCTGCGACGAGTTTTAATATTAATTAGAGATTGTTAATACTAAACTAATACAAAAAGAAGCTTGCAATTTAAAGTATTTTTAGCACACATTCTCTTCTTTGATTTATATTTTTAACGGTGTTTTAAGGGTGCGAATAAGTATTTAAAAATAATTTTTGAAAAATTGTATACTTTGAAAATTTTTAGTCCTTTTAAGGGGCAAAAGGATTAGATAATGAGTTACTAAAAACGCCAATTAGCTCAATTTCACCTATAGTCTCAGATGTATTAATTGGTTCAAATGTAATATGGACTGTCGAGCAGTGTAATAAGAATTATTATGTTATTTTTAGAAATGATTTTGGTCGATCCCTGAATAGTCCAAAACTCTGGGAAGTGATACTATTTTTCTTGTAGATATTGTCGAGTGCAACAAGAATATGCTTATTAATCTTAATTTTTTTTTTTTTCAAAAAGTAACTAGATTTTCAGATTTAACATATTCTTGTACCAACCAGAAAAATAACATCATTTCCCAGAGTTTTCTAATTCAATCCTTTCGGTAGCACAGTGTTAATAGAAAACAAGTAAAAACGGCGTTAAGTTCGGCCGGGCCGAACTTTATATACCCTCCACCATGGATTGCATTCCACAGAGGTTGTCGGTTTTCGTAGAAATGCAGTAATATTACAGGAAAATATAATTATTTGCATATAGCCAAACCAAAACAAATACAAATATTGAAAAATTAATTTTATAAATAAATATAATATTTTAATTATTTCAAACCACGCTTATAAGGTAATGCTACCAATACGTCAATTTAAAAAATAAATATTCTTATATTTATATTTTCAAGGCCATAAATATTGGTAGATAGTGGGTGCTACAGTTGGTTGTATTTCCATTCTATTTGAATTCCAAAAGTATAAATTTTTAAAATCCATTATCAGACGTACATAGTGCAAAATAACCTAACTTCATGTTTCAACCAATTTTTGCCGTAAAAGAAAAATTAAGAATTTGGAATTTTTTTTTTGCTTGTCTATGCAGTCAGATTAATGTATACACCGAATTCCATGATTCCAGCTGCGTCCATTTGGTTGGTACCATTTTTACCCCCTTGACGTTTCTACGCAATTAGAATTTTATCATTCTAGCTGTAGTCGTTTAGTTGGTACTATTTTTATCCCTCTATACCATTGTATGCCTTGAAAGTACTTATTTCGAAAAATTCGTCTATTTTCCGTGTCTACGCAGTCAGAGGAATGTATACTCCGAATTTCATGACTCTAGCTGCGGTCATTAGATTGGTACTATTTTTATCCCCTTTTTTCATTTTAACCCCAGAAAGTACGAATTTTGAAAAATCCGTGTATTTTACTTGTCTATGCAATCAGAGGAATGTATACACCGAATTTCATTATTCAAGGTGCAGCCGTTTGGTTGGGACCATTTTTATCCCTCTATTCCTATTTTACCCCTTAAATGTACGAATTTGGAAAAAATACTTTTATATTATGTATCTACTCAATTAGAGGAATGTACACACCGAATTTCGTGTTGCTGTTGTCGTTTAATATGTACCATTTTTATTCCTTTTTTGCCCCATTTCACCCCCTACAAATAAGAATCACTTTATGGTGCACGTTTTTTATCAAGCAAATATAAACAGACATATTCAAAAAAACATGCTTAAATACGCTAAAATATTAGGGATTATTATGGGTATTTTTAGTCCTTGTGAGGGAAAAAATTTTCCCTTTGGGCCGATTTCGCCCCATTTCAATCCCAACCGATCTACAACTATAAGACGTATTTATGGAAAATTTGAACGTTCTAGCTCTTTTGGTTTAGATGCTAGCGTGCTTTCAACAGACGAACAGACGGACGGACGGACATGGCTAGATCGTCTTAGAATTTTATGACGATCAAGAATATATATACTTTATAGGGTCTCAGATCGACATTTCAAGGTGTTACAAACGGAATGACAAAGTTAGTATACCCCCATCCTGGAGGTGGAGGGTATAATTATTTGAAATTGTATCGAGGTAAATATTAATATTCCGTATTGCATTTGGGAACATTTATTTTTATATGTGGCCGGGTCGGTCTAATAACAATTTGTATTAAAACAAATTAAAATTATATATTTTTACTTACACTGTGCCTAGGCTAAGTCCAAAAATTTTAACCTGCATTTTTCAAAGAAAATCAGCCCTAATATTAATGAAGGAAAATTGTTTCACTGTTCCTTGACTTGTATATAGGTTTTGTTGCCGATCGCTAGTGTAACGTCCTTTTGCTAATCTTGTTATAGCCTTTTCGGACTGCTGGCGAAATCTACATTATCTCGATTTCTAATATAAAATTCCATAAAACTTGCAACTGAGATAAGCTCGATTTTGCGTACAGCCTGAAAAGTGTGTTACATTTCCTTAGGATAAATAATCAGAAAACAATGATGCAGGGTTACCCTATGTTCATTGTGGTTTACTTTATTTTCAAAATGGATGGCATGTCTCTGTTGCTTGTCTGCGGTTATGACGTTTGTTTTGTTCTTTCTCATTGACCTATTGATCTATTAATTTCCCTCCAAGGCCGCAATTTTGAAATAAAAAAAAACGAAAAAAACAGAAAACGTTTTTCTTTATGGCCTACAACAATTCTCTGGAGAAGGAAAAAGAAGTTTTTCTGAAAAAAAAACACGACAACAACAAAGAGTCAGACCACGACATAATTGTTTTGTTTTGTTGTTGAAGTGAATACAGTTCGTAACAACCGCAACAACAATAACGACGTTTTGCAGAGAAGAAGAAGAAGCTGAAAAGCAAAAAAAAAACGTAAAGAACTAAAATTGAAAACACGCAAATTTGCGTTTAAGTACTTGAAATGAATGTCTGTCCACTGCACACTCTGTCGCACTCCCAGCCATCCATCCGTTCCCCTGCTCGCCCTTTCCCCACTCGTGGACAAAATAAACAACTAATAAAATAATAACAAATAATGAAAAGATAAATAAAATCAACTGGAAGATGAACAAATACGGGCAGCAATTAACTGAAGTCTTCCCCTTCTGGTAGGCATTTGCCGGGGGGGGAGGTCAATAAAATTCCGTTGAAGGAAATTGTTAGGGTCAACCAACCCAGCCAGTGGTTTCCTATACTTGAGTTCAGTGGTAAGGACTTTGATAAATGACTTTGATAGCTGCCTGAATTCAGCATATGTATCAGAATGACTGATATGCTCGATCAATGAGTTCGAGGTTGTGGTTCCAAATATATTTTCGAAGCATCACCAGTTTGCCCTCCTCATGTTCTTGTGAATGATAACAGTAGGTGCCTTTAAGTTTAAGATTTCTGAAAATGTTAAAGTTGATTTAATTTATAGAATTGGTAGTTTTCTAAGCGCATTTGAAATATTTTTTTGAAAATTATACATTCCAGCATATTCCAAAAATATTGCGAGCTCGCTTCCCAACAAGCAAAGCAATACGAAAACGATTCGAAATTGTATCGTTTAGAAGTAAAATAATATTGCGGCAACTATAATATTCGTATTGCGAATTTTCCATATTTTTATGTTTTTCATATTTCAAATTAATAGATTACAGAAAGTGGTGAATAAAGAAATACAATAACCTCATCAATGATAAGTAGACATAAAACAACTAAGAGTTGGAAATTAAGTAGATGGACACCACTGTCGTTTTCGCCTTAAGTTCTTTACTATTTTGGTCTTTCGCATGTTTCTGGTTAATCAAATGGACGTTTTTGCACTTGGGTTTGGAAAAGAACCAAAGCATTTGCCCGAAAAGAAAACAAATGTGGGAGGCATCAGAAGGACCTTGGCAACTTCGCCGATCTTTGAACTTAAACTAAGTTTGGGAAAAATATTACCATGTGCAAAGTTTGAATTGATTTCTTTTCGTGAACACCTGCCAGACAGACGGACGGACGGACGGATGTACATTGCTCAAGCAACTTAAAAAGTCGTGAAACGGATTTTGTCCAAACATTCATACACTGCAAGAATTTTCCTTCATATTATTTATGAAGCGATTTCATAAAAAGTTTTTCATAAATTTCGTGAATCTTTTCATAATATGTGTGAAAAATTCATAAATAACATTAAAAGTTTTCATACAATTGTTTCATAAACATTTCATATTTCATAAAACAAAAATGCTAAATTAGTGAAACTTAGTTTCAAATCAGATCAAATAAAGATTTCATAGTATTAAAGAAACAATTCTTAAATATTATGAAATATATCATAACCAATAAAATATTGGTGTTATGAAATGTCTTCATACATATATAGTGAAAGATTTCATAGTTTTTATATAATGTTTCATAACGTACAACTACATCTTTAGTGTGTCGCCTTTATTCGTTGAATGCTAGCAATTCTCATTTGTACTCTGTTAACTCTGACATAAGTATGAACCCTGATTTAAGTCAAAGACATATTCATTGCAAAGACTCTCGCAATGGTGGTCAGTGTTGCCGTTTTGGGCTTTTCCTACCAAAATCGGTAGGTTATTTTTCGTTTGGTAGGATGGCAGACAAAACCTTATTTTGGTAGGTTTTGTTGAATTTTTATTACTTAAATAAAAATTATACAAATATATAATTGGGCCCTTCTGGGTATGGTATTAAAAGTAATATCAACGTCAGGCCAGTTTTCGAACACGTATATGAATGGCAAATAGGTCAAATTGTATAAGACATATTCGACATAGTTTTGACAGACGTATCCGGAGGAAATGTTCTACGCTGTGACGATAATATAATAAAAACATTAAAAACCTACGTGTTTGAAGTTGGGAAAATTTAAAAAAAAATCACAAATTCCAAATATCGATTGAGACACACACATATTTATATAAATGTTTTTTTATTTTTAAGATTTTTTGCTTGATATTGTTTATATTATGAATTTAGTTTGAAATAAATACTGGACCGAAGAGGAACTCACAACTCCCTTCTAAATTACAAGTTTCATGCTTTGGAAAGATAACTTCCTTAAAGAGTATATTTGACGAATATATTTTCAAGTTTTGCATTTAGGCTGTTTCCAGTCGAAATCAATTTTGAATTACTTTTCACTTGGAAGGACAATACTTGAAGAATTTATTTCATTTTATCAATTTCTTTGTTCGTCGGTTTTTTGCTAAATATATCTATTTATGTACGTATGTAACTAAACATATTATAACATATACTAAAAACTAATTTGTATAGTTAAATTTTTTTGGTAGGTTCTACACGATTTTGGTACTTTTTTCCGAAAATTTTGGTAGGAAATAATTCTTCTCAGTGGCAACACTGATGATTGGCTAGTCAACGATTCAGTTTTTTTTTTGCTTTTTTGGTTATATTGGAAACTTCAGTATAAATTATTACTATTTATGAAACTCTTTCATAAAATTAATGAAGTTTCTTCGTAAAATTTATGAAATTTTTCATACATCATATTATGAAAAATAATGAATTTTTATGACAAAAGTTCTTCGAATGAAGAACTGCATTTCATAGTTTCTAAGAATCGTTTTATAAATTCTGTGACACTTGTCAGTGATTTGTGATTTATGAATAGACAGCAGATTTTATGCAAAATCATATTTTGACGACGACATTCAATTATAACCATCTCCTATAATTGAATGTCGTCTTCACACAAATTATTTTACTTATAAAACATTTTAAAAAGTCAATGTAACCAATTTAATCTAATCTTATTTTGCATAGCTATATGGATATTTTAGGCAATTATGGATTAAAAATGGAAGTTGCATAAAAATCCGCTGTCTGTTTATGAATCATGTTCCATACATTTTATGAAATGTTTCTTTGGCGACTTTTTAATGAAATTCTTCAGTGCGGTTTCATTCTTTCAGTGTAGGGGGGTTATGCCACTTTTTCAATGCCTTACACTCTACTCTGTAGGTCTCATGTAAAATATCTAAGGATAAATGTAGAGGTTATGACACTCTTTATAGATGGATTTTTTTAAATTTTGAAATTGCGCCAAAAAATCCTTTACAATTTAGATAACATAATATTTCATTTTACTTGTATTACCATCGATAAATGTAGATGTTATAACGCGTATTGTATTTTATTTGTGAAAGGTGAACCTGGTATTTCAGCGAAAGAACAAGGCTTTGTTGACAAAAAAAAACGCTATGGATGAATGCAGGCCCGTGCGCAGGATTTTCCCCTGGGGGGGGTTTTCATCTACACTCATAAAAAAGTTAACCCTATAATGAGTAAAAATTAACTAAAATTTAGGAAACCAAGTACATTTTTACAAATTTATAAGTAGAATTTTGCTGAAATTTTCCTAAATTGAAGTAAATCTTTCCTAAAACCAAGTAATTTTTTACTAAATTTAAGCAAAATTTTCCTAAAATTAAGTAAATTTTTACTAAATCTTAGTAAAATTTTGCTGAAACTTTCCTAAAACTAAGTAAATGTTTACTCAAATCAAGTAAATATTTACTTAAACTGAGGAGAATTTTGCTGATTTTTTCCTTAAAACAAGTATTATTTTACTTAACACGGGAAAATTTTACTTAATTCAAGGAAAAAAGTGAACTTAAAATAAGTACAATTTAACTAAAAAATCATACAAATGGTTTTGCTTCAGAGTATGCAAAACTGATACAAAAAATGACAACAAAAGTTTAATGATACCTCTGCCATAAAGAGTTGAGCTATTACTCCATGATTGTTGAGAAGGCAAGATAGGCGCCTTCGCAGTGGTTGTTTAGAATAATTCATAAAGTAGTTAAGAAATAACAACTCGGCATAAATTTCAGTAAACATTTTAACTTCATTTTAGGAAAAAAACACATTTTGAAGTTAAAATTTCCTAAATGGAATTTTTTCCATACAAAAAATTTCAGATTTTTTCTCACCTTAAACTTAAAACATAAGTTTGAATTTACTCAATTGTAAGAATTTTTTATTAGATCCAAAGAAATGATTTTAAGTAAATCTACAACCCTTTTTTCTAGTAAATGAACTATTTACTATGGCTTTGAAGGAAGGAAACTTTACTCATACTTAGTTAATTTTCCAACTTTTTAAGAAATTTTTACTGGAGCGTTTGGAAACCTCTAATATTTTATTGCCAGGATCTTTGAGAAATATTTTGATACATTCGTCTGACAGACATTGTCGGCAAAATTGCATTTCAATAATCCATCTATCAGTACACTCAAAGGAATATGCCAGTAAAAGAAAGCAGAAAGTCTACTGCTGTTAAAAAAGAGACAGCAGATTTGTATCTGCTGAGATGGTAAACAGCTGTTTGCTGTTTTTAGCAATATATATGATACGCATATTGTCCCAAGCTAATATAAAAAATTCGAGCTAAACTCGCTTATGAACGCTTATCTATTTTTATATTTTAATTAACAACAGCCAATTTGCTGCAAACTCTTTAGCAGTGTGAATGGTGATGTAAGATTGCAGAAAACTGCTGTTATGCCAAAAAACAGCTGTAATAGCAAAAAAATGTCTGCTGATAGGCATTTTCTGTGATGTACACAGCGAATTTAAAGATTCCAGCTTCATCCGTCAGATTGGTCGCTTGTAACATATATGTAGCCAGTCGCAAAAATCGTTGCAATTGATGAAAAATCCAAAATTCGCCGTTGCAATTCCTTATAATTTAAGTTTCTTCATTCATAATTCTGAAACTTTTCATACACAAATTATTCCCCATGAAATCAGCAATCACATGCCAAAGAAATATTTTGGTATTCTCAATATAATAAAAAGTAAAAATGGCTTTAGAAAAAAATCCTTTCCAAATTTATATGCCAGATGACTGATCTGAGAATAGTATGGCATCAAAAACGGATTTTCGAGGAAATGGTTCATAGCCACTTTTGAATATAAGCCCTCGATATATATTTTGAAGAAATATTACACAAAAAACGATCAAATTCCTCGGCGATAAACCCTTCAGTCCCGCATTTTTCTATGATAAATGCAGAAAATTGGATATGCTTTTTGACAAAGTATGGGTCTACATAGGATGTCTAAAGAGTTTTGGGGTTTTTAATTTATATAGGACATGAGTAACAGGATGTTTACTCAAAATCTTTATACGCATATTCCGATTAAATAAAAAATATGTATTTGGAAATGTTTCTTCATTTTTATAATCTTACATATGTATAAATTCGAATAACAAATACAGTTTTTTTGTATTCGATGAAATGCAAGAAGAAACAACTAGAAATTTTAATCCCAAAAAACCAAATAATTGGTATTTTAGAGTTCGTTTTCCTACGTAGATCCAAGTTACTGAATTTGTTGTTTCTCTTTTGAATAATACGTGTACATATGTAACAAAATATATATAAATACTAACTCTGAAAAATATTTGACATAAGTGATAAATATAACAAAAATTTAAGTAAGTTTAAACTCATTTCTTATTGTTTCGCAATTTTAAAGTAGATTTTAAAACAGAGACCTATACGCAGAGAAAAAATGCATTTCATAGAAATGCAATTTTAAACAAGTGAACATCGTTTCTTCGTTTGTCGAAATGGATTTGTATTATAATTGCAAACTCCCAAAACATTGGAAGTAAAAAATACCGTTGTTGTTGCATCTGTGATGAAACTAGGATACATCGGTTCAGATTTAGATACAGCTCCATAAAAATGTCCAATCGCAAATCTTACATCTTAGAGCTCTACAAGCATCAAGCAAATTATTTGCATTTATTAAGAATATTTTAGATTTCATTATGATATCATAGGGATTCTTATCTACACTTTTTTAAAATTACTAAACAATTTTGTTATTGAATTTCCAAACTTTTTTTGCAGTACACAATTAAAAGTTCAAAAGATATAGCTCTAGTCGAATGTCAAGACGTGGTATCGGTTAAAAAAAAAGAAGATTTTCCGAACAATTTGGTGTCCATTAGCGAAATTAGCACTACACAATCTTGAAATTGGCACAATTCGTTTAGTTTGTTTGTATTTGTCATAACCTTTGTCCAAAATTCAAGAAAGTGTCCACGATTTTTTATGTAAATTTCGTGTTTTCACGATTTTACTGCAAATTTACCATTTCAGGCGAGTTATTTTAAAAAGACCTTAAAAATTCTATATTTTATTGCTTCAGAAAGTCTAGACGGTTTAAAAAAGTATATGTTCGAAACCTCTCTGGGGGGGGGTTTGAACCCCCAAAACCCCCCCCCTGCGCACGGCCCTGGATGAATGTAGAAGTTATGACCCTTATCGCATCTTATTTTTGCACGGTGGAGAAATGTCAATATATATTTTTTAATGACACGGTATACGATTTATTAGCGCTAAATCTTATAATAAATTTCAACAATCAATATTAAAAAACTCAAGAACTTAGAAAGTAGCGCTGTTTTTCTTTAAATAAGTAGTTAATATTAATTGTTCACACACTGAAAGAATTATATTCATAATATTTATAATTTTGTCTTAACCTCAATGACAATTTTCATTAAAAAGTCGCCAAAGCAACATTTCAAAAAATGTATGAAACATGTTTCATAAAGCACAAATCAATGAAAAGTGTCATAGAATTTATGAAACATTTCTTGGAAACTATGAAATGCAGTTCTTCATTCGAAGAGCTTTTGTCATAAAAAGTAATTATTTTTCATAATACGATTTATGAAAATTTTCATAGATTTTATGAAGAAACTTCATTAATTTTATGAAAGAGTTTCATGAGTAGTATATACTGAAGTTTCCAATATAAACAAAAAAGCAAAAAAGGTCTGACTCGTTGACTAACCAATCAACACACACCGCCATTGCGAGAGTCTTTGCAATGAATATCAGAGTTACAAGCCGACCCAGAATTATCGGCGGCGGCAGCTTTAGGCTGATTTGCCGGCTCGTTCTGTCATTCGATCACCCTTATTTATTTGACAAGTTTGGGAAAAGGGAAGGAACAATTTGTATTAGTTTTTAATATCTTTTTCTTCTATATTTTGGCAAGTAGTTCAATATTCGTTAATATTAGTCAATGTTTCTATAATTTCATATTATTATACAACTATACATACAACTATTTTTTGGGAGTATGATTCCAATCCCAAAATTTATAATATAAATGAATTTAATATTTTTTTGCAATTACAGCTTTCCATGTGAGGCATGCTAGACCAGACATATTGAATATCACAATCCTTCTAAAGAATGATAAAGCTCTACGTACTTTGACAAACTACAGTAGCACAATAATAATAAGGTTCATACTCCAAAGGTGTCAAATGATATTATAATCGGTGGACAGTGCAACTTCATGTCCTAAATATAAATATGTGTACCGACGACGATCATCGTTGCGAGATTTGTGGCTTTGTGCCCTACACAAGAGTGACCAAAGAGAAGCATCTTCAGCACCATGACGATAAAGCCTTCCAAACAACCACTTTGCTTAGAGTAGCTGTTGTTTATTGATTTTTATAGGAACACATGGCCACGCATACTGGAATTGACTTATATAAATGAGACTTTCAAATCAAAATACAATCATTCAACTTTCTTTAGAAGTCATTTTATTGTGGGATACCAAATTCGAAGAAAAGTCCATTTCACTGTAGTAGAATGTCTAAGTCGAAAGTTAGATTTTCTTTTGTAATTTTAAGTGGGTTGTCTATTTTTGTAGTGAGATTTGACGGAGTTCTAACTCGGCGGCGTGGTTGAAGTCGATGTGAGCCGATGAAAACGGCGGAGGCGCGGCTCGTGCAGAATCATGCGGCGGCTTGTCGGCTCAAAATCGGTCGGCTTGTATCTCTGATGAATATGTGTTTCAGAGTTAACAGAGTACAAATGAGAATTGCTGGTTGTAAGTACTATGAAATCTTTCTTTGATCATATGAAACAAAGTTTCACTAATTTAACAATTTTGTTTTATGAAATATGAAATGTTTATGAAAAAAAATGTATGAAACATTTCATGTTATTTATGAATTTTTCATATATATTAGGAAAAAATTCACTAACTTTATGAAAAACCTTTTATGAAATTATGAGACTTGATCAACAAGAAATATCGGGCAGCATCACTAAGAGAGTTGCAAGCTACTTTCTTGTTAAGCGAGTAAATTTCATACAAAATTATTCTTGTAAGCCCAATCGAACAGGCCTATTGTAGTTGGCGAAAATGTAATGTTTGCATTTGAGTAAACATTAGGCCTGTTCGATTGGGCTTACTAGCTTAATTTTTGTATGGAATTTACTCGCTTAACATGAAAGTAGCTGACTACTCGCTTAGTGTTGTTGCCAGATTTTTGCTGTTGATCCATCGAAGAAAAACCAATGGGTAACAATGATGCCACCTTATCCAGTATCTTAGTCGTAAACTAGTAAGTCCAATCGAACAGGCCTATTAATTCATAACTCGATGCATAACTATACAGTCCATCCAAAAAGTCCAAAATCTTCAAGCAAAAAATACGATTTTTTTAAATCCCTTTACTTCTGCAAAGTGTTATCAACAATACCATACCATTTCCCTACCTCAGAGCCATCGATCATGTATAAATTTTCTACGAAAACTTCAGTGCTGATGGTCAGAATCACAAGACATGCCGAAATAAGGATTTTTTATATCCATGCCCCTGCAGCTAAAACTACCAGGCCAGCCTGTGTACAAGTACAAAAGTTATTTGCAGACATTGTATTTAAACTGACTTGACTGGCTGGCAATGAATGTAAATTTATGAAAATTAATTATCTCTAATCATAGTGTTCATATGAAAGGCCATTAAAATCAAACCGTTGATGGTGTTTTATGGTCATAACTACCTATAACTACTTTGTACATAAATAAAGCTTTCACGTTCCACTCCCCTCTTCCCTGGTACTACTGGTTCAAGCTATAATGGGGTTTAGGTTTTTGCGAACATTGGTTTTTTCTTCTTTACAAAAACCAACAGCAAATTAAACAAATTGTTATCTCAGCAGACATCGGACATTTTTTTCTAAATCAAAAAAACAGGAAAATTACCAAAAGAACAGAACTTTGTAGTCACAAAAGTTGAATAAATCCCATGTTGCCACATTCTGCAAAAAAAAACTTGGTGACAAATACCCGCTGAATAAAAGTGGGACCATGTTTTTGTTTTGGCCTAGCTGGCCTGGCCAATAAATCATTTACATGAATTACCACATTATTATTTAAAAAACCTAAAAAGTAAATTCGTGTCTGTCTCGCTCTCTGGAAAAATAAAAACTAAACAAAGCGAAGCATCGGGGTGTGAGTCGAGTTAAAAACATGGTAACCTCTGGGTGATGGTTTGGGTGATGGGTGGCTGGCTGGCTGGTTGGTCGCTTAGACCAATGGATGACATCGTGTAATGGCCATTTCACAAAATGGTCGTAGAGGAAGTGCATGGAAAAACACCAACGCTTTCGTCAAAGTGTCCGAAATGGGGGTGTTTTTAGATTTGCTTTTCATTGCATTTAACACTAATGGCCGATAACAATTTAAATACCGAAATAATTGACAATGGCAAATAAAATCATGCGCAAGGGCGATGGGTAGGGGTGGGGTTAATGCGACGTTTGGCGTGATTTTGGCATTGAAACAAGTGTCAGTTTGGCTTTGCAGAAGAGAAAACGCAAAATATTGCTTTGAATTTTAGAAAATGCAAAGGATTATTAACCAAAATGATTCATGAATGGTATTAAAGTCTTCTAAACTATGCCTTCTTTGCAAATTTGAAGTAACTTATAATTCAAGTAACACATTTGCACGAATATTATAAACAATCGAAATGAAAAAAGAATTTGAAAATCGGGCTACCCACATGCAACTTGTTTTATTCATTATTTTTCGAAAAAATCCTATTAGAAAATCCTCTGTGTTATGTACACCCCAAGTTTAAAGATCCTGTTTCAGTCATTTGTGAGGGTGTTTTTCTTGCGCTAAAGAAAAAATACCCCTCTATGACATACTCCTCAAGTTTTACGATCCTGGCTTCAGCTGTTGTGTTAGGGGCGGTGATCAATCAAAGTCACACGTTAACGAGACACATTAAGAAACTGAAATATGTATTTATTTAATTTGTATAATTTAATTATTATTATTATTATTATTTTCTTTATGAATTTGAGAAAATAATACGTTTTTTTATGTAGTTCTTTTTAATTGCTTTCAAAAATAATTGAAATAATTAAATGACAACCAAACTCGGTGACGCATGCGTGACATGTTGTCAACAAAGAGTTATTGTTGGAGGCGGATTGCAGCGACAATTGCTGCAATTAATGTTGGAAAGCTTTGCTTTAAATTACCAATTTTTTTGAGTTTACTTACAATAAACCCACTAGAAAAAAACTCAGTTGGAGTAAAGTCAGAGGAGCTTCTATAAAAATGAATGATCAAAACAATTTACATTGGAACAAAGCTTACATCAAAAGTTATTTATTATACAAATCTGTCATAAAATTCTTATAGGACAAAGATTTTATAAAAAGCTTATTTGGCAATGTGTTCATAAAAAGCTTATCATGGAGAAAATCATAACAATCTTATTAACCCCTCATTTTGTAAAACGCAAGCTTTCCCGTTTCATTTTGTGTTGTAACACCCTTATTACGGAAAGCTTTCAGACAAAAAAATCTTCTTAGGAAAACTTTTTAAAATAAAAAGCTTTTTTAAAGTAAAAAGCTTTTCAAAATAAAAAGCTTTTCAAAATTACAAAAAATACTTTTTTTATAAAATCTTACAGAAAGATTTTATAAAAGAAAAGATTTAAGCTTTTTATGAAAGCTTTTTCTAATATGCTTGTGTAGTATTTTTGCTTTGTAAGATATTTTTTTTATGAACGAAGCTGTTTATCTTTGCGTTATACGATTTTTATGTAAGCTCTGTATAAAGGTTTTTATGAAGGCTTATCTAACAGTGTTTTGATGAATGTTTTATGACAAAAGCGTTTCGGTTTTTGTGATAAGTTTTTTACGAAATATTTGTAAAATATTTTTATATAATTAGATATTTATGAAATCCTTAATAATAAACTGTTTATTAAAGCTTTGCCTAATAAATTTTTATGCAAGTTGTGTCCGTTTGAGGCATCTTAGAAACAGATTGACGAAAAATACAGGGTTTTCCAACAAGAGGTGTTATTTTGGTATTCAAAGAAAACTTCCATTTTTTAAAGATAAATGATCGAACGTTTATTTCATAATAAAGAGGAAGGTAGGCCGTTAATAATGAAAAACAACATCAGCCAAATGACCACCACGACAACGTTTACAGGACCATATCCTTTTCATGAAATTTTCCATAACCAAATCGCAAAGTGGCTGCCTTATGTCCTCGACGCTAGGCGACGTTGGCGTAGACCTTATCTTTCACGTGGCCCCAAAAGAAGAAGTCGCAAGGTGTTAAAACACAAGATCTCGGTGGCCAATTGTGATCACCTCTTCGAGAGATAACACGGTCCGGAAACTTTTCCCGTAAAAGAGCAATGGTTTCGTTGCTTGTGTGGCACGTAGCGCCGTCTTGTTGAAAGTAAACGTTGTGCCCAGATCAATACCATCCAACTCCGACCATAAAAAATCATTAATCATCTCTCGATAGGGCAATCCATTCACCGTAACTGTTGATCCAACATCATTTTCGAAAAAGTAAGGTCCAATGACCCCGCCGGACCATAAACCGCACCAAACAGGCGCACGATGAGGATGGAGAGGCTTCTCAACAATAACTCTTGGGTTTTCCCAGCCCCAGATTCGACAATTTTACTTGTTGACGTAGCCACCGAGGTGGAAATGGGCCTCATCAATCAAGATGATTTTTCGATGGAATTCCGGATCATTTTCATTCATCTCAAGGACCCAATCAGCAAAGACACGACGTTGTTGATGATCGGCCGGCTTGAGTTCTTGTGTTAACTGAACTTTAGCCTTAAGCCTTAAGACCCAAGTCATTATGCAAAATACGATGTAATGGCGTTTGTGGAATGCCCAGTTCCAAAGAACGACGAAGAATGGACAAACCTGGGTTGTCTTCAACACTTTGGGCTACAGCAGCAATATTCTCAGTTGTTCTGGAGCGACGTGCACGGGTTTTATTCTTCACATCACTAACTTGTCCCAAAAGCTCGAATTTTTCCACCAATTTCTGTATTGCGGTCCGACAAGGTGCTTCACGACGACCCAAAAATGATTTTGTTTTGCGAATTGTGACTGCAAGATTTTCACCATTTTTGTAGTGCATTTTAATAATTTCAATGCTTTGTTGAAGCGTGTATCGTTCCATTTTTAGTAATGGCGTAATTTCTACTTGTCAAATGTCAAAGATGAAAAGCTTCAAAAGTGACAGCTACCGAAATACCGGGTGATTCAAAATAACACCTCTTGTTGGAAAACCCTGTATTTCCATAATTTGGAAATTTGTGTGAGATTAAGCTTTCAGCGACAATTATGAGTTTTCGACTTTATTTATCATCTCAGCCAAATTTCACCATCAACCCATAGTCTTCAAATATTTATTAGAACCCGTTTTAAATGTTTCATATTAGGTTTTATATATATTTTATGCTTTTTTTGTTCAAAAAACTGGAGATATGGTGGTGTTGTATCCACTTTTTTCCACAGCGCAGTCCTCCCTCACCCTCCGCCTCCCCCCCCCCCCCCCCCTTCACATTAAATACACAACGTATATAATTTAAATTTAATGTTCAGTGATGTCAATTAAATGTAATTATTATGTTTACCCGGGAAAATAACAACAGCGTAAATATGGCCACAGAAATGGACGGCAAGCGTACCCGTCCGTGCAATGGAACATGGGGAACAGGTCCTGCCACTGACTCCTTTATTATTATTGGTGTTTGTTATTCCGTTTGTAGATAGGAAACAAGTATATATAAATGTGGAGGATAAAAATTATACAAATGTACGAGCGTTTTTGTTTGTCGTTTCTAAGGTTATGAACAGAACAGAACAGGTACATCGGTCTATATTTATAGTTAACAACAATTATACTCCTATGTTGTTGTTGTCGTTGTTAACATTGTCGTTGTTTAGGCTTTAATTGTTGTTTGCTGAAGGCGACCATATTGGTTTTTTCTGTGCTGGTGGTTCTGCTTCTGATGGTCGCGATACAATGGACAATGGCGGCGCGCATTGTCAAATCAACAACCCGTCGTTGGTGTTAATGATGGTCTGGTCATTGTCCAAATGGGTTACACACACGAATAGTTTAGGTTTTCAAAAAAAAACCTAAACTCCAGCAGGGTGGGACACAAGTTTGGTATGCGAATTAAAAACCATTGTCTAGGATAGATAGAACCTCTCGTTCTGTTAAATGCAACGCGAGCTTTTGGTATCTGCGAGTGCCTCGGACGCGACATTCGCACGCTTTAAGAAAAGCCAAAAACAAGAAAGAAACTGAAAAAGTCGATCAGCATTTTTAGTGTTCTAAAGCGCTTAAAGAGTACTACATTTTAAAATTATATCGTCAGGTTCTAGTACAAAATTATAAACAATTTTACATTGAAACGGACGCCAAAAACCAGAAGTACTTTTGAAGCTCTTATAGAAATGTACAAAGTTCAGCGATTTTTTGAGAGCTTTGTTTATCCATATATATATGTGAATGAAGGTCAGAGGATATATTTCGTTCGTAGATTTATGAAATATGAGAATTATCTCTTAGATTCTTTTAATTAGGTACAGCAGAAATACGGACGCAACAAAACGGACGCGACACATATTTCCACTCGTAGTAAAAAGAATTCGTAATTTTCGTTATAACACTTAAACTTTTAATAAAAATAAAAGAGAACAAGTAACTTTTAGTTGTCGAAATAAGGAAAAAATAAATTTAAAAGCTATTAGTGTGGTCTGATTTCATTTTTTTGGTAGACCTTTTAGGGAGATGCCCATATGCATTTTTATGAAAATCTTGTCTCAGAATGGATAAGCACGATTTATGAATGTTTTGTAGGTACACATCGAGGAAATTATATATTCTTATTTATTATCGCGTTTTTTGTGTAAAGCTTTGTTAAATAATATTTTTATGGAATTTGTGTATTATTGCGTAACTTTTTTTGGAAGATTTTTAATAATAACTTTTACGAAAGCTTTGTAAAATAATCTTTTGTATTATTAGCTCCTTATCAAATCTTTTTGTAGCAAGATTATATAATAAGTATGAAAGCTTTGTCTAATGAGGTTTTTGAGAAAGATTTGCACAATAAGGTTTTAATGGGAGATTTGTATAATAAGCTTTGCGACATATCATATGTTTTGTATTAAAGCTTTGTGTATTATTCTTTTTATGCAAGTTTTGTAGTTTATAACATCTATGTATAATAAGCTTTGACAAATAATGTTTTTATAAAAGCTTTGGGTCATACAGTTTTTATGGCATAAACATGCTTGTTGCAAAAGCTTTTTAATGGACGGTTTTGAAAATAAGCTTTTTAATCCTGTTTTTGTATAACGCGAGCTTTCGCGTTGCATCATTTTCCATGTAATTTGTTTTTATAATAACAACGAAATTTACAGAAAAAAACGCGAGCTTTCGCGTTACGTTTTACAAAATCGGAGGTAAAACATTCTATAATACACTTTTATGAAAGCTCTATTTACGACAACATAAAAAAAAAACTTTTTATGAAAACTTTGTTTACTATTTTTCCATGAAATAAAATCTATGAAATATTGTTTTTTATACCTTCCACCTCCAGGATGGGGGTATACCAACTTTGTCATTCCGTTTGTAACACCTTGAAATATCGACCTGAGATCCTATAAAGTATATATATTATTGATTGTCATAAAATTCTAAGACGATATCGCCATGTCCGTCCGTCCGTGTGTTGAAAGCACGCTAGCATCTAAACGAAAGGAGCTCGGACGTCCAAATTTTCCATAAATGCGTCATATAGTCTTGGATCGGTTGGTATTGATACTGGGCGAAATCGGCCCAAAGGAAAAAAATTTCCCTAACAAGAACTGAAAATACCCATAATAACCCCTAATATTTTAGAGTATTTAAGCATATTTTTTCAATATGTCTGCTTGTAATTACTTGATATTGGGCATGCGTATTTCTTCCTATAACAAAAACGTGCACCTAAAAGTGATTTTTATTCGTAGGGGGTGAAATGGGGCAAAAAGGGATAAAATGGTACCTATTAAACGACAGCAGATAGAAACACGAAATTCGGTGTATGCATTCCTCTAATTGAGTAGAAAAATAATATAAAAATATATTTTCCAAATTCGTACTTTTAAGGGGAATAGAGGGATAAAAATGGTACCGGCTGCACCTAGAATAACAAAATTCGGTATATACATTCCTCTGATTGCGTAGACACGTAAAATAAACGGATTTTTCGAAATTCGTACTTTTTGGGGTTAAAATTTAAAAAAGGGATAACAATAGTACCAACCAAATGACCTCAGCACGAGTCATGAAATTCGTAGTATACATTCCTCTGACTGCGTAAACACGAAAAATAAAAGGTTTTTTCCCCAAATTCGTATTTTCAAGGGGTACAATGGTTACAGAGGGATAAAAATAATACCAACTAAAGGACTACAGCTAGAATTCACACTAATTGCGTTGACACGCAAAATAAAAAAAAAAAATAGAATATCGTACTTTTAAGGGGGTAAAAAGGGGATAAAAATGGTACCAACCAAATGGCCGCAGCTAGAATCATGGAATTCGGTGTATACATTCCTCTGACTGCATAGACACGAAAAATAAAAAGATTTTTCCAAATTCGTACTTTTAGCTTTTACGGCAAAAATTTGTGGAATCATGAATATTGAATTGAATCATGATAATGGATTTTCAAAATTTGTACTTTTGGAATTAAAATTGAATGGAAATACAACCAGCTGTAACATCCACTATCTACCAATATTTATGGTAATTAAGTTTTTTGAATATATGTATATAGTGTAAACGTATTAGTAGCTTTGCCTTATAAGCGTGGTTTGAAATAATAAAAATATTATATTTATTTATAACATTATTATTTCAATACTTATTTTTGTATTGGCTTAGCTATATTAAAAAAAATATATTTTCCTGTAATATTACTTCACTTCAACGAAAATCAACTGCCTCTGTGGAATGCAATGTCCGGCCGATCTCTGCGTCTTTTATACTTGTTTTTGCAACAACAACAATTTGTACAGAAACTAACGCGAGCTATCACTTAGCTATCTCTTATTTCGGCTCGAATATTCTCCTTCAGCTGTTCAACGATTCTGGGTTTATTGAAATAAACCCTCATTTTTAAATATCCCCAAAGATGCAGAATTTTTGGAAATTAAACGTTCAAGTTCAAATAAGATTCTATGATTTTGGTTGGTTGGATAACGTTGTAGCTTTCCACGATTAATCTCCCAGATTTATTTTACAAGGCCTAGAACGAAAATGGGGAAAATTAAATTAGAGAAGTTATTAATTTTTCAAATCCTTTCGCGACTTTTGCCACAACCTGCATGATAAGAGAGATTTTCACAATCTTTTTGTAATAACACTTTTTATTTGCATATTATGTTTTTGTGACAGCTTTGTATAATATGCTTTTATGAACGCGTTGCAATATTGTAACGCGAATGTTCTTGTTTTTTATGTATATTTTGTTATTGGTATAAAAACAATTAACATAAAAATAACGCAAGGCGAATGCTCGCATTTTCCAGAATGAAAGGGTTTGTCAAGACAGACAGAAAAGCTGTGACTTGCCACAGAAAGGGGAACACGACAGTTGTTTCTTCTTCTTATTGTTACAAAAGCCGTTTATATGGAAAATACTATGAGATTTCGCATTATGTTTTGTGTGACATGAGGAAGGATGCTACGTCCCTTCGAAAGCTTGGCCTCAGATAGGAAGTAAGATACCGAAAACATTAATTTCGGTCCTCCCAAATGACTTCAATGAATTATTTTCACCTGCAGCTTTCTAACAGCTGGAATATGATTTTGTCGAATTGAATATGCTTGCAACAATGTACTCACTGTATGTAGTCTATATCCAATTAACTTCGATTTTCTTCATCTTATCTCTATATCTAAACGAAGTCATTATTTTATTCCTTTCAGCGATGTTTTTGAAGAAAATAAGTAGAAGTAGTAAATTCAATTAAACAGTTTTAGCGCTCTATTTAGGAAAATTTACAACTTTTTTGCAGTTTAATTAAAACAACCGCACCACAGTTCGCCGCCATCACCATCCCATCGCCACCGCCACCAAAATAAATTGTTTACTTCATTATTTTCATATGAGCCGTAACTTATTTATCATTTTTTCGGGGAGTCTCAATTTATAATTTTTATAATTAACTTTAGTTTTTTACTTCGTTGCTTTTCTTTAAGCGGCGTTTTTTTCTTTCTTGCTCGGTGGCGGCAATGCTGCTGTTGCCGATATTGTTGCACTCATTTCGTATGCATTTCTCAGTGTCTAATTTCTGCCTTTTCGCTATTTTTTGTTGCCGCTACAATCTAATTAAATATTTATAAATTAAAAACAAAAAAAAAAAACATAAATTGGGTGCGCCTCTGAGCCACATCTATGCCACCAACAGCACCGCCACCACCAGCACCACCACCGCATACCTCAACCATTCCAATTTCTGTTGCTTTTCCTCTTCGAAAGACGTATCTCTTTTCCAAGGCACAATCTGTGATCAACGCCGTTTCTACGTTGGATTTTATTTTATATGAAAACATATTTTACAATTTTTAATTGCTTAATATTATCTAAGGAGTTAAAGAACCAGATTTCCGTCCCAGAAATAACAACGAAAGGAAAACCTCGACGAATTTACGATGAATGGCCAAAGTCAGCTCCTCTGAAGGGCGAGTGGCAGGTAGTACGCTTTCCGATTACTTTAAAAGCTAAAGGGAAAATCCGCTGTTTTTGTTTTCATTTTTTTTATGTAATTGAAGATATGACTAAAAGTCGTTAAAATGTTGATTAAAACTTTATGAATAAACGCAAGGGCAGAGTTGCCAAGAGTTGAATTAAAAATGAAATTTTTAAAATTTAATTTAAAACTCAGCCACAAGTTTCGACGAAAACGATGTTTTCATAGAAAGTGTTGCCACAGAAAGCTTTGATTTAAAAACAAGTTTGTACCTGAAGCAAGTAAGCTTTTTCATAAAATGAAAAGTTTTCATAGAAAACGTTGAAGCAGTACAAAGTTTTCATAGGAAACTTTGACGCTGGACAAAGTTGTCATAGGAAACTTTGACACTGGACAAAGTTTTCATAGGAAACTTTGTCGCTGGACAAAGTTTTCATAGGAAACTTTGTCGCTGGACAAAGTTGTCATAGGAAACTTTGACGCTGGACAAAGTTGTCATAGGAAACTTTGACGCTGGACAAAGTTGCCATAGGAAACTTTGACGCTGGACAAAGTTGTCATAGGAAACTTTGACGTTGGACAAAGTTGTCATAGGAAACTTTGACGCTGGAAAAAGTTGTCATAGGAAACTTTGTCGCTGGACAAAGTTGTCATAGGAAACTTTGACACTGGACAAAGTTGTCATAGGAAACTTTGACGCGGGACAAAGTTGTCATAGGAAACTTTGACGCTCGACAAAGTTGTCACAGGAAAGCTTGTCGCTGCGCAATGCTTCATAGGAAACTTTGTCGCTGTGCAAAGTTTGTCACCGAGCAAAGTTTTCATAGGAAACTTTTTCGCAATCAAATTTTTGAAAATAAAGCTTTATCAATGTCAAACTTGTTTCCGGTTTGTTTTTGTATCTATGACATAGTTTATAATAGAAAATAGGCAACTGTTTTATTGAACCGCTCGTTGATCCTCAGTCACACAAGAGTTAAAATTTCCATGGAAATCTTTCCAAGTCAGTGCATCTCAGACAATTGTTGCCGCATGTTCATGGAATCTGTTGTCCCTATGGCAACCATTTTAATTACCCACAACATTGTTGCCTGCTCGTTCAATGATTACAATGCCAGCAATCCCTCCGAACATGAATTCTGGACAAACTCCTCCCCGCCGCCAGAAAGCAGGCCGTATGCAGTTGGTGGGGAACAGGGGACCCATCCGAAACCCTGCACCACATACACACATACATGTGGCACCTGCTCGCTGCACTTGCTCTAGCTGGCTAGCTGAAGACATGGAACAGGCCAAGAATGCGCGGAGGAAGTGCAAGTGGAAGGAACGTTAAATGTGGAAATGAAAGAATGTTTGAAGGCAGCCTGCTTAGCTGCTTAGGCAAGTGGCTGGTTGGTTGGCTGGCTGGTGGCTGGCTTGTTGGAGTTGTTGCTCAATTCAATTCACTTCACTTTACTTTAAAGCTAATGCGTGCGTGCACTGATATGCTAATGTTGTCGACGATTCGTCGTCATTGTCGACATCATGAATATGGCCGGGTTGTTGTTGTTGTTATTGCTGCTGTTAATGTTGCTGATATATTTTTTGTATATAAGTACGAGTCCCATGTATTTCCCCCACACCCCGGCATATACATATGTACGTATGATGGTCCGTATATACCGAACAAACGGCCCTTTTAAATGCCTCTAAAAAGGAGTTTACGGCAAAGATGAAATGAATGGCAAAGAGGCTACAGAAAAAAAAACGAATTCACTTTGTATGGCGAGGCTTAAGCATTTTTATATGTTCATTTAATAAATCATTTATGAATTATGACTTTATTTTTTATTTAGTTATATACCAAAAACGACTACAAAACATCCTTAACAGCGTCGTTTCCACTTCTCGCATTGTTAGCAGCTACATATGTGTGCTGTGGGCACAGCCAGCAACTATAAAAGGTTACTTCCCCGCCATGCGATTGCGGGAAATCCAAAATTATTTATTTAATTTTTATTTTGTCGTAGCATTTTGTTGTTTTTTGGTTTTTCATTGGTTTGTTCTCATTCGTCGTCTGCTCCAGTTACTTGCGCGATGGGATGGCAATTGTATAATTACATTCATTACATGATTATAGGATAAAATGGGGAATTTTCACATGACTTCTTCGAATTTAAACAATTTCGGCTTAGTTTCGTTTCTCAGTATTTTAATTTACAACAGGGAAAACAAAATTTATTAGCACATCTGGATGGAAAATGTCCCATTAATATTTCTATAGCATCATTTGGAGTATGGGGAAACCGCCCTCTTTATCATCTTCATATAATAATTAAAAAGTTTATGGTCTACATAGTAGTAGACTATATCATAACAAGCACGAAAAAGGCTAAGGTCGTATATAAGAAGTAATTGCTTCATTTCAAATGAATCACATAACATATGATCATGAAGTGCGAAAGGCACGAGAAAATTAAAGAGAATAATTCTCAGTTCTCGAATAAGTTTCATAGATTAATTGATTAAATCAATTAAATTGATTAAATTTATTGAATTGATTAAATTGATTAAATTGATTAAATTGATTAAATTGATTAAATTGATTAAATTGATTAAATTGATTAAATTGATTAAATTGATTAAATTGATTAAATTGATTAAATTGATTAAATTGATTAAATTGATTAAATTGATTAAATTGATTAAATTGATTAAATTGATTAAATTGATTAAATTGATTAAATTGATTAAATTGATTAAATTGATTAAATTGATTAAATTGATTAAATTGATTAAATTGATTAAATTGATTAAATTGATTAAATTGATTAAATTGATTAAATTGATTAAATTGATTAAATTGATTAAATTGATTAAATTGATTAAATTAATTAAATTAATTAAACTAATTAAATTGATTAAATTGATTAAATTGATTAAATTGATTAAATTGATTAAATTGATTAAATTGATTAAATTGATTAAATTGATTAAATTGATTAAATTGATTAAATTGATTAAATTGATTAAATTGATTAAATTGATTAAATTGATTAAATTGATTAAATTGATTAAATTGATTAAATTGATTAAATTGATTAAATTGATTAAATTGATTAAATTGATTAAATTGATTAAATCGATTAAATTGATTAAATTGATTAAATTGATTAAATTGATTAAATTGATTAAATTGATTAAATTGATTAAATTGATTAAATTGATTAAATTGATTAAATTGATTAAATTGATTAAATTGATTAAATTGATTAAATTGATTAAATTGATTAAATTGATTAAATTGATTAAATTGATTAAATTGATTAAATTGATTAAATTGATTAAATTGATTAAATTGATTAAATTGATTAAATTAATTAAATTAATTAAACTAATTAAATTGATTAAATTGATTAAATTGATTAAATTGATTAAATTGATTAAATTGATTAAATTGATTAAATTGATTAAATTGATTAAATTGATTAAATTGATTAAATTGATTAAATTAATTAAATTAATTAAACTAATTAAATTGATTAAATTGATTAAATTGATTAAATTGATTAAATTGATTAAATTGATTAAATTGATTAAATTGATTAAATTGATTAAATTGATTAAATTGATTAAATTGATTAAATTGATTAAATTGATTAAATTGATTAAATTGATTAAATTGATTAAATTGATTAAATTGATTAAATTGATTAAATTGATTAAATTGATTAAATTGATTAAATTGATTAAATTGATTAAATTGATTAAATTGATTAAATTGATTAAATTGATTAAATTGATTAAATTGATTAAATTGATTAAATTGATTAAATTGATTAAATTGATTAAATTGATTAAATTGATTAAATTGAATAAATTGATTAAATTGATTAAATTGATTAAATTGATTAAATTGATTAAATTGATTAAATTGATTAAATTGATTAAATTGATTAAATTGATTAAATTGATTAAATTGATTAAATTGATTAAATTGATTAAATTGATTAAATTGATTAAATTGATTAAATTGATTAAATTGATTAAATTGATTAAATTGATTAAATTGATTAAATTGATTAAATTGATTAAATTGATTAAATTGATTAAATTGATTAAATTGATTAAATTGATTAAATTGATTAAATTGATTAAATTGATTAAATTGATTAAATTGATTAAATTGATTAAATTGATTAAATTGATTAAATTGATTAAATTGATTAAATTGATTAAATTGATTAAATTGATTAAATTGATTAAATTGATTAAATTGATTAAATTGATTAAATTGATTAAATTGATTAAATTGATTAAATTGATTAAATTGATTAAATTGATTAAATTGATTAAATTGATTAAATTGATTAAATTGATTAAATTGATTAAATTGATTAAATTGATTAAATTGATTAAATTGATTAAATTGATTAAATTGATTAAATTGATTAAATTGATTAAATTGATTAAATTGATTAAATTGATTAAATTGATTAAATTGATTAAATTGATTAAATTGATTAAATTGATTAAATTGATTAAATTGATTAAATTGATTAAATTGATTAAATTGATTAAATTCCTTTGCTAATCTATTCCTTAATTAATTTGTTTTTTTTTTTTTTTGAATGCCTTCTTTATTTACCAAAGACATGATCCAATTTTCCATTCACTGCATCAGTTACATCCGGATATGATGTTAATTCCATTATTAATTGGAGTAAAAATGTTTATTTTTAATCAAAACCTTAACAACTGGATCAATTCTTATTTTTATTATTGTGAAAACCGTGAACCATACAGAAATTAGATTCAATAATAATACAGAAGACCGAGGAATTGCTTTGGAATTATAGTTTAGCTTAGATGTTGTAGGAAATGAACACGAAATGAATATGCTGTTCATTCAATTAAATGTGCCTCATTGGGATTGTTCTTTTTAATTTCTATTTATATATTTTTTCTTTTAGTTTGGCTTTGGAAGCAGGTCATAAATTTTAAATCTGAATTATTCTGAGCGTTGGATTTTTGTTGTTCTTTTTGCAGTTTCTAACTCAAACGGTGCTGGCGAGGGTTCTGGCTGGAGTGGCTGGTTGCATCTTTATTATTTGTTTAAACGCTTCTTAATCATGCACCTTAACGCGCTTAATGCAAATGTAGAGGAAAATAACAACAATCTGCATGTGGCGCCTAAGCACTCAACCATCCATGAGTGCTGTACGTTGTACGCTGCACGCTGCTTGCAATTCGCGCGCTGTTGCAGTGAATGAATGGGTTCTGATGTTGTTTTCCTCTCTGTGGAATGGGTCGATTTGAACCTTCTCCCCCCACTGTTCGTAAGAAGTTCAAGTCCAGCTGCTTTTTTTATGTGTGTGTCTCTTTTTGCTGCTTTGTTTGCTCTTATTTAGAGGACAATTTTTTAAATGCAAAGCTCATAGGTATTTTTATTGGAAGTGACCCACCGAATTTCTCATTTGAGTGGATTCCTCCGGACGGCTGGCCGAATGTTAGAATTAGGACGAAAAATAGATGAAATTTGAAACTCTGATTCACACAATGATAGTCGAACATGAGATGTGAGTTCCAAAAATTTCAGTTTTTTCTTCTAGGATTCGTTGGATATCGAACTCCCGAATTTAACTATTCGGCCGCCTGCTATCGCCAGATAGCAGAGTTTTGTCCTGCGGCTTATTTAGTGTCATGTTGGTTGGCTTTTTTACTCCCATTTTATTAACTGATGTTTAAATGTTTGCAACAAATATGTTGTCGTTGTTGACCATGTCGATGTCGGATGTTGTTGCTGTTGCTGTTCGAAGTGGAGCGGAGTGGATTGGAGGTACATATCGATGTTGTTGCTGTCCGCTTGTGTTGTTACGGTGTTCGTCATTGTTGTTATCGAAACATATTTTATATGTTCGACATAACATCTGACAAATTTCTCTGCTGGACATTTATTGTGGCCGACTGTTTGGGTACGGCCTATACCCAAACAATTCAGGCAAGAAAAGAAAACCGAGGGGTTCTCTGTAGCAGTGCGCATTCGCATTGGCATTGGCATCTCATTGAAATGATTTGTTTATCAATTGGAATTTTATAACGTGTTTATTAAGTCTAAAGGGAAATAAAAATGCTAATAAAGAATCGTATAACACAAGCAAGCGGCGGTGGCAGTATCAGTACCAGTATCAGATTCTGGCAAATTTGTCCTGTGTAAAAAGTGCAAATTGCTACAGCAATATTGTTGAAGTTCCCAAAGAAATTTCTATAAGAAATCAGATGCTGTGATGCTGCAAATATTCAGGAAAGTATCTGCAGAAATTTTACATAAAAAAGATTGTCCAGATTTTGAGCAAATTTGTGGAGGCATGTTTAATAAAAAATTGCTCAATTTCTTGCGTCATTTTCCACCAGAATATGCAAAGGTTCATAAATTAATTCAAGCAAGTAATTAATTGATAGAACTGATATATCAATTACAGTACAAGCTCAACGGCAATACATTTTTCATTGATGTAATTATTTTTTTTAATGAAAATCTGTTTCAACTATTGATCAAATTTGTATCTATAAAATAAACGCTTCAGATATTGTCCAAGATTTAAAGAAAACAAGTAAAAACGGCGTTAATTTCGGCCGGGCCGATCTTTATATACCCTCCACCATGGATTGCATTCCACTGAGACTGGCCATTTTCGTAGAAGTGCAGTAATATTATTGGGAAATATATATTTTTTAATATAGCCAAACCAAAACAAATATAAATATTGAAAAAAATAATTTTATAAATAAATATAATATAATATAAATAAACCACGCTTATAAGGCAAGGCTACCAATACGTATACATATCGAACTAATAGTCAATTCAAAAAATAAATATTCTTATATTTATATTTTCAAAAAAGCGTAATTACCAAAAATATTGGTAGATAGTGGGTGCTACATTTGATTGTAAGTTCATTCAATTTTAATTCCAAAAGTACAAATTTTGAAAATCCATTATCTCACGTATCTTCAACCAATTTTTGCCGTAAAAGTAAAAAGTATGCAGTCAGAGGAATGTATACACCGAATTCCATGATTCTAGCTGCGGCCATTTGGTTGGTACCATTTTTTCCCCAATTTTCCTATTTTATCCCCTTAAGAGTACGACTTTCTAAAAGCTCTTTATTTTAAGTGTCTACGCAATTAGATGGATGTACACACCGAATTTCATCATTCTGGCTGTAGTCGTTTTGTTGGTACTATTTTTATCCCTCTGTACCCATTGTACCTTGAAAGTACGAATTTGGAAAAAACCTTTTATTTTGCGTGTCTACACAGCCAGAGGAATGTATACTCCGAATTTCATGGCTCTAGCTGCGGTCATCTGGTTGGTACCATTTTTATCCCCTTTTTCCATTTTAACCCCAAAAAGTGCGAATTTCGAAAAATCCATTTATTTTACGTGTCTGCGCAATCAGAGGAATGTATACACCGAATTTCATTATTCTAGGTGCAGCCGTTTGATTGGTACCATTTTTATCCCTCTACTCCCATTTTACCCCTTAAAGGTACTAATTTGGAAAAAATACTTTTATATTATGTATCTACTTAATTAGAGGTATGTACACACCGAATTTCGTGTTTATAGCTGCTGTCGTTTAACATGTACCATTTTTATCCCTTTTTGCCCCGTTTCACCACTACGAATAAAAATCACTTTATGGTGCACGTTCTTGTTATAGAGGGAATACGCGTACCCAATATCAAGTAAGTAAAAGTAGACATATTGAACAAATATGCTTAAATACTCTAAAATATTAGGGGTTATTATGGGTATTTTTAGTCCTAGTGAGGGAAAAAATTTTTCTTTGGGCCGATTTCGCCCAGCTTCAATGCCAACCGACTGACTACGACTATAAGACGCATATATGGGAAATTTGGACGTCCTAGCTTCTTTCGTTTAGTGTGCTTTCAACAGACGGACGGACGGACATGACTAGATCGTCTTAGAATTTTATCACGATCAATAATATATATACTTTATAGGGTCGCAGGTCGATATTTCAAGGTGTTACAAACGGAATGACAAAGTTAGTATATCCCCAACCTGGAGGTGGAGGGTATAAAAATTAAGAACTTGAAGAAATCATGATAAAGGTAGTGGTCAGTCAAGTAACTAATATATGTCACCATGACATATGTAAATAAATGGGCAATCTATAAAATATATAGGGTGTTCACAACGGTGAGAAAGGGTGTTCATAAATGTACAACCTACAAGATTAGTACAACCTGTGAATTCCCTGATAGATAGGACAATATCCCAGTTCAAATCAACGTTATTGAGCAAATCTCTAAGATTATAAAATTGTTGCGTGCCCTGACTGACTCTTTGATAAGGGCCCTCGCCGAGGTCATGAAATGTGGAAGGCAGGTCCAAATACAAGGAAATTTCTACTTTTACGTAGTAAAATTGTGTAAAGAGAGATAAAAGTCGAACCACCATTCAGACCAAAGATGTTTCTAGCTAGAATGATGAAATTGGGGTTTAGTATTAAAGAGAAACGGGACAAATAGGGATAAAAATGGTACCTACTAAAGTAAATTAGTAGTTTGTACGGTTCTGTAAAAAACGGGCCTAAAAAGGGATAACTTGCTTACAACGTCAAAGTCTCACAGTTGAATAGTGAAATTCGATGTGTACATCTATCTGAGTACATAGACGCGCAACATATGCGTACACTCAGAAAAATATCAGTCCTAAATTTGAGTAAAATCCATACTCCAATTTAGTTCAACAATTTTACTCCAGTTTAGTAAAAATTTCATTGAAAGTAGGAAAATTAACTAAGTATGAGTAAAGTTTCTTTATTTCAAAGTCTTAGCAAGTAGTTCATTTACAAGAAATAGGTAAGTAAATTTAGTTAAATTTAGTCATTTTATAGGATCCAATAGAAAATTCTTGCAATTGAGTAAATTCATACTTGAGTGGAAGAAAATTTCCAAGGTTTTAAGTAAGAAAAATATTAAGATTTGTTTGTATGGAAAAAATTTCATTTAGGAAATTTTAACTAAAACATGAGTTTTTTCTTAAAATTTAGTTAATGTGTTTACTGAAATTTATGCCGAGTTCTTCATACATTTAAGTATTAATGATCACTTGAAATTGTTTAGAAAATTCTTGAATATAAAGCTAAGAAACAATTCTCGTTCGTTTGCCGAGACTTATTTCTTAAATACTTCAAGTATTATTCTAAACAACCACTGCGAAGGCGCCTATCTTGCCTGCGCAGCAATCGTGGAATAATAGCTCAACTATTTATGGCAGAGTATACCTCTGAATTTTTTGAGAAATATTTCATGTTGCCAATTTTTGTATCAGTTTTGCAAACTCTGAAGCAAATTCATTTGTTTGAATTATTTGTATATAAGTTGAACTTATTTTAAGTTCATTTTTTTCCTTGTATCAAGTAAAATTTTCCTCAGTTTAAGTACAAATTTACTCGTTTTGAGGAAAAAAATCAGCAAAATTGTCCTCAGTTTAAGTAAATATTTACTTGATTTGAGTAAAAATTAACTTAGTTTTAGAAAAATTTCACCAAAATTTAACTTAGATTTAGTAAAAATTTATTTGGTTTTACAAAAAATGTTCTTAGTTTTATGAAAACTTTACTTGGATTTAGTAAAAATTTTCTTGGTTTTACTTAGATTTAGGAAAATTTCAGCAAAATTTTACTTTGATTTAGTAAAAATGTACTTGGTTTGAGGAAAAACTTACTGGAATTTTCTTTAGATTGAGTAAATATATACTTGAATTGAGGAAAATTGAACTAGAATCAAGTTCAAAGCTTGTACTACTTTCAAGGAAAAGTTTGATCTTGATATGAGGAAATAAGCAATAGTTCTATACGAAGTTCAATTTTCCTAAATTTTAGTTCATTTTAACTCGTTATATAAAGGGTGATTTTTTAGCTATTATCTTTTTGGCAACACTGGTTTAAACAGCTGACGCACGTTTCGTGTTTTGTTTCACTGTCAAACATCTTCAGTTTGGTCTATAATTTAACCACGATTCGTCTTACAAACGAACAACGCTTGCAAATTATTGAATTTTATTATCAAAATGCGTGCTCTGTTAAGAAAGTTCATCGCACGCTTCTTCCATTTTATGGTCAGTTTAATCGACCCACTGAAGCGTATATTCGGGCTATTGTGACTAAATTTCGCAGCAAATTTACATTGTTGTACATTAAACCACCAACACGCTTACGTAGAGTGCGAACTGAAGAAAATATCGCAGCTGTATCGGCCAGTGTTAATGATGACCATCAATTATCGATTCGTCGCCGTTCGCAGCAATTGGGCCTCTGTTACTCAAAAACGTGGAAATGCCAAAATTGGACTAAGCAGATGGAACATTTGAGGCGCAGTCAAGGTCAACATTTGCATGAAATAATCTTAAAACATTAAATTATATGGACCGTACTATCGATTCAAATAAAGATTTCATGCATTTTTCTGACTTTTATGTGTTTTTTTTTTTGAAAAACTTTCCTATTGCTTTTAAAAAATCACCCTTTAGTTCACTTTTTTCTGAGTATATTTTCAAAATTTGCACTTTTCTGGGAAAACGGCACAAAAAATGGTACCAAACAAACTGTAGCAGCTGGAATCGTGAAATTCGGGGCGGAATAGGTAGATCGGAAGACCTGGAAAATATGTACTTTTCTGGGAAAACGGGGCAAAAAGGGACAAAAATGGTACCAACTAAACTGTTGCAGCTGGAATCGAAATTCGATGGGGCACACATTGGAATACGTAGACCTGCTACATAGGAATATTTTTCAAAATCAATACTTTTAGGGACAAAAAGGGATAAAAAATGTAACGACCAAAGTCGTACAGCTAAATCGTGAAATTCGGTGGTTACGTCCATATGATTACGAAAACGCGCAACATAAGAGTATAATTTCAAATTTTGTACTTTTCCGGGGAAAGCGCATTAAAAAGGGATAAAATTGGTACCAACCGAAATCTTGTAAATTCTGAAAAAAAACATCCATCTGAGTACGTTTAAGCACAACATAGGTAAATTTTCAAAATTAGTTTGTTCTGATAAAACATGGCTAAAAGGGATACAATTGTTTATACTTTTTCGGGGGAAAGCGCGTTAAAAAGGTATGAAATTGGTAACAATACATAAGCGTATTTTCAAAAATGTGTACTTTTATAATTGAATAGGGCAAAAAGGGGTAACAAATGTACGAAAAGTACCGAAGCACAGTGGGATCTTTTGTGCAATAAGTCATTTTTTACATCAAATTTAAAAATGTAATGATGCAGTTTTGTAGAAAATTGATTCAGTATGAAGAATCCATAAATTGTATCTAAAAAAAACGTTTATTTGTCTTTGAAATAATGAGGTAAAGTCACATGTAAATTTTGGTTCAAAACATTGAAAACTGTTTACGCATTTCTACAGCGTTTGTATGTAAGATAAATTTATTGCTCTGATTTAAATAGTGATTTTTTTTCAAATATAGCCTTTTCTGTGTATTTTTAAAGATAAGAGTTTAAGGTTTAAAAGATATGATAGAATAAAATTTGTTCTATAATATGCCGTGATTGCAAACTTCCTTGGACGAAAAAAAGGTTGCACGGTCATGCTAGGTGCTCCCGCTATAATAAAAAGGAAGGTAAGACTTCATACTATCAATTAAAAAAGTTTAAATTATTACTAATCTTTTATAAAATCTTAAAATTTGTCTCCAAATTCATGAAATTTTGAATTTTTAAAAAATACAAAAAGCTATAGAAAAAGATAAAAGATTATAGAAATTATAGATTAAGGTTCTCCTGAAAGTATGATAGAGTTGCAACTAGGGTTTGTATTTTCCGTACTTTTTATTTCCCGGGAAACTGGAATTATTTTTTCAATTTCCCGGGACAGCACGGGAAATCGTCAACACACTGTTTACCATGCGTTAAGCTTATTTTTTCAATGAAACACTCACATTTTATTAAAGTAAAATAAATATATATTTCACAACGAAACTGTTACAGAATTTATATAATAAAGCGCAATGTGAGATCAAGTTTCAAAATTAATTAAAGATCAGATATTTCTTATTTTATTGGAAAAAACTTTTAATTCTTTATTTTTGGCGTTCGGATAGACGCCTAAAATCTATTTTTCGTGGATTTTAATTTTTTCATATGGAGCTTGACAGGAAAAATCCGAAAAAGTGGATTTTGAGTCTACATCCGAACGCTGCTTAAAATATTTTGTCATCCAACTTCAATATTTGGCATACCTGATTAAAAGCGATGTGATCTAAGTTTTTATACAACATTTTTAATTTTATTGTGGAAATGATGAAAAAATATGCGCAGAAATATGTAAAATTTTCTACTGAATTCCCGCGGGATTCCCGTACGAATTTCCCAGGATCAGAGGTACAAGCCGAACCATAATTATCGGCGGCGGCGGCGCTACCCAAAATGGGTCGGCGGCGGCGGCTTTCGGCTGATTTACCGGCTCGTTCTGTCATTCGATCATCCCCATTACGAAATTTATTTGCCAATTTTGGGAAAAGGGAAGGAACAATTTGCATTGGTTTTTAATACTTTTTCTTTTATTTTTTGGCAAGTAGTTCAATATTTGTTAATATTAGCCGATATTAGCCAATGTTCCTATAATTTTATATTATTATTTCATACAATTATTATTTGGGAGTGGAAATTCATCCCAAAATGTTTATAATATGGACGAATTTAATAATTTTTTTGGAATTACAGCGTGTCATGTGAAGCATATTTGACCAGACATTCTCAATATCACAATCCTTTCAAAGAATGGTAAATCTCTACCTACTTTAACACACCAAAGAAGCACAATATTAAGGTTCATGTTCCAAAAGTGTCCGAATAGTGCAAATGATATTGTAGTCGGAGGATAGTGCAACTCCATGTCCTATATATACATGTGTGTGCCGACGAAGATCATCGTCGCGAGATTCGTCCTACACAAGAGTGACCAAAGAAATGCGACTTTCAAATCAAAATACAATCATTCATCTTACTATAGACGTCATCATATACCAAATTCAAAGAAAGAAAGATCCATAAGTCGAGAGTTATATTTTCTTTTATAATTTTAACTGGGTTGTATATTTTGGTAGTAAGATTTGACGGAGTTAGACCTCCTTCAGATCTAGACAATTATCGGCGGCATGGTTGAAGTCGATATTAGCAGATGAAATCGGCGGCGTGGTTAAAGTCGATGTGAGCCGATGAAATCGGCGGCGGCGCGGCTCGTTCAGAAACGTACGGCGGCGGCGGCTTGTCGGTTTAGAATCGGTCGGCTTTTATCTCTGCCCAGGATACGGGAAATGAAAAATGTGCGAATTCCCGGGAATTTTTGATTTCTAGTATCGTCAGATCCTTTTATAAGTAGCATTAGATGTCAACACCGTAAACAGGTTCTGGAACTTGATGATATAAAGAGTGATTTTTTTGAGGTTAGGATTTTCATGCATTAGTATTTGACAGATCACGTGGGATTTCAGACATGGTGTCAAAGAGAAAGATGCTCAGTATGCTTTGACATTTCATCATGAATAGACTTACTAACGAGCAACGCTTGCAAATCATTGAATTTTATTACCAAAATCAGTGTTCGGTTCGAAATGTGTTTCGCGCTTTACGTCAGATTTATGGTCTACATAATCGACCAAGTGAGCAAACAATTAATGCGATTGTGACCAAGTTTCGCACTCAGTTTACTTTATTGGACATTAAACCAACCACACGAATGCGTACAGTGCGTACAGAAGAGAATATTGCGTCTGTTTCTGAGAGTGTTGCTGAAGACCGTGAAATGTCGATTCGTCGCCGTTCGCAGCAATTGGGTTTGTGTTATTCGACCACATGGAAGATTTTACGCAAAGATCTTGGTGTAAAACCGTATAAAATACAGCTCGTGCAAGAACTGAAGCCAAACGATCTGCCACAACGTCGAATTTTCAGTGAATGGGCCCTAGAAAAGTTGGCAGAAAATCCGCTTTTTTATCGACAAATTTTGTTCAGCGATGAGGCTCATTTCTGGTTGAATGGCTACGTAAATAAACAAAATTGCCGCATTTGGAGTGAAGAGCAACCAGAAGCCGTTCAAGAACTGCCCATGCATCCCGAAAAATGCACTGTTTGGTGTGGTTTGTACGCTGGTGGAATCATTGGACCGTATTTTTTCAAAGATGCTGTTGGACGCAACGTTACGGTGAATGGCGATCGCTATCGTTCGATGCTAACAAACTTTTTGTTGCCAAAAATGGAAGAACTGAACTTGGTTGACATGTGGTTTCAACAAGATGGCGCTACATGCCACACAGCTCGCGATTCTATGGCCATTTTGAGGGAAAACTTCGGAGAACAATTCATCTCAAGAAATGGACCGGTAAGTTGGCCATCAAGATCATGCGATTTGACGCCTTTAGACTATTTTTTTGTGGGGCTACGTCAAGTCTAAAGTCTACAGAAATAAGCCAGCAACTATTCCAGCTTTGGAAGACAACATTTCCGAAGAAATTCGGGCTATTCCGGCCGAAATGCTCGAAAAAGTTGCCCAAAATTGGACTTTCCGAATGGACCACCTAAGACGCAGCCGCGGTCAACATTTAAATGAAATTATCTTCAAAAAGTAAATGTCATGGACCAATCTAACGTTTCAAATAAAGAACCGATGAGATTTTGCAAATTTTATGCGTTTTTTTTTTTAAAAAGTTATCAAGCTCTTAAAAAATCACCCTTTAGTTACAGAAATGATAGATGATGAATAAAAGTCTATATTTAAAAGCATGTACTGAAATTTATTTATAAAATAATTAGTTTTGCTAAAGAAACAAAAAGTTTTGGGAAAAAATAAATATGGGTTATATGGGCGGTGGTGGTGGGCGTTAATTGGGGTAGTAAAAGGTTCTGTGCCAAATTTCAAAAAGTTTGGGCCAAAAATAAATTTTTGGTTCTATGGGCGGTGGGTACTGGGCATGGCTAATTTTGATGAAACTTTATTTTATTCTTAATTGAGCTAACCAAATGCTCAGGGCAAAATTTCAACATTCTACGAGCATTCCTTATATTTTTTGCCAAACTTTGTATGAACAAATCCCTCTGCGCGACGTATTGTAGCTGGAATTGTGAAATTCGGTGTGTTTTTTTTTCAAAAAGGTTATTTTTTAAACCAATTATTACAAACGAACTATATATGGCTCAAACACAGTCATAATAAAATTCAGAAACCACAATTTATAATAAAACAAATCAGAGTGCAAAATGTCTTAAAATGTGTGAGAAACAATTTTGGCATATTCGAGAAAATAATTATTTTTTCTCAATTTTCAAAATGTGAAAATCTGTAGTACAAAAAAAAAAATTCCAGCCCGTTATGAACAAATGGGTAAAATAACAAAAACTCCTTTTATTTTAAATAGAAATGGAAAAATAGGTTGATCAAATGTTCTGGTATTTGGTTTAAAATCATTATTATATATTATTTTATTACATGGTGGAGGAGTGTCGTTGAGATTGGACATGGAGAATTTTAAGAAAAATATTCTCAGCCAGAATCTGACATTTACCTCAGAAGCTAATCACAATTTCCAGTGGATTTTAATAGAAATTCTCTTTAGCCTTCATGTCAATTATTTCCTTTAATCTTTTTAGTTGAATTTTGCTGTGGCTACGATTTCAATCCCTATCATTATGATCATCAACCTGTCATAATTTTACGGATCAGTGTGTGTGTTGTTTGATGTTCCGTGGCGCCTCCTTCTTCCTCTGTCGTTTGTGTGGCATGGCACAGATAGAAAGAGAGAGAGAGAGAGTGCCGCCAATGACAAAAAGCCAAAAAACAAATGAACACAATAATAACGCGCAGCGACAACAAATGTCAATCAACGTCATCCGAAGATTACCGCCACCATCACTGCCACTTACACTCCAGTCCCATTCCATGTCATCCCATCCCATCCGTACAAAACGTATGACAGCATCTGAAACCAGAAAAATATGACGAATGAATAACCATAAATTAAGGTTAATTTTCTTTATACCAAATTTCAAATGGCGGCAGCAATTGATCTTTCAGACAATTCCGCTTTTTCCACCGCTTCTCCGATCCAATCCGAAGACAAAAGAAAATAATAATTATAATTGTTTCTTTTTTGTTACTGTTGCTGTGCTGTTGTGCAATTATACGAAGGAGAACAAATAACAAATAGAAAAATAATTTTGAAAATCTTAAACTCCGTAAATCACCCGAATTGTTGTCGAGATTTATTTCCTTGAACAGAGAACAAAAGTTAATCAAAGATTTGTAATCGCGGTTGTTGTTGTTGTTCATAAATTTTCTAATGAGAAAATCAGTTTTCTTTTCACATTTCAAAACTTCCCTGGATTCCTTGGTCTGTGCGAATCTTGTAACGGTGGAGGGGGGGGGGGATAGGAAGTTTACTAGAGTTCAGACAAGTTCTTTAAATCACACAAAAATCAATCAGTTAAATATTGTGTTCTCTCTTTGGAAAGGCCCACTAAACTAAACAAAACAACAACAAGAAGAGATCCTATGGCCACAACAAATATTAGCCTTAAGGTCAGTTGGTTGCGCCGTGCGTTTCTACTCCCTAAGATGTTCTCATAAAGATCTATGAATGAAGATCTCAAAAATGTGAAATACTATACGTCCACTTCCACCTTGGCTTCATCATGGCCCAGCTACACCAGCACCAGTACCACCATTAATATCAGTTTCAATGTATTTCCCATTTTCCTCTAGAGAAACTTAAGCAAACACTTTTTCGTAGTAGTTGGCCAGTTATCTAAATTGTAAGTTTGTTTTCTTCAAAGCCAACGGAAAACATTCATAAGCCCATTGCACAGTGGTTGAAGAAAGCAAAGAATAGTCTCATTCAACATTCTAAGCTCAAGTCAAGTTGATCAATAGAATTCTACAAATTAGAATAGACCTTTCAGCAAAAACTTCATTGCTCTCTATGGTGCTTAGCATATCTATAGAAAATACCCACCCTCTCCTCTCCACAGTTCAAAGACTCACAGGTGAATGCCAACTGTCCTCTAGCATTCTTGTTGAGTCCAGCTGAAGGCTATCGCTAACCAGTCAGATATCCAGAGCCGGCGGGCCTATCAATGGATCAAAGTTCCCTGTTCGTCAGAAAAACGTCAAGCCGTTTAAATCTATAGAAAATACCCTTGCTCTCCATAGTCAAAAGACTCACAGGCGATCGGTAGTCATTCTCTATCTATCTTGGCAAGCTGGCATCTAGCTAAAGATTATCTAAAAGAAGTCTGTTTTCCAGAGATATCGACCGAACAAAGAATCGATATGTTCCCTTCAGCTCAATTCCACCGGGTATTGGTAAATGTAGCAGTCCGTCGTACATCAGATTCCACAGAAATGGGCATAGCATGGATCCCTGTGGCACTGCTGCTGTCCGGGGATATAGTTTGACTCCGCCATCCGTTATATACTCCAATACTCTGTCTTCCAAGATATTCCGGAAAGTGACGTTCACGCACTGTCTTGCGAATAACCTCCAAGTCTGATGATGTTACAAAATATTGAAATATTCCCTCCTTTAGGCACACGTTGAAGGTAGTTGATAATATTTCAGGTCATAATTCACCAACTATTGACAAAATTTTGTTTGGGTTTACGTCTGGTCCTGGCGCTTTTCGGCACATATTTCAGATGTCCTCGATGGTGAATAGATCGCTTTATTTTACATCCATTACATTTTGGCGATGGTCCACAACACGTTCTACCGAAGGCTAGGTCGCGGTTCATACAAATGGAAAAACAATTTCCATTACCTGTTGGCGATTGTCTACAACACGTTCTACCGAAGGGTGTTCACTAGGCTGGGTCGCGGTTCATACAAATGGAAAAACAATTTCCAGTCACCCCACGAAAATAAAGTTTGGATTGTTTAATGATGATTTGCTAAATATTTCGCTCCTGAAAATACCCCTAAAAATCATGTTTTCCCCGTGTAATTTTTTAGTGTTGCATTTTTGTTAATTTTTTTTTCTGAAATAATAGACCCTTGAAAGCACTTTAAATATAAATTTTGATTCTTGTCTTACAGTAAATTATTGATCGAATTATTGGACCTTTATGAGTTATTCTAAGACAAGAATAACAATTTTTATTTCAAGCGCTCCCAAGGGTCTATTAATTCAGAAAAAAATTGGACAAAAATGCATCATAAAAAAATTACACGGGAAAAACATGATTTTTACAGGTGTTATCAGGAGCGTTTAGCTCACAGATGGCTCGACCCAGTGACGAAATATCAGATCATCATTAAACAATTCAATCTTCATTTCTGGGGGGTGACCGCTGCAATTTATTTTCGTGACCCACCCTAGTGTTCACGATAGTGAGGCCCCAGGCAGGGTTTGTAATACCTGGTTTTTTTTACGGCTTCCAAGTTTCTTCATAACAATCCCATGGATCAGTTGTTATCTCCTGACATAGTTCGACAGCACTGTGAGAGCGTGATCCGTCGAGAGTCACCTCCGGAAACTCAAAGTGGCTGTCAGAAAGTATCATCGACTTCCAATCATCAATAAGTCATTGGAAACCGCATTCGCGAAGTCCATGATGACAACAACCATACTTCTTGGTCAATGGCCTGATCACATCGTTCGACATGAAAGCGATTCGGGATCTGGCTGACCGAAATTCTCATCCGGTCCTCGATTGTCTTTCTAATGCTCGGCGGCACGAAAAGCTCGAACAACTTATCAGAGGCCGACAAAGAGGAATATCGGTCCGTAGCTATCAGACGCCTTGGGATCAATAATAAGTTTTTAAGGAAGACACCCTCAATATCCGTCCATCTTATATAAGATTCCCTCACGACATAAGGTAGGGATGTATAGTTGGAGGAAAAAGTCGATTTTTCGACTTTTGGAAATGTATGAAAAGTCGACTTTTCTACTTTTGAAAAATCGACTTTTTTTGACTGCTTCAAATTAATAAAAAACGATATTGCAAATGAATGAAAAGACGAATAGATCAAATGAAAACCAAATCGAGAGACATTTATATTGAATATATAAATCTGAACCGATTTTACCCACTTTGTGTATAGATGTTTCTAGTTGTTGTGCTAAATTTGAAGAAAAATCGGTTAAATTATGTGTTTTCTAGAGCGAAAAAAGTAAAATCGGTCGAAAACAAAAGTCGACTTTTCGACTTTTTCCTCCCAAAAGTTGATTAATCGATTAGTCGAAAGTCGATTTATAGATAAGTAAGTAGCATTCGCGAAATCCAGGATCACAGCCATACTTCTTCGTCAATGACCTAATGACATTGTTCGACATGAAACTGAATCGCGATATGGATGTCCGAAGGTATCTTCCGGCCCTCAATTGTCTTCCTAATCATCGACAAACTTTTCAGAGGCCTTTAGAAAGGATATCGGTCTACAGCTGTCCATCCGTACATCTTCCAGAGGCCTTTAGAAAGGATATCGGTCTTCAGCTGTCCATCCGTACATCTTCCGTCGCGCCATCTTGTGCCAGAAGCATTCGCGAAGTGCAGTATGACAACCTTTCTTGTGTTCTTAATACTCGACGGCACAAAGTGTTCCAAAAACATATCAGATGTCTATAGATGCGATATCGGCCAATAGCTACAAGTCACCTTGAGATCATCAACGGTTGGTACGAAGAGAATCCTCGAAAAAATAAATCAATTTAAAGCAAGAGTTAAAAATCACTGTCAATAATGTCCGAGCAAATAAAATGTCCGTTGCATCGTTTCCACACCGAGTTGGTTATTCAATTTGGCCTCTTGTCAGTGTCATCGTGTCCACACCAGCAGACGAGGTTGGTTATACGAGGTCTCCCATATCAGTTTACCACAGCTCGTGAAGTAAATACTTATATATCCCGAGGGTCCTTGGTCGTTAGTTCATAAGAGCTGAGCAGTTGTAGATGAAGTGGCCAATTCTTCCTTTTCCTAATATGACAACGACATCAGAAAGAAAGAATTCAGCTTTTAACTGTTATGACGTCTTATGACGCCTAAACACTGTCCGTCAAAAGATACGCTTTGCTACAGTCATCCGATACCGTGTCTAATAAATTCGATGTTGGCTCTCTAGAGTTACTTCACAATAGAGTTCTCAAACTTCACAATAACATATTGTATGATCATATCCTTAGATCTAATCAAATATCTCAATCTTTCAAGCTGTATATAACAGACCTTTCCGAATGGTGTGGTCCATTCCAAACGGTGCTTTAAGGCACTACTTGACGTACCCGTGAGAGCGGCCACGTAAACCAACAAAACCAACCATGGTCATATTCTACGTGCGTAGCTGAACCTTAAGTTGGAAGTTTAGACATTAAGGGGTCCGCCAGAAGATTCCTACAGTAATCAGGGCACTGTCCATGTCAAATAGATCCTCCTTCGCCAGTCGAAATGTTCGATTGGCAATGCCCTTATTCAAATTCCACAAAAGAATCTTGTATGATACTATCCTAGATACGCATCTGACCCTTAAGAAATCCGTTTCGTATGACCATGGAGTGACATTAAGTTGTCGTTGGACTACAAAAATTCCAATTCACAGTTTCTGAATCCCATATATTTTCAGTTTGTAGCCACAGTTCAAAGTTTGTTTAACAAGCGATTCTTCTACATCTTCTCCACAGACTCCTGCAAGTCTATCACGGTATATTAATCTCCTTTGGCATAGAGGGAAAAACGAAGAAAATTATAAGTATATTTAAGATAAAATAGCCGCCTTTTTATTGATATCACTTCACTTCACAGCACTTCACTCGGTTTCGCTTTGTTCCGGGCTAGACTTTACCCTCAGTTCCTATTGTGGCCGCTGTTGCTGCTGCTGCAAAAGATAGCTGTTGCTCGTCATAGTCAAAGGTACGCATTTCGGACATTGTCTGTAGCGGTCGGTGGTGGTGGTCATGGCGTAGAGGTACGTCGTTACAGAACGTGCGCTTTTGGGATTGGATTTAGATTTCTCTGTTTTTGTTATGTTTGATTTTTCTCTCTATAACTTTAGTTTTATTTATTTGCGTTAGGGTTTGAAATGAGATTGATCTGTGTTAAACTATTTTGTGCAGTTATGTGCAATACGAGCGAGTACTGTAAATAATCGCTGAATGAGGATGAAATGGAAATAGCCCAGCGAACTAAGCGATGTATAAATATCGGCTGCCTACTATATCTCAAAAAAAGAAGAAAGTGAATAGGCTGGAATCTTTGAGCAACCAGATACTCAGTGGGTTTAATGTGAAGTAAAAACTGAAATATGCGGTTATATGCATCGTAAACAGATTCTAGTCTTATATAAACATAATATTTGGAAAGAAATTTAACTATTTCAAATTTCCTGCCTTAAAAATGAAAACATGAGTAATCTACATAAACTTTTTAAAGGGGAAAAATTGAAATGGTTGTTAATGTTAAATTAACATAGATAGACGCATGAAATTTAAAGTATATTTAGCAGATGTTCTTCTCTTTCATTTGATACCCATATCGCCATATACGCAAAAGTACGAATCTAAATTATTGAAACATTTACATCCTTTGGAAATTGAAAGTCCTCTAAAGAAGTCAAACGACCACGAAATAAAAAACTGAGTGTGAGTTTTCCTATTAGTGACCTGTAGTATCACTTCCATATAATCTCGTTCTTGGGAGGGAAATCATGTCGCACGGTTTTATTGGAACATCTTTTGTGAAGTTTTCCTCCTAATTTATCCATCGAAAGATTACAATTTCAGATGTTTTTTTTTTTTCAAAAATTAGCTTTTGTAAGACTAGCATGTGCTTACGATGCAAATAACCCCATATTTCAGTTTTTACATCACATTTAACCCACGGAGAACCAATAGTAAGAAAAGATTTTTCGGCCGTTAATGGGTTAGAAAATTCTAAAAATTGCAACTCTCCAACGAACCCCTAAAAATTTAAGTCGAACTAAAAATATGGAAGTTATTGCGGGTTTTAAAAAATGCAACAAAAATTGCACAAAAATGTTAAAATTTTACTCTATATTCCGGGTTAACATGTAAGTTTTTTATATGGTTTGATAAGGTTCGGACCAGATTTTAATTTGTAGCAGTTTTTTTTAAATACCACTGTGAATTTTATTCAAGAAAAACGCGTCCAGCTCACGAACGGACAATGATAAAATCGAAATATTTTGGGAGAACACATAAAACAAACCAACCTTTCCTTTTAGTCGGGATCATCCACAACTTTTGTTTTGAAGCCACTCTAATATATATAAGAGATACGTCTCACTTCCATACATTAAGGACGTCTATAAATGTTTTGAATTGCCACACCCACTTAAATTGAGATGGTTTTAGATTTTTTGAGGCAAAATACCTTTAAAAACAGGAAAACCATTTAAATTTCGTAAATCTACTTAGGCTGTTTACAAAAGTTGTTTAGAAAAAATTAAGTTTCTCAGCCTACTGACACGCGCATTTGCAGTGTATAGCAAAATTTTAAGTTGATCAATCTACTGATACACCCACTTACGGGTAGATCTTGGAAATTTAATGCAGTTATCTTAGTGCTAGCTAATTACATTTTTTTTAATTTTTGTTTAATTTACATATCTGTTAGTATTTTCTAATGTACAAAAAATTAGTAGCTTGTGCCTTTTCGTTTTACAACAGATGTGTTTCCGTTATTACTTTAGGTTGAAATAGCAAAAAATGAAAAATCGAGTTGCCACCTGGTTCCAAATTTTGTCCAGTTCACAAGTTAACCCAATATTAACCCATTGTGTATACGCGTTCTTGGGGATATGATGTCAAAATCAGATCGAAATTAACTCCAAACATTCCTATCTGAATTAGCAACGGTCACCCCCAGAAATGAATATTGGATTGTTTAATTTTTTCGTTAGGTCGAAACGTCTGTGAGCTAAACGCTCCTGAAAAAAACTCTAAAAATAATTACATATATTCTTATGTCTATTGCTGGTCGTCATCAGCAGCAGAAAATGGTCAACGGACGGACTTCGTCCCTTTAGACTCACAGTTTTGCTGTGGTCGTAAAGATTTTTAGTTAATTTGTGGCACTTAATAAAAAACGATCGGTGAGGCTTGTGTCATATTATAATCAAATTAGCACCGAAAAAGATACTTTTTTACACTATGAAAAACCGGTTGAGACCGACATAAAAAACCCGGGTTTCCAAAAACCGCTATTTAAAAAAAACCCGACGGTCGGTCCCAGGTTAAAAACCCACTTGACCCGGTTTTCGGTCTCGGGTTTGATTACTCTACTTATATTGTTCTTCACTTTCTTGCAAACGATCTTACACATTTGCCGGCGCCTCGTCTAATACGATTTCTGTCTGATCAATTTCAGCCTACCTCTTTCAGCGTTGTCTGAACAAAACTCTGGCAAAATAGTTAGCTCTCTCAGACTGTCTTTCGCCGCAAGTTATACAGGCGATTGACAAGTACTCGTTCCGATTTGTTTGGGAAACTTCGCAAGATACCACAAGTTTGTATGCCTGGTTCAAATATTTCTGGAACTTGTGTGATTTTTTACTTTTCTGTAATCTGACTTAACTCGATCAAAATAGACGAAAATACTTGCATATGACTGAATTAAATCAGACATTTCAGCCGAACTCTTTGGCCGTTTTCTGCCCAAAGCTTTGGCAAATTGGCAACGAACAGTCTCCGACTTTTCTGAACAACAATCGGACATTGCTGTCTTCCTCATCTGAGACGTTTTCAACCTTCTTATGACATCATTTATAAATCAGACGTTTTTAATCGGGCGTTCCTTGAAGTGTCCACCTCTCTGGATAACTGACTGGTTAGGGATAGTCTTCAGCAGTATTCAAACCGGTTAAGACTGCTAGAGGATAGATCACCTGTCGGTCATTTGACTCCGAAGAGAGATGACAATCTTCTGCTCTAGAAGGTTAGATAGTTTCGAAGTGGGCAAGCGCTGATCTTCATTATGTTACCCAAGTAGCAAGACCTATCCTAAAATTCTATTCAGGAGGCAAATCACGGCGTTCGAAAGTGAGAAAGTTACGATCGAAATGCACACTCTTTTCTTGTAAAAAGGACATCAATTTCGACAAAAAATATTCAAACTCTAACGAGATTAGTTCCAATAAACCTTATCTCAACGTCCTATGTGTTCTTGTCGGATATTTATACTTCTTTCACCGAAAATAAAAATTGATTTCGATCGTAACTTCTCGCTTTCGAATGCCGTTATTAGCCCCCCAGTTCTTCTCGATTGTGATTTGATCGTTGCTCGTATTATTTAAGCACACTATATCACTTTTATTCTTGCATAATTACACCATAACTCGATCCGCTACCACAGCTAAGAGGAGTTGATATGTTTTCAGCTCCTTTTTTCACTGAACCAACACACAGGTGAAGTCCCCTATAAATGCAGTGCGTTGCGTTGGTGGAAGGAAGATCTGGTATTGGAAGGAGGGAAGAGGGAGCAGTGTCTGTTGACATCTGTTTTAAATCTCTGTTTACGACGGTGTTCAAGGCAGACAGTAGAATTGGATATCCTACTGTCACCTCCTGCTCTCTAAGCCTAAGTTTAATATACAAAATCCTACAGTGGAGTAGAGAGTTGTGGCGTTCTGATCTTTATGAATTTAGAAATATTTTTTTTATAACTTTCGAAATTATTTTTATTATCACTAATGTTAAGAAATACTTTTCTAACATCAAAGGAACCGAATTTAAAAAAAACTCGGACGGGTTCTGCACCGTTTCATCTAACTCCAAATGAGGCTGTAGCGTTTTTGCTCGAAAACTCGTTCACAAAACAGCAATACAACAACATTCGGGAGTTAAACAAAAGTCAATATCCAAGTTACAACAAAGTGAGGGAAGCAAAATCTAACTGTAGACCACAGGGAATTACTGTTACAGAAACCGTAGCGCAAGTCCCTCTTAAGGACTTGTTGGATCATACTGTTTGTCGCATTATCCTTTTTCAGGAAGAAATATTCAAGCAGTTCCCAAAAATTACAAATGTGAAACTAATCGCAAGTTATGGATTCGACGGATCTACTGGTCAAAGTACATACAAACAGAAATTTAGTGTGAACGACCCACAATCATTTGATCAGTCCTTATTTGCAACTACCGTAATACCACTAAAACTAGTAGGTGATTTTGAAACGGTTTTATGGCTTAATCGAACTCCACAGTCAGTACGATTTTGTAGGCCGCTTAAATTAGAGTTTGTGAAAGAAACCAAGGAACATATTCTTAAAGAAAAAAGATCTGGACGACCAAATACAAAAGCTGGAGCCCTACGTATGCACTATATTGACTGAGAGAAAAATCACTGTAACTTATGATCTTCATATGACATTAATAGATGGGAAAGTTTAAATATTTTGATCGGCACAAAATCTGCTCAATTGTGTCCGATATGTGGGGCCAGCCCGAAAATGTTCATGGAAAGTGATAATATTTGCTATCCGAAATTCGAACCAAAACCTGGAAGCTTGCAATACGGCATAAGCCAGCTCCATGCGTGGATACGCTTCTTTGAATTCGTGCTAAAAATCTCGTATAGAATAGTTTTGAGAAAATGGCAAATAAGAAATTCAGAAGAAAAAATTTTAATTATGGATAGAAAGAAAAAAATCCAAGAAAGGCTGTGGAAGGAAATGGGTTTACATGTTGATAAGCCAAAACAAAATGGTAACGGAAATAGCAACGATGGAAACACTGCGAGGAGAGCATTTGCCAATGTAAAATTATTTGCGGAAATTTTAGAGCTCGACTTAGAAGTACTGACATGTTTTCACACGATCTTAATTGCAACATCATGCGAACTACAAATCAATCCCCATAAGTTCCAGGAATATTGCCAGAAATGATGGTATCCGATGTAGGCAACTGTACACAAAGTTCTGATACACGGTTACCAAATAATAGAATCATCTCTATTACCATTAGGCTTTCTTGGTGAAAACGCTTCAGAAGCACGCAACAAATATTATAAAAGCGACAGGCGGTCGCATGCCAGACAAAACAGTAGAGTGAACAATATGACAGACGTGTTTCAGAGAGCAATTGATTCCTCGGATCCTCTTATATCGAGTATAGTATTAAATAAAAGAGCAGCTCAAAAAAAATCGAAACCATTGCCCGCAGACGTCATTTCCCTCCTGAAAACACCAATCTTCGATAATCTCTATAACATTAATTCCACAATCGATGACAGTGACACTGACTCTGATTCAGAAACTGAAATTACATATTATTTTGAATTAGATGCAGAAGAAGAGGAAGATATTTGAAAATTCCAAAGGTGAATATCCATACAATGACTATATTTTTAGTTGAGTTAAATCCCACGTCACATCTGAACTAATAAACAATACCACTTGCCAATTTGCAGGAAATCGTACGAGCAGTTTTTGAGAAATCGGCTTCAACGTCAAAAAAGCGGTTCCTATATATCAGCCAATATCACCATTTTTTTTTTAAATAATTGTTCTTTATTACCTTTTATTAATTATAAACCCATATACATAAATAAATATGATGCCATAAACATAATGGTTTGGTCTAAAAAAAGTTAGTTGAATTACTATTTATTCGCACTTAACCCCTTAACTTTATATGGGCAGAAGGGCTATGCGTCTTCAGATCGGTCTAAATTTTGGGCTATTTGTCACACATTTAGGGACTATCTGATATGTCAAGTCACAGTTTTATAGTGTCATTGTGCGAATTTATGCCGCACAATTTGAAATCTGGCCCAGTGTGGACTGGAGAGATTGCGTCGCGCAGACTCAATCAATAGTAGCGTAGAGATGGTATAAATCTCTCCCTCCCTGCGAAGTGACGGCGAAGTAGGTGGTTTTAGTCTTTAAGAATCCGGCATATCCAAATTTATTTGGGACCTATGCAAGGTTTCCACCTCCTACCAAAAAAAAACATTGACATGCGCAAAGCCTTCAAGGATGGAGTTGGACAGGGGATACCCGATTGTCGAGAATATGAGACTGAAGTGTACACGGAAGACTCCACAGACGGATAGTGAATTTGGTTCCGTTGTCTTCTCAGGGGAATCTGGTCTAGCATGTTCATCCGGAAGCACGCATGGAAATTGTTCAGACTGAGCTATCTGTCTGAAGTCACTCTTATGGGAACGAACCAGCGAACCAGTTGATGAGGATGGGATCTAATTTAACTACTGGCCAAGTCCTGTCCTTTTGTCTCTAAGATGTTGGGCCCTTGACCAGTAGGTCCCAACACCGACAGATTCTGTGAAAAGTGATTCTGTCTGTGAAAAATCTTCAGGCACTACCCAGAAAGTGGAAAAACTTCAACATTCAAAACCTAAATAGAAGGAATGTGAAGCTTCAATTCAAGGATTACTACCGATGCTGTGGCTACGAAGAGGAAGACGACACTGTCTAGCACTTCGTATGCAACTCTCCAGCTCGAATAAACTCCAGGAACAGACCGCTTGGAAAACAATTACAATACACGACATATCAAAAATGATATTATATGTATGACTAATCAGTTCGATAACTGGCTATAAAAGAGCTTTCCCAGTGGTGGGAACATCAATTAGTAGTGCCTTGATGCTCAGGTGAAGGAGAGCGGCGATGTAAACCAACCAACTTCAAACAGAAAATCGAGGAACGTTACCGATTCTAATACCAATGTCAGGCCGATTTCTTACCGAAAGTTTATGAGCGATTAACAAGAATTCGTTTGGGGAAATTTGCAAGGTTCTCAAGATTTTTCTACCAAAATAGCTGCCAAGTTTAGATTATTCTGAACTCCATCTGATTCTTTACTTTTCTGCAAACAATCTGACAAATTTGCCGTCCCCATCTACTCCGCTCTTTAAACTTTTTGACTCGATCAAATCAGTGGATTGGGTTGGGATGTCTTGGTTGGCTGCTTTAAAAATTCTAGTCCAGAAATTTTCTCATCTCCTGGACGACAAAATCCTTTTCACTTTTTTACTTTCCCAAAAAAAAGCTCAACCTATTTTTGTATAATATGGGTCCGCAGACTTCAATTTTCTGGGTCAGGTCTAGTTTTCAAGATATTGCGCAGTCGAAAATTCGAAAATGTGCTGATTTTGTTACTTTTGGTAGTTTATTTACCACAGCTTATCCGGGAACTCGGATAAGCTAATCTTTGAAACCTAGTCCGTAGAGCTTTCATAAGCTGGAGAAAACCACAAGAATATGTCTTTGTGTTGACCCAGAGAATACGTTCCAAGTGGATTCTCTGGTTCACCTAGGGTTCTATAGTTCCTAGCTCAGAGAGCTTTCACAATTTGCCGACGCTTTCCAAAACCTCTAAACTATGTGTTTTTGTTGACCCAGAGAAGACGTTCCCATCGGAATTCGCTGATAGGTGAACCTTGCCGTGCAGATTACTCCCTCCTCGTTGCAATTTCACCCAAGTGCTCCACCACCACCATTCTTTCATCTTGAAATTTCTATGAGGATTTGTGTTTGTTGCCGTCTCGTTTGGCAACGATCGCATAAGTGTGATTTTAGTAGATATTTGAGGCACGTTTCCGCATTTAAAGCGTTTTTCTGGAGCTTTTTACTCCTCGTGTCCTGCCCTGCCCGCCTGCCTGCCTGCTTTTAAGTTGGTGCGAGTTTACATTTGCTTTGGAGGCTGCTTCTCCTGGCCTCTGTGCTGATCAATTGTGGTTACCCTCGAGGTAAACCTTTTGAAGAAAAAACGCGTCTAAATGTGCCTTTATTGTTTCGTACTTGCTGTTGTTACCTTAACAGCCAACGACGAGGGTTTGCTGCCCCAAAAACAAACACTCACAATTTGTTGTTGGCTTTAATAATATTTGTGTCTAATATGCTGCCAGATATAATCTTTTATGCCGAAGCTAGTCTATGGACTCGTTGGTTGGAGCAGTGAGTATGCATGGTGTGCTGGTGGTAGTTGCCCAGCGCCTTTTGGGTATTCTCCTGCTGCTCTTTTTTTTTTGTCCTCGGTGGGCATTATTGATATCTAAATATTGGCTTTGTTTGGTTTGCTTGGTCGGTCGGCAAGTCCTGCTTCAAGTGTTTCTCCGCTGTGGACTATGGCATTAAGAAGAATTATTATGTTTGCGCTAAAAAATGAGATTATAAACGGAAAGGCTAATAGGCGAGTTTTTGACGTTAATAAAGTACGTTAACTTAAATATGTTTGAAGTGCTAAATTGTTTTCCGCCACAGCAAAAATTACATTTTTCAATTGTAAGATTGTATTGTGAGCGAAGCGAAACTTTCGCTTCCAGAGAATGAATGATTTACTAAAGAAAATATCCTCGAAGATTTCAAAGTCAAAGTAGGCTAGGAGAATATCTATAATGGAATTGAACGGATTACAATTCTTAGGTCAAACAAAATCGTTCACGAATTTATGAAAGGTTCGAATGTCGGCTCCATAACAGAAAAGGTGCGCATCCGACTTAAAACCACGATTAACAGCCAGATCTCTCTAGGCGGTGAGAGCGGTTTTAGACGTCACGGCAGAGAGCCAGAACCTATTCCACGAAACTTTCAAAACTTATTCGTCACAGACTAAATAAAAATACTAAAATCAATACAGTACACAAGGACTAACTGCTGGTAAAAAGTGATCTGTCAGACTTATATGTGTTAAGCCGCCATGGTTGGCGGTTGGAAATCTATGGATAAGGAAACGCTGCTATAAAATCCTCAAATACAGTGTTGCTATCTGGATCAATAGGTACAATAATGCTACCCATGTTGTCAGAAAGAGTAAAAAGACGCTACTGAAAGCGTCTGCTCGAGTTATGTATATTGAATAGATACACTGAAGGAATTTTCCTTCATAATACAGGGTTTTCCAACAAGAGGCGTTACTTTGAATCACCCGGTATTTCAGTAGCTGTCACTTTTGAAGCTTTTATTCTTTGACATTTGACACGAAGAAACTACGCCATTACTAAAAATGTAACGATACACGCTTCAACAACGCATTGAAATTAGTAAAATTCATGAATGAAAATGATCCGGAATTCCATCGAAAAATCATCTTGAATGATGAGGCCCATTTTCACCTCGGTGGCTACGTCAACAAGCAAAATTGTCGCATCTGGGGAACCTCGGAAAACCCAAGAGTTATTGTTGAGAAGCCTCTCCATCCTCATCGTGTGACTGTTTGGTGCGGTTTATGGTCCGGCTGGGTCATTGGACCTTACTTTTTCGAAAATGAGGTTTGATCAACAGTTACGGTGAATGGATTGCGCTATCGAGAGATGATTAATGTTTTTTTAGGGTCGGAGTTGGATGGTATTGATCTGAACAACGTTTACTTTCAACAGGACGGCGCTACGTGCCACACAAGCAACGAAACCATTGCTCTTTTACGGGAAAAATTTCCGGACCATTTTATCTCTCGAAGAGGTGATCACAATTGGCCACCGAGATCGTGTGACTTCTTCATTTGGAGCCACGTGAAAGATAAGGTCTACGCCAAAAGCCCAGCGACGATTCAAGACCTCAAAGATAGAATTCGTGAGGCTATCGAGGACATAGGGCAGCCACTTTGCGATTTGGTTATGGAAAATTTCATGAAAAGGATATGGTCCTGTACGAGAGGTCGAGGTGTCCATTTGGCTGATGTTGTTTTTCATTATTAACGGCATGTCTTACTCTTTATTATGAAATAAATATCCGATCATTTATCTCAAAAATGGCATTTCTTTGAATACTATAATAACATCTCTTGTTGGAAAACCCTGTACTTTACAATGGGCTATGAACTCTTGATCCTACCAATGTCCAGCGAGTTCTCGATCATCCGGACAACGTATCCTTTAATTTCTTCGACATTTTAAAGAAGAACGTGTTGGAAACCAGATGAAACTGACATTGACATCTCTTCTACTCTTCACCGTGAAAGTGGAGTCTCACGGTGTCATCATCGAGGTTTGTGGATGAATTTAAATAACACGAAACCACTCTAATATTACCATTGATATCAGCCAGAGAGCGAAATGAAAATAATCTCCAAATGAATCGCTACTACTACGGGCAAAGTAGTCACTTTTGTACATTTTTGAGGGCAGGAAAAGTGTCTGCATATAAATTCTCTCCGAAAAAGGCCCAGATCAGCAACAGGTTATGGAACCATCAAAGTAAGTAATTAGGTGTCCTTCAATTATCTTTTTATTGCCGCAGAGTAAATGCAACAGTTTACTACCTCACCGACATTCCACACAAACATTGTGCTCCAAGTGTGTATTAAAGTTAAAGTAAACCAACAGTTACAGATGCCAGATTGTAGGTAATTATACCCTCACTCACCGAGTTAATCCCAGCCATGGAATAACTGGGATTAAAGTTTACCTAAATACAAAATTCTTTCGCACGAAAGGAATTGCAGTTCATCCATTTGTCTATGAAACATCCCGTCAGTGCCGGATCCTGCCAATTAATGTTTCTGTTGAAAAATTATCAACTTCTGCGTCGCCTTGGTTGGATTGGTTTGGGGAAATTTGACTGTACTCTTCCGTTGGCTTATTTAAGTAAAATGATCTCATGCTCCTGGAGCCCAAGCAAGGGTTTCTGGATAACATGGATAGCTTGGTTATGGATCGGCGACCGGTATGTATGCCGCCGGTTCAGCAGAGTGTGTGTGGGCGTTCTCAATCGCTGCTCTGACATACCTAAAGTATAGCCTTTCGCTAACCGCAAACGCGAAATTTAAGTAGTCGATATCAAAGCCATAGAATTGTTAAGGATACCAGCAACAACTACTACTACTACTGCTGCGCAACGCTTGTATTTGTTCGTATCTTTACGTTGATCCGTAGAGTGCGTTGGCGTTGGAGGATAACATCATCATGGGATCAGATCGAATGCCCCAGCGTAGCCAGTAGGAAAACCAGAAACAAAAAAACCACAAAAATTGTTGTGACAACAAGTTGTTAATGCGATTAAATTAAGCATGATGACCACAATAAAAATATCAAAGTCATGTTCCTCGAGTGAGATCAGATTACCAAACGGAGGATCACATTTCCCACAACGCAAAGAAGAAAGAAGGTATGAACGTCTGGGGAACGAGGAATGTATACACCGACGCCGAGCGCGTCGAGCAGCTACTGGATGACTGGCAACAATTTACACCCTCACAACGCTGTAACCAGATCGCCTGAACAACCAGAGAACAACATTGACAAGTGCTCGGGCAACAAGTTGGGCTCGTGTGATGCGCATACGATACATACGAGACTACATGTTCGCATTCAAACACACACGTTGTTGTCACAGTTGTCAAATGTCAATCAGCAACGGGCAGGACAGTGGTTCGAAACAAAATAAAGGTAGTATTAATTATGTGGCGTAGCAAACGATCGTCGATTCCGCGGCGTTCTCAAGAACTGGTCATCGCCAAGACCACTTTATGGCGAATTATGCGTAAGGAACTTGGTTTACAGCCTTAGAAGATCACGCTGACTCAAGAATTGAAGCCGATGGACCATTTGAAGCGACGTACATTCTCCGATTGGACTCTGGAGAAGATGCGCCAAGATGATAAATTTCATCGCAAAATCATCTTCAGTGACGAAGCTCATTTTTGACTCAATAAGCAAAATACGTGTCATGCATTTGGTGAAAATCCACATGTGCTTCATGAATCACCACTTCATCCACAAAAAATAACTGTTTGGTGCGGTGTGGCGTCATCGGGGCATATTCCTCTACACTTTTTTCTTTGAGGCTACGTCAAATCATTGGTCTGTGCCAACAAGCCGACGACGTTGAAAGAACTCAGAGCCAACATTGAACTCGAAATAGCGGCCGTTACGGCCGAAATGTGTGACCGAATCATCGAAAATTGGGTCAGTGGTCATATGAACGAAGTCGAGTTCCATTCATAAATGTTTTGATTGTATTTCAAGTCGATCATAAAGTTTTTAAAATAGCTCAAATGATTTGCGTTTTATTTAAAAAAAAGTTGTCAAGTCCTTATTGGAAAACCCTTTACTTCGTAGTTCTATAAGTATAAGTACCTTTGATACTAAGCCAGAGAAGTCCTTCTGCCAGTTAATATCGCATTGAAGCTTGTTTGAATTCTCCTTTATAGGGATGCCCTCTGTTTGAAGTCTTGGGGAGTCAGTGGGGTATGCGATGGGCGAGCCAATTTTGTGCATACACTTCCGAAAATCCCTATGGTCCGTTAGGATCTGTGTCAGGCTGAAGTTTGTATCTGATATATTCGGGATATGTGTATAGATAGGTCCATCTTGCTTTCGTTGCTCTGTTCCAACGAGTCTCTTCCATAGATACATCCAGTCATGGTCTTCAGGTTTCTGGCGTTCATCATTGACTGCCTTTTTATGTTTTTAGGAGGTGGAAACCATTACAAGATTCCTTGTTGTTCGGGAAAGGTCGACTTTTTAGCTACTAAAACCACTTTCTCGTCATCACCACTCACCGTGGTATTGTCATCCGGTATTACTTCGCGGTGGTGCTCGGCCTATGCTGCTGATATTCATCCTCGTATGTCTCTATATGCGTCTCCCGACTCTTTTTCTCGGACGTCACGCATGTATTTTTGAAGATATTTCCAGTTACTTTTCGTTGCAATAATGACTATAGTCTCTGGGGACAGATTCCACTTCCAACTATAATTTTCTTCTCTCTTCGTCGAACCTAGGCAGATAAATACTACATGTTCTGTATTTTCATCGACTTCTGGGCAGACTTCACACCTCGGAGAAGAGTCTATACCGAAGCGATATAGATAGCTTCTAGGGGGTGATTTTTTAAGAGCTTGATAACTTTTTTTTTAAAAAAAACGCATAAAATTTGCAAAATCTCATCGGTTCTTTATTTGAAACGTTAGATTGGTCCATGACATTTACTTTTTGAAGATAATTTCATTTAAATGTTGACCGCGGCTGCGTCTTAGGTGGTCCATTCGGAAAGTCCAATTTTGGGCAACTTTTTCGAGCATTTCGGCCGGAATAGCCCGAATTTTTTCGGAAATGTTGTCTTTCAAAGCTGGAATAGTTGCTGGCTTATTTCTGTAGACTTTAGACTTGACGTAGCCCCACAAAAAATAGTCTAAAGGCGTCAAATCGCATGATCTTGGTGGCCAACTTACCGGTCCATTTCTTGAGATGAATTGTTCTCCGAAGTTTTCCCTCAAAATGGCCATAGAATCGCGAGCTGTGTGGCATGTAGCGCCATCTTGTTGAAACCACATGTCAACCAAGTTCAGTTCTTCCATTTTGGGCAAAAAAAAGTTGGATATCATCTCACGGTAGCGCTCACCATTCACAGTTACGTTACGATTCGCATCATCTTTGAAGAAGTACGGTCCAATGATGCCACCAGCCCATAAACCGCACCAAACTGTGACTTTTTCTGGATGCATTGGTAGCTCTTGCAATGCTTCTGGCTGATATTCACTCCAAAATCGACAATTCTGCCTATTTACGTACCCATTGAGCCAAAAATGAGCTTCGTCGCTGAACACAATTTCTTTCTTTCTGAACTTTCTTAACAGAGCACGCATTTTGATAATAAAATTCAATGATTTGCAAGCGTTGCTCGTTAGTAAGTCTATTCATGATGAAATGTCAAAGCATACTGAGCATCTTTCTCTTTGACACCATGTCTGAAATCCCACGTGATCTGTCAAATACTAATGCATGAAAATCCTAACCTCAAAAAAATCACTCTTTATATCATCCATGTCACGTTAGGAACTGCATCAAGTTATAGTGAATCACCCCCGTGACTGCGATCCATCTGTCGATAGTGGCGATCAGCCTGTAAGTCCAACGACCATCAAGAGATTTGTCCCACCTTCTTTTCAAATTTCTTTATGTTTGTCGAATGGACCTGAGCTCCGGGTTACAGATTTGCTCTTCATATATATTTGAAAATTCCCTCGTTGTTATATAGATTGGGATCGTAGACTATCTACCGATTGTTTGATAACGTCTAAGTATGTGTAGTCTGTAGTTATTCCTACAGGATTTTATATTCAATGCATACATAGAGTATTATTATTTTTTATTATTATTAAGTCTATAAATACAAATATCCTTACAGATTAAAAACATATACATATATACACTTAGATACTACAAATTAAGTATTTAAATACAGGATAATTTTTCTTTTAATAGAGTTTCCTGATAATTCAATAATGTGATAGAATTTATTAAATTGAACAAACAGGCGGCGCAAAGGATCATTATGGGCATAGTTTGAACGGAAATAATTATAGTGGATCAAATGAAATTATCTAGTTGGTCTTGTCGGAATATTTATCATCATTCTACTCAGAATAAGATCGGAATGAATGTTGCCCTGGATAAGATTCATAAGGAAAGTAATGTTCAACATAGTACGGCGACTTTTCAAAGAAGGTAACTTGATAAGATTAAGCCCAAATTCATATGAAGGCAGTGTACGGAAGTTGCACCCACGCCTACGCAGACAAAATAAAAGGAAATGTTTCAGGACAGATTCCATAAGATTACTATGAATAGTATAGGATGGGTCCCATATTCAAGAATGCATCTAACCAAAGAGGTATATAATTGTTTAGTGACAGAAGGATCGGAAAATTCCTTACTCCAACGTTTCATAAAACCAAGATCACCATTTGTTTACTATCATAGAAATGTGAGACCTGAAGTTTAAACGTTGATCCAATAGAATTCCAAGATCCAAAAAGAAAACTACAGACTCGAGTTTATGATCACCAAAAAAATAATTAGTTTCTAAATTTCTAGCTCTAGAAAACGACATATGTTTGCATTTCAACATATTTAGATCCATTAAATTAATTTTACACCATTCATCACAACTATTGAGATCAGACTGTAGAAAACGTTGTTCAGTGGGATCTTCAAAGGATCGATATATGTTTACATCTTCAGCATACAATAGAATATTAGAATGACGAACTACAGAGGGAAGGTCATTAATAAATATTGTAAATAGAATCGGACCAAGATGACTTCCTTGTGGTACACCGGATGATACAACTATATTTCGTGAAAGAGCTTTTCCAAATTTTACTCTTTGAATTCGACCATCTAAATAACATTTTAACCACGATAATAATGTTTTACTAAAGCCCATCATATCTATTTTCATTAGCAGAGGGTTGTGATTAACTTTATCAAAAGCCTTGCAAAAGTCTGTATAAATGGAATTAGTTTGTATTCGGTTTATAAAGTTCAAAATATTCGTTATAGTTGATCGATATTTACGGAATCCATTTTGGCAGGACGACAACAATGAGGAAACTTGGTGCGATAACATATCAGTCATAATTTTTTCTAATAGCTTCGGAATGACACTTAATTTTGCAATACCTCTGTAATTTGATACTTCAATCTTGCTACCAGATTTAAAAAGGGGGATTATATATGATTCCTTCCATAAAGCTGGTAAATATCCAAAACTTATTGATTTGTTAAAGATTATTGAAAGAGGGTATGATAAAGTATCAGCACAGTATTTAAGTATGCTATTGGGAGATCCACAGAATTTGCTACTGTTGCCTGTACATTAGGTGGTATCTTAGCAGAGAGTCCTGCCTTATAGCTGCTTTGTCGCCGAAATAATCGACATGCTTCTTAAACTTAAGCCTAATATCAATTAAAAGTCCTAACTAGTTTAAGGACCGGGTTGATCTGATAACCCCTTTCACATTTGCATACAACTGGGAAGTACTCATTCAACAAGATTTCCTATGATGGGTAGCGAGTTATTTTGAACTGGACCTTATTTTTGAATCGGAATAATCGCCCCAGCAAATTCGTTGATTTAGAACCTCATATCCTCTGAGAATTATAGCCATAACATCCTCTAAGAATGTTATGGAAGTTACTATATTTTTCGATTGGTGTTCAACTTTACTTAAATGTTCTAACATCACTTCCATTTTCATATATTACAAAGATCGCAATGATCGAACTATACTTTAGTTCCTATAAAGAGAACGGGGAATTAACAAGAAATCATAACTGCAACAACCAACACTGTGGGTGTGCTGTGTAGAGGTGTACTTTGGTGAAAGCTAGGTAGGTAATTAGTAGGAGGAAAGAGGGAGCAGTGTTTGTAGACATCTGTTTTGAATCTTAGACTATTGTCATTCTTGGGAAAGTCGATTCCACAAACGAATTGTAATCGACAGCAAATGGATGAACTTTCCTGGAAAATCGCATATCTCAAATGAACTTTCTCACATCTGGGATAATAATTCAAATATCCGAAGAACAAACGCTATAAAAGTATCGAAACACACCCCACTTGATGAATACGATCCATCCTCTGGACACGGTCAAGTAGATAAAAGGAAGATCTTAGATCATCCGAGTTGTATTCCAACTTAAGTCTGATGTAGATGGTGAAGATTTTGAGAAGACCAGAAAGAGTTAATAAGCCGTTTTAGAAAGCCAAAACAAGTGACACATCAAATACATGTTTAGTCCAACCAACATTACTTTGTATCTCCATGTCCAGAACATCAGGAGCGCCCGATTGTTCAACATCTACACAAAACTACATCAACTCTATTCACTCGACCCCATTCAGAAATGACCAATAAATCCTGACCAAGTGTCTCATTCATCCATCGATTTTTGTTCACAATTAAGAAGGCTTGGTCTATGATCGGATGCATAATAATGTCATCTGCGGATTAGTAGCTTGGATTCAAAGCCTGGCCGGAAATAAGAACAAGTAAAAACGGCGTTAAGTTCGGTCAGGCCGAACTATGTATACCCTCTACCATGGCTTGCATTCCACAGAGGCTTTCGATTTTCGTAGAAGTGCAGTAAGATTACAGAAAAGATTAAATTTTTTTTAATACTACCAAACCAAAAAATTAAAAAATATTGAAAAAATAATTTTATAAATAAATATAAAATTTTAATTATAGGGTAATTCCGCAAGATTTCGACCCAACATGGATTTCGGCCATCATCGATTTTGATGAAATTTGGTACATACATTCTACTAGTGTTTGCGGGCAATGTACCGTAGCTCAAAAGAGCACGTGGTTTAAGTTTTACAGTGGGCCAAAGTTGGTTATCTCGGTTTTTTTTGGGAGAGATGGCTTGCTTATCGATATCATAACTTTGGATCGCGTCATCAGATTTTAACGAAATTGATCTCATATGATATAAGATTTACACCTCCTCTTTCCGAATCTGTATGAATGTACTTGTGATTCAAGGACTCAAAAAATTAAAAATAATTTTAATCCTTGAATAACCTGAAAACATATCTTTTCTTTATTTTGTTTTGTATTTTAGCTTATGTTATTCTCTAAAAAATATCAAAAATGCAGAGTGGGGTGGCCATAGGTTAAGAAGTTACGGCGGTTTTTCCAAAGTATTGCGTTATTTCAGCAAGGTCAAAATTGTTCATTCATATCTATGTACATTAGAGTCGCTTCAAGAATAAAGTTGTCGATGTTCTCGACTAAAATGAAAGATTCGTTTGTTTAACGGGTTCTCCCAAAATATTTCGCTTTTATCATTGTCCGTTCGTGAACTGAACGCGTGCAAAAAAAACTCTAAAAACAGGTTTTTCTTGAAAAGAATTCACTATGAGAATGGTACTGACCCGAGCCTTATCAAACCGTATCAAAAACTTGCAATTTGACCCAGTATAAAGGGTCGTTTTTTACAATTTTATTGCATTTTTTATAAAATACGCTAAATTTACACTTTTTAGTCCGACTTGTGTTTTTAGTGGCTCGTTGGAGAGGTAGTGATTGCAATTTAACGAATCGATTGAGGGTCGCACATTTTTTTAAATTGTTAAATTAATAAAATGTGAAATAACAACTGGCATATGGAGTCATTTGCATCGTAAACACATTCTACTCTTATGGAAAGCTTCTTTAAAAAATCTGAAATTTTGTTCTTTCAATGGATAGACGAAGGGAAAATTTTAAATGGTAAAATAATACAGATAGAAACATGAAGTTTGGAGTATTTTTAAAAAATATTCTTCTCTTTCATTTGATGCCCATATCGCCATTCTATGGCACGTACAAGTACGAAACTAAATTATTAAAACAACTATATCCTTTGGAAAATAAAAGTCCTCTAAAAAGAACAAACGACAACGAAATAAAAAATGAGTATGTAGTTTTGCTATTGTTGACCTATAGTTACAGTTCTATATAGCAGGATAATCGTGTTGCATGGAGATATTGAAACAGCTTATGTGCAGTTCTCCTCCCAATTTATCCATTGAAATACCGAAATTTCCGATTTTTTTTTCAAAAATTAGCTTTACATAAGACTAGAATGTGTATACGATGCAAATGATTCCATATCTCAGTTGTTATTTCACATTTAACCCATTAAGGACGAACCGTTTGAAAAAATGTGCGTCCCTCAATGTGCATCCCTCAAAGTTCTTAAAATGGCAAATGACGATCAATACCTCTCCAACGAGACCCTGAAACACAAATCGAACTAAAAACGTGGACGTTTAGCGGATTTTATAAAAAACGAAAACTTTTGGTCTTGCTGAAATAACGCAATACTTTGGAAAACAGCCGTAATTTCATAACCTATGGCCACCCCACTCAGAACTTTTGATATTTAGTAGAGAATAAAATAAGCTAAAATACAAAACAAAATGAAGAAAATTAAAGATATGTTTTTCAGGATATTCAAGGATTAAAATTATTTTTAATTTTTGGAGTCCTTGAATCACAAGGACATCCATATTTTCATACAGATTCTGAAAGAGAAGGAGTAAATCTTTTAGATGAGATCAATATCGTTAAAATCTGATGACACGATTCAAAGTTATGATATTGATAAGGAAGCCATCTCTTCCAAAAAAAAACCCCGAGATAACCAACTTTGGACCACTGTAAAACTTAAACCACGCACTACTTTGAGCTACGGTAAACGGTATAATACCCCCAACCACTAGTAGAATGTATGCACCAAATTTCATCAAAATCTGAGAGGATACAAATCCAAACCTATGCTTTTCGGGTCGTTTTCTGTTGGAATGAAACCAATATGTTTATACTATAGATATCAAAATAATATTTCAAGTCAATTCAAAAAGTATGTATAAGGCAGAAAGTAATATTGATAATCCATTATCTTTTACGCACACAATGCACGATAACCCAACTTCATGATCTCACCCATTTTTGGTGTAAAAGTAAAAAATACGAATTTGGAAAAATTGTTTATTTTGCGAATCTATGCAGTCAGAGGAATGTATACACCGAATTCCATGATTCTAGCTCCGGCTATTTGGTTGGTACCATTTTTATCTCTTTTTTCCCATTTAACCCTTTAAAAGTACGACTTTCGAAAATCTCTTTATTTTACATGTCTACACAATTAGAGGAATTTCATTATTCTAGATGTAGCCTTTTAGGTGGTACCAAATTAATCCCTCTGTTCCCATTGTATCCCTTGAAAGTACGAATTTGGAAAAAGTTTTTATTTTTCGTGCCCACGCAGTCAAAGGAATGGATACTCCAAATTTCAAGACTCTAACTGCCGCCATTGGTTGGTACAATTTTTATTCCCTTTTTCCATTTTAACCTTAAAAAGTACGAATTTCGAAAAATCAGTTTATTTTCCGTGTCTACACAGTCAGAGGAATGTATACCTCGAATCCATGACTCTAGCTGCGGTCATTTGATTGGTACTATTTTAATCCCCTTTTTTCATTCTAACCCCAAAAAGTACGAATATTGAAAAATCCGTGTATTTTACTTGTCTACACAATCAGAGGAATGTGTACACCGAATTTCATTATTCTAGGTGCAGCCGTTTGGTTGGTACCAATTTTTTCCCTCTATTTCCATTTTACCCCTTAAAAGTACGAATTTGGAAAAAACTTCTATATTATGTATCCACTCAATTAGTGGAATGTACACACCGATTTTCGTGTTCCTACCTGTTGTCGTTTGATAGGTACCATTTTTATCCCTTTTTGTCCCATTTCACCCATTTATGGTGCACGCATACCAAATATCAAGCAATTATGCTGAAAGCTGACATCTTTAAAAAACGTGCTTAAATACTCGAAATATTAGGGGTATTTTTAGTCCTGAGGGAAAAATGTTTCCCGCTGTACTGATTTCGCCCAATTTCAATCCCAACCGAGCTACAACTATTAGACGTATTCTGGGAAAATTTAGACGTCCTGGCTACTTTCGTTTAAATGCTAGCGGACGGACGTGGCTAGATCGTCTTAAAATTATATGACGATCACGAATATCAGGTCGATATTTCAAGGTGTTACAAACGGAATGACAAAGTTAGTATACCCCCATCCTGGAGGTGGAGGGTATAAAAGGAGAAGGAACAGAGCCAAAGTGATACTTCTGTTCTGATACTGATCGGGTTAGGAAAGAGCATTATACTCGACTTCATACGCAAATTTTGATTTCCCCTCAACTGATACTGACCACCCCAGTTAATCCAAAACTATGCATTTGACTTTTATCCTACAGATTGTTTATGTTTGGAACCACTGTACCTTGGATGGATAGGATAAGTGAGTATATGAAAGTGATCCGATCGTCGTGTGGCAGAGTGTATTGAAGGCAAACACCAAGACTTCATTTGATTTATGATCAAACGTGTGCCACTTCCCAAACCCAGACATATCATCGAAGCGACAGCCCGATGGCCGGACGGACAGACGGAGCAGACAGTCACACAACACAACAGGTAAGCAGCAGTAGTAGTATGACAAGTAAGTAGTAGGAGCCGGTCTTTTAATATCCGAAACAAAACAAGACAACAGAATGAAGTTGGAATGCAAAGCATGAATGAAGGAATGAAGCATCGCACGGGTAGCTTTGCTGGGATGGATGGATGTATGGTTGGCGGTATCAATGTCATCATATGATTATCAACGCCTAAAAGGTGATCTCTCGCTCTCCACCATCCGTAGTCGCTTCGGTTTGCAGCGTCTTGACATTCTTGATCAACTTGCTGATGTTGGCTCGCAACGTTCTGGTCTCGCTGGGTGTTGCACGTTTTGTTTAGCATTTTGTCAACACATTAAATGTGACTTTAGTCAAATGGTAGCCGTTGAGCGAGCGGAAGAATATATTGAATTACGGTAGCCCAGTCGTCAGCGGCGGTGACAGTGACAGCCGAACTTGTTTTCCCCATTTAGCGACGGCGACGTTATTCCTCCACAGCCATGGCACACCACACCAGACCACAGAACAGATCGATTCGCCAACAGTTTTGCGTTTGTCGTGATTATAGTTATTGTTGCCGTTGATGGGTTGGCTGGCTGGACTTGGCTTGGTCTACCGTGGCAGACAAGTAAGACTTGGTCGGCTATGATATGATACATCACCCATCTCCATCTCGTGGTCCGGCCACCAAATCCCAACCATGACCAGAAACATGGTGTGCGGCACATTTGCAGCGTCACTTTAGCGAGAGCTCCCGTTTCGTAATCATTATCATTTGTGGCTATTAGGATGCAAGGTATCGCTGGAGTCCTCATGCAGCGCGATTGACGATGACGATATTGTCGATGATAATACGGTTGTTGTTGTTGATCATGCAATTTTCGATTTTTATGTTGTTGGCTACTCACAACGCAAAAGGGATTTATTAGGGTCATCATCATCATCAGTCTGGGAAAATATTACACAAAATGATACTGATACAGATCGGAAATATTAGCATATTGCGATCCTTTACCGTGGAATATTCAAAATGATCAATTTTATAAAGTAATTACAAACATAAAGAACACTTTCAGCTAAGGAAAGCACAAATTTTTGTTGTGTAGTGCTGGGAGCTTCTGTGAGGTTGAGGTCAGCATTAACGCTGAGGAAAACACTGCATCCTGAATTGATGAAAACGGAGGATGACTCCAGTCCAAAATTCGCACCAAACAGAGACACGTTGTGACTGCATTTGTTTTCCGACATTAGGGGTGGGATTAGGGTTTGCATTTTCCCGCAGTTTTTATTTCCCGGGAAACAGGAATTATTTTTTAAATTTCCCGGGACAGCACGGGAAATTGTCAACATATTGTTTACCATGCTTTTTCGACAGCGATCTTGGCTTATTTAATACAATATTGTTACTTGCGTTTTCAATAGCATTGCTTTCATTTATTTTGAGTGATCGGATACGCGCCAAAAATCTACTTTTTTCGGATTAAATGAAAATTATTTATTTTTTTATAAATACGATAGCATTTCATTCTATTTTTTAATTTTATTCTAGTACACAAATTGATTTGGCAAATCGGTTAAATCCTAGAGTATAGTTTGTAGACCTACTCTCAGAGAATATTGGTGGTTGTGATGTGTGCAACGTTGGCTGTCAATCAATGCTGATTCATTGTATATATTGGCCCAAGTAACCATTTGTTTTATTCATTAGCCACTGAAATCTGCTATAGATTGCACACACAAGGTGGTCCAATATATTCCAATAGTATAGCTAAGGGTGCAATAGCCTCTGGTCACAATTTTGTCATATCAATTCGATTACTCATTTTACACACAAATTAATATTTAATAATTCATATATCACATTATTTGAAATTAATTTACATTTTATACGAACAAGCGAATTGATTGAGAAAAGCTGTTAGGCTTGGGAGTTTCATTGTGATATCTCCTTTCAGAATATATTACACTTTACCATGTGTGCACTGTGATACTGTCGGCAAAAAAATCAATTTGGCCTGCAACTTCAGAGAAATGACTGCTATTTAGCGCAGTTTCGGAGCCTGCAGTTCGCTTGGTTTTGTCAATTGCAGGTTTTATTCATAAAACTAGCAAATATATGTATATTTCGTTAATTTGCCTTTAATTCGTGAAAACGAATTGATATAGAAAAACCGCCAAAGTGTGGAGCTTTACATGCAAATTACCTTTCAGAATATATTCGACTTTAGGATGTGTGCAAAGTTTTCGCCAAGTAGACAGCAAAACAAAAACGGTTTGCAACACTTTTTTTTCAGATTCGACAATTTTTCTGGCTTTATAAAAAAAATCTTGCAAAAGTGAACATCTTTCATCAATGCTGTTAAAACGTGTAAACAAATTGATCTATAAGATATTGGACTTTAGGATATGTGCAAAGTATTTTACCGAGTAGATAACAAAATAAAACAGAAATTTTACTGTACAACAATGTTTTTCGGATTCAATAATTTTTTGTGATTTCATACAAAATTCTAGCAAAAATATTAACATTTAATTCAATTCGATAATTTACATTTAATTCGAGTAAACGAGTTGATCTTGAAAAACTGCCAGGCTCCGGTGTTTTATTTGCTAATATTTTTTCAAAATATAGTGGACAAGCAAAATACAGAAAAAAAAATTATTTTGTCAATATTAGGGGTCCGTCATACATTTGACTCCAGTGGCGGGCTATTTGGACCAGTAAGAGCGGTGGGAACCAATTTTATAAGAACTGGGGGTCAGTCATACATTTAACCCCTCTGGGGGAAGTTATTAATTAGAATACTTTTAAACAAGTAAGTAAGCTTCAGTCGGCTAAACCGACTTATATATACTAGGATGGGTCACGAAAATAAATTACTCCCCAGAAATGAAGATTGGATTGTTTAATGATGATCTGCAAAATAATTCGTCACTGGGTCACTGAGCTAAACGTTCCTAAAAATACCTCTAAAAATCGTGTTTTTCTCGTGTAATTTTTATATGTTGCATTTATATCGAAATTTTATTCTGAATTAATAGACCCTTGGGAACACTTTAAATGAAAATTTGTATTCTTGTCTTAGAATAACTCATTGGTCGTATTATTGGACGTATAAGTTGATTTTGCGTGGGTTTTCAAAGTGACAGCTACAAACTCATATTTCTTGGTAATATTTTGTAAAAGTTGTTGTGAAAAATAAATAGAAGGAATCAATACCTGTCGAATATCGGACGATAAATAACATCACTGACTCCATATTTGTGAAATAATTTAATACAGGAGATGGTTTTCAGTTGTCATTATGAGAAATCGAAAAACTACTATAAACGTCCAATAAATCGACCAATAAGTTACTCTAAGACAAGAATCAACATTTGTATTTAAAGTGCTTCTGAGGGTCTATTATTTCAACAAAAATGCAACGTAAAAAAATTTAAAAAAAAAGAAATTGTTTTTCAATTCATATATACGAAAGTTATAAGGGCAGGGTAATTTGTGTGGAACGAACTAGGAGGTTCGTGTCACACATTTCGTCTACATTTATAAAACAATTATAGAGGGTGTTTTTTTTATTGAGGTATAGAACTTGGAATTGAAATAAAACACAAGAAAATCGTTTTAATGTCCATCAATTTGGCTTTATTGGAAGGATAATTTTATGCCATTAATGTTTAAATATGTTTTCGGGCATGTGGCCGCCGCGGCTGGCTCGAATATAGCCAATTCTACAGGTCCAATTTTCAACCACTTTCTCCAATTGCTGTGCAGCTCCAATTGCTGTGCACGTTGGCGAATCGATTCATTCGGGTCCTCTTCAACACTTTGCTCTACAGCGGCAATTGTTTCTTCGGTGCGCACTGTTCGACGTCTCTGCGGATGCGTATTATCACATAGAGTAAACGTAGTGCGAAAACGATCCATGGTTAACCGAATTAATGGCTCTGATGGACGATTATGTCGACCATAAAATGGTGAACTTCGCGAACTGAACCATTACTTTCGAAATAAATTTGCACGATTTGCAAGCGTTGTTCTTTTGTCAACCTGTTCATGATGAAATGGCAAACCAAACTAAATATTAATCACTTGACAGCTGACAAAATGGCCGCCAGTTAAAAAAGTGATGCCAACTTAAAGTTCTATACCCCAATAAAAAACACCCTATATAAACATGATCAAATATCAAGTCATAGTGGATTACATGCAGCAGTATGGAAGCATGAAGGATTTATTATTACCTAGGATATAGACAATTGTGTAGGAGGTAAAAGATAGGGCGTGGCTAAAGCGTAAATATTTTTTAGGTTTAAAGTGATTATAAAAAGATTTTCAAATATTAAATTTCAAATGATTTGAACTACCCGTATGGATGTTATGTCCGTTTTATTATAACCAAGTATTTGCTACTTTGTGTGGGAGGTACCAAAAAGGGGTCTAGCAATATCCCCCATATTCCATGCGAATGTAACTTCTGTTAAAGCATTACCAAATATCAAATTTCACAGTATTCCGATCATCAGTATAGAAGTTATAACAGCTTTAATTTTACGTAGTTTAGGATGATTCGTGTGGGAGGTACTAAAGGGTGATTTTTTAAGAGCTTGATAACTTTTTTTTTTAAAAAAAACGCATAAAATAAAAACGTTAGATTGGTCCATGACATTTACTTTTTGAAGATAATTTCATTTAAATGTTGACCGCGGCTGCGTCTTAGGTGGTCCATCCGCTTAGTCCAATTTTGGCATTTCCACGTTTTTGAGTAACAGAGACCCAATTGGTGCGAACGGCGACGAATCGAAAATTGGTGGTCATCATTAACACTGGCCGATACAGCTGCGATATTTTCTTCAGTTCGCACTCTACGTAAGCGTGTTGGTGGTTTAATGTCCAACAATGTAAATTTGGTGCGAAATTTAGTCACAATAGCCCGAATAGCCGCTTCAGTGGGTCGATTAAACTGACCATAAAATGGAAGCGCGCAATGAACTTTCTTAACAGAGCACGCATTTTGATAATAAAATTCAATAATTTGCAAGCGTTGTTCGTTTGTAAGACGATTCATGATGAAATGCCAAAGCATACTGAGCATCTTTCTCTTTGACACCATGTCTGAAATCCCACGTGATCTGTCAAATACTAATGCATGAAAATCCTAACCTCAAAAAAATCACTCTTTATTTAGAAGAGGTGTGCCAAAACCCACACTTAGACACACACATAAAGTGATTATGAATACATTAGCAAATACCAAAATATAGCTGATACCCGTGTGCAAGTTACAATCGTTTTAATTTAACATTGGAATATAGACCATTTGTGTGGGAGGTACACTGAAAGAAAATGCTTCATTCCCCCAATGAAATCTTACATTGCATGAATGAAATCTGTCATTGTTTTTGGATCAACGTAGAGCTTCATTAATACAACGTAAAATGTTTCATTAAATTAACAATCAATGAACAATGTTTCATTAGTGTTAGATTAATGTAAAGTGTAATTAATACAATGAAGCATTGTCATTATATTAATGAAGCAGGTTAAGTCAATGTAAGAACGCTTTTCATTAACGAAATGTTCATTAATGATTTTTTGTCGTTGTAGTAATGAAATAGTTTCATTGATTTAATGACATTGATTCGTTTCATTGCTGCATCAAAAAGAATTAATACTAAAAATACCCTTAATATTGCTTATTTAGCTACTTATAGTTTGCAGCAATTATTTGGCGCAGAAACCGAAATACTTAAGCTAAGTGAACTATAAAATGAATGAGAATTATATCTTACTTTCTGTAAGCCACCCAAAAATACGCACACTAAAAAAAAATATAACACATTAATGAAACCAGTTCATTCTGTTAATGAAATGTTACATTAGGGTAAGAAAGAGTTCCATTATTTTGTTTGTTGAATATAATCGGCTAAACAAGTATTGTAATAGCAAACTTAATCATCTACATTATAATCCAGCCAAATATTCTCATAATATTTTCCATATTTGCCGCGATTTATACAAAAATAGATTTCATTGCATCAATGAAAACCATTTCGTTGTATTAATGACACAAAAAATCATTAAAATATTGTTAATGGAATATTTCATTACGGTAATGAAACATTTCACTGCATGTATGAAATATTTCTTTGCATCAATGTAAACACATTAATGAAACTGTTTCATTGATGTAATGAAGCATTTTTCTTTCAGTGTACCAGAAGGGCCGTGACAATTTCGTCCATCTTCGAACTTAAACTAAGATTGGGAAAAATATTACCTTGTGCAAAGTTTGAATTAATTCCTTAACTCCTTTCGAGAGTTATCGTGTACACCAGTCAGACGGACGGACGAATTTAGACAAAACCTTTTATTGTTCGTGTCTACGCCGTTAGAGGACTGTATACACCGAATTTCATTATTCTAGGTGCAGCCGTTTGGTTGGTACCATTTTATCCCTTAAAAGTACAAATTTGGAAAAAATAATTTCATACTACGTTCAATTACACAGTGCAACACGAAAAAAAATAACCATATACGGACACCGCTACATGATAAAAGACAAAAAAAAAGACCCGTGTTTTTTTTCCCCCAAAGTCATGCCCTTTTTTTATGGGCCCCCAGAGATTTGAGGCCTCGGTGTAATTTTTGGAAAAAAGTGATCATATTCTCAGGCTCATATCTTGCAAACCGTTCGGAATTTTGATTTACTCTCTGAGGCAAAGTTCTAGCTCTTGTCATAAAGAACAAAAATTGTGAACATATAAAATCAAAAAAACTTCATCTTCAAGGTCAAAATCGTAAAAAACTTAAAAAAATTCGATTTTTTTTAACCTTTTTTCCCCTGTTCAGGTCCATAGGTAGCAAACCGTTGAAAATTCAGGGAAACAATCAACTACAAAAATGTACCTAAGATCTCAATAAACAACTTTCTAGAACATATGAACTTCCTAGGAATTATTCTTAACACCGTTTAGGTAGCGCTTAGGTAGCCGCAAAAGTGAAAAATTTTCCAAAAATTAGATTTTTTTCCTTTTTTGCCCTGTTCAGGTCCATAGGTAGCAAACCGTTAAAAATTCAAGGAAACAATCAACAACAAAAATGTACTTAAGATTTCAATAAACAACTTTCTAGAACATATGAACTTCCTAGGAATTATTCTTAACACCGTTTAGGTACCGCTTAGGTAGCCGCAAAAGTGACAAATTACACCGAGGCCTCAAATCCAAATTTCCGAACGGTTTGCAAGATATGAGCCTGAGAATATGATCACTTTTTTCCAAAAATTACACCGAGGCCTCAAATCTCTGGGGGCCCATAAAAAAAAAAGTGCATGACTTTGGGGGAAAAAAAAAACACGGGTCTTTTTTTTTGGTCTTTTATCATGTAGCGGTGTCCGTATATGGTTATTTTGAAATGACTTCAAAAATGTTGCACAGTGTTAGAGGAATTTCATTAGTTTAGGTGCAGCCGTTTTGTTGGTACCATTTTATCCCTCTATTCCCATTTTCCCCTTAAAAGTACGAATTTGGGAAAAAAATACTTTTATATTATGCATCTACTCAATTCGAAGAATATACACTGCGAATTTCGTGTTTACAGCTGTAGTCGTTTGATATGTACCATTTTTATCCCTTTTTGCCCCATTTCACCCCCTACGAATAAAAATCGTTTTATGGTGCACGTTTTTGTTGTCGGGTGAATGCTCTACCCAATATCAAGTAAGTACAAGCAGACATATTGAAAAATATGCTTAAATACTCTAAAATATTAGGGGTTATTATGGGTTTTTTTCAGTCCTTGTGAGGGAAAAATTTTTCCCTTTGGATATATTTAAAAAAAATTTATTTTCTCGAGATATGGCTAAAATGATTGTTTTTTAATTTTCTTGTGATCTACACAAAATTCGCGGTGAAATTGTTTTTATTGCAAGTTTTTCTATCTGGTTTGCGAAAAAATTCTGTCATAAATATTCTCTATTTAGTCAGCATACATGTGACAACAAAATATTTTATTATTCTCTGTATAATAGAAATTACGCTGGTTTTTTCTAAGGCACCTTTCACAATTTTTGACTTTACAGTTGCCTACGAAGTCATTTCTATGTACTTCGCATTATTTTATTTTTTCTTCATTTGTTTTCTAAAAAAATGTTTTTTTGTACAACTTTTTAAATAGCTCCGAAACTATTGGCCATATTAAGAAACAATGTTGCAAGAGCTGAAATTATTTATTTTTCGTATATCTCAGGTTATGTTAAAATTGGTGATTGGTGAGCACAAGCTTTTAAAAAGACATCTTATAAAAAACTCTGCGAATAGAATTATTACATTGTTGCTGTTTAGAGATGGTTAATTTAATTTTGTAAATTCAACACTTTACGGTTCGGCGCCAAATTCTTCTCACACAAAAGTCAACATGAATTTGAATTTTAGTCGTCATTACATCGGATTATGACAACATGTTTCTTCGGTTGATTTCCTTTTCAACCAGAAGAAAGAATATTATTTTAGCACCTGTTGTTATGCCATCATCACACCGCCAACATCGGCTCCGTATGCATCCTCGTCATCCGCTTTTCTACAGCTTTACAATGGCAGCAAATTGTTTTGAGAAAATCCAATTATCTTCGTCTTATCTTCGAAGGCAAATCATAAATGCGAATATGTACTTAGGGCGAGTAAATACGACTAAGAATAACTAGCCAAGTACTCACACTTTTCTATTTTTGGCCTACTGCATTGTGGCCATCATGCCACCCTTGTGGCCAACAGCGCGCCCTAGACAAAAAAAGATGAGCTGATGAACAGAAAAGAGGGGTGCAACCCGAAAGCCGCTTAGCAATTGGCAATGGTGCAGCCATCCTTGAGACAAAAGATGAACACACAACAAGGCCACAACTAAATAATTTCCATATGTTCTGGGTGAAACAGTTTTACATCTACTGCGAGTACACCGAGGTCGGACATCGGCAACAATTAACCGCAGGCTCTTCTCAACTTCCATTCATTCTCATCACATGGTCATCATTTTGCATTCCTTACGAACATTCTCCGGGTGTCATGTGGATGTCATGTTCCACTGCGAAGACAAAGAACTCAGAAATAGTTGATGACATGTTTCATATTCAGCTCGGAACAATGTTGACTAAACGAACCAACAAAATGACCGGTATGTTATGTTGGTTGCTGTGGCAGTTGTTGTTACAGATCTAAAGGGAAAACCTAGGCAGAGAAGAGTCCTTCTTCTCGATAAGTCGACAGGAGAGTCAGCCGCACGGAAGGAGGGGGATCATTAATATAAACATTGGCATGTGAGACCTAAAGGGTTTTCTTTTCTGGAGTACGAGTAAGAAAAAAGTGAAACCCTTTAACACATAATCCCAGATAATGTATAAGCAATGGTGTAGAAAGTACGAGGGTGGCATGGACAGTGGATTTTATAAAATCATCATCAATCCTCTGCCACACTCGCTCAATAGTGACATCAGTTGTATGAGCGCAGTCGTCTCTATAACTCGAAAGTAATCGAAAATGTAACAAAATAACGAAATAATAAAAAAGTAAAAAAAATCGTTTTTTGTAAATTTTCAATTTCGATATTTCCATAACTAAAACAGTTATCGACAAATTTGATTTTAATATTTTTTCATTTTCTTCTATAACGTCCGATAACTCGACGGACCTTATTCAGATAAGATATTTTTTATTGAACTCCATTGCAAAAATGCAGTTGATTTATACAAAAATACAAACAATTTGTCGAATTTACACAATCGATAATCGATGCGAAAAAATCGCGTGTTTGGAATTAATTTTCCATGGTTTACGAATTTTGGTATTTGGGACTGATAAATTAATTAATTTGTCTAAAAAGTCAAAAAAGTACGTAGTAGGAATTGAAGTAGAATGCCAATTTTTTTTTTTCAAATCAACTCAGAATTTGTAATCGTGTAGCTTTTGAAAAAGGCGTTGAAAGTGGTTCATATAAAAATCCACCATTCCTAAAATGGGGAAAATAATTCCAAAAATGTTATTTTTTGTTTAAGAAAAAAATTGCCGTCGCACAGTGGCTCTGAATCAAAACCATCGGCCAAAATTCAATAACTTTTGTTCTAGTAGACATTTTTGAGTTCTGTAAAAAATCAAAATTAGACAAGCACCCAAGGATTATTTTGAGACATTAGCAGACTAAAAAATCTGGCAAACCTTGCAGGTAAAAGTTACCCTACAAAAGCGGGAAACCCTTCAACCTTACTAAATATGTATACATTTCGTTCAAGGCTTTTGAAGGAAAAAAGTTGTGTTGGCCCAAAGTCAAACATTTGTTCCAAAATGATATTTTTTTTCAATATTCGTTACAAACAAACTATATTTGGCACAAACATAGTATAATAAATAAAGCTAAGAAACCACAATTTCTAATACAAAAGATCTGAGTGCCAAATCTCTTAAAATGTGTGAGAAACAGTTCGACAAAGTCAAAAAAATAAATAACTTTTTCTCTATTTTCATAATTAGAAAAACATGCAAATCTGTAATACAAAAAAAAATATTTTTTTTTCGCATTATAAACAAATACGTAAAAATATGTTAAAAAACATAAACACAAAAAAAATAAAAATTTTAATTTTAATTTTCTTTAAAATCGAAAAATACGAAAAGTAGTCAACTTTGGGCCGATTTCTAAAATAAAGGGTGATTTTTAAGCTATTATCTTTTTGGCAACACTGGTTTAAACAGCTGACGCACGTTTCGTGTTTTGTTTCACTGTCAAACATCTTCGTCTTACAAACAAACAACAAACAACAACAAACGAACAACGCTAGCAAATTATTGCATTTTATTATCAAAATGCGTGCTCTGTTAAGAAAGTTCATCGCGCGCTTCTTCCATTTTATGGTCAGTTAAATAGACCCACTGAAGCGGCTATTCGGGCTATTGTGACTAAATTTCACACCAAATTTACATTGTTGGACATTAAACCACCAACACGCTTACGTAGAGTGTGAACTGAAAAAAATATCGCAGCTGTATCGGCCAGTGATAATGATGACCATCAATTATCGATTCGTCGCCGTTCGCAGCAATTGGACCTCTGTTACTCAAAAACGTGGAAATGCCAAAATTGGACTAAGCGGATGGACGCAGTCAAGGTCAAAATTTGCATGAAATAATCTTCAAACATTAAATTATATGGACCGTACTATCGATTCAAATAAAGATTTCATGCATTTTTCTGAATTTTATGTGTTTTTTTTTTTGAAAAACTTTCCTATAGCTTTTAAAAAATCACCCTTTTTATCCGATTTGCCGATTTTTAATGTTAGTGTCTCAAAATAATCCTTGGGTCTTTGTCTAATTTTGATTTTTTACAGAACTCAAAAAGAACAAAAGTTATTGAATTTTGGCCGATGGATATTGATTCTGCGTCTTCTACGACGATAATTTAAGTTCTTCTAAAAAAGTACATTTTTGGAATTTATTTTCTCCATTGTAGGAATTGTGAGATTTTCGCTCATATAAAAATCCCTCAATTCCTAAAATGGAGAAAAAAAATGCCAAATTTTTTGTTTTTCTAAGAAACAAATGGCCGTCGTGTGCCAATGAAAATTTAAGTTTTTCTAAAAAATACATCTTTGGAATTTATTTTCTCCGTTGTGAGATTAAAAAAAACATTTAAAATGGCTTATATAAAAAATAAAAAGTAATTCTCAACAATTTTGTTTTAGAAACAATTGTCCGTCGACTGACGATGATAATTAAAGTTTTTCTAAAAATAATTTTTTGAAATTTATACCTGCCACTTTTAAAGTGGAATCTTAAATCGAAAACAATGCAAGATTTTGTCATGTTGTAACGTTAAATAACAATTAAAAGACCTCATATAAAAATCCCAAAATTCCTAAAATGGGGAATTCAATTTGCATATTTTCTAAAAAATACGTTTTTGGAATTTATAAAATAGAATTTATAAATATTTTTTTTCGCATTATGAAAAAAAGTAAAAATATGTAAACAAAACATAAAAGCAAAAATATATAAATTTTAATTTTCGATTTGAACTGGGATATTGTCCTGGCTCAAGACCATTTTGCATCTATATTTAATAGAATGCAAATTTATATACAAATGGCATGGTGACATTTATTTTTGACATGGTGGAAATCATGATCGTGGTAGTCTGCAGCCAAGTAATAAATGTCACCATTAATGTCACTATGTAATTAAATTTGCATTCTATTAAATATAGATGCAAAATGGTCTTGAGCCAGGACAATGAAAAGTGTCATAGAATTTTGGAACATTTCTTAGAAACTATGAAATGCAGTTCTTCGTTCGAAGAAATTTTGTCATAAAAAATCATTATTTTCTATAATATGATTTATGAAGATTTTCATAGAATTTATGAAGAAACTTCATTAATTTTATGAAAGACTTTCATAAATAGTATACACTGAAGTTTCTAATATAAAAAAGCAAAAAAAGGTCTGATTCGTTGACTAACCAAACAACACACACCACCATTGCGAGAGTCTTTGCAATGAATGTGTCATTGACCTAAATCAGGGTTCATACTTATGTCAGAGAGTAACAATGAAAGCAAATGAGAATTGCTTGCATCCAACGTGAAAAGTCGACACACTAAAAATGTAGTTGTAAGTTTTGAAACATTTCATATAAACTATGAAATCCTTCATTATATTTATGAAGACATTTCATAGCACAAATACTTTATTGGTTATGACATATTTCATAATATTTAAGATTTATTTCTTTAATACTATGAAATCTTTCTTTGATCTTATGAAACTAAGTTTCACTAATTTAGCAATTTTGTTTTAGGAAATGTTTATGAAAAATTGTATGAAACATTTCATGTTATTTATGAATTTTTCATACATATTAAGAACAAATTCATTAAATTTATGAAAAAACTTTTACGAAATCGTTTCATAAATATTATGAAGGAAAATTCTGGCAGTGTAGTTTTTCGAGTTTATTCATATCTTGTGTTTTAAGAGACAACATTTTAAATGGTTGGCGGTAAACTAATACAGATAGAAGCTTGAAATTTTAAGTATTTTTAGCACACATTCTCTTCTTTGATTTAAATATATACCGGAGTCATAGGGTGCGAATAAGTATTAAAAATAATTTTTGAAAAATTGTGTCCTTTGGAAATGTTTAGTCCTTTTAAGGGGCAACAGAATTAGATAATGAAATACTAAAAACGCCAATTAATGAATTACGATTTTTTTATACATATTAAAAAAAAATCATTAAATTAATGAAAAACCTGTTTTGAAATCGTTTCAAAAATATTATGAAGGAAAATTCTTTCAGTGTAGAAACAATTTCCCTGAAGTCCGATTTTCCCCATTTGCAGTTTCTTGTCTAAATGTCTGTACCATTTGATAGGAAAAGTTCTAATATTGATTTTAGCTGCAGCCATTTTTACCATGGTACCATTTGGTACCATTTTTATCCCCATTCGCCCCAAGATCCGGCTAAAAGTACAAATTTAGAAAAAGTCCTTTTTATTTCGCATCTTCCCATGAAATTCGGTCTGTACTTTCATCTGTGCACACCCAATTTCATGATTTCAACTTCAACGGTTTGGTGGGTACCATTTTTATCCCTCTTTTCCAATTGTATCCCTTAAAAATACGAGTTTTGAAAAATCCCTCTATTTTATGTATCTACGCATTTATAGAGATGTACTTTCCTAATTTCATGTCTCCAACTATTGTGTTATCATTGGTACTTTTTTATCCCTTTTTGTCCCATTTTGCCCGCTAAAACGTGTATTTAATTTTTAGTAGTTTTACGCTACAAGGAGTACGCTATTAGGGAGTACTTTCAGTCCTTGTTAGGGAAAAATTTTACCCTTTCGGCCGATTTCGCTCACTTTCAATCCCAACTGATCTGCAACCATAAGACTCATTTAGGGAAATTTTGAATCTTCTAGCTCATTCGGCCTTTATCGTGCTTTCAACAGACAGGCAGACGGACATGGCTAGATCGTCTTAGAATTTTACCACGACCCGTTAATAATGTAAAATAACATCAGCCAAATGGCCACCACGACCACGCTTACAGGACCATATCCTTTTCATGAAATTTTCCATAGCCAAATCGCAAAGTGACTGCGCTATGTCCTCGTTAGCCTCACGAATTCTATCTTTGAGGTATTGAATCGACGCTGGGCTGTTGGCGTAGATCTTATCTTTCACGTGGCCCCAAAGGAAGAAGCGGCAAGGTGTTAAATCACAAGATTTCGGTGGCCAATTGTGATCACCTCTTCGAGAGATAACACGGCCCGGAAACCTTTCCCGTAAAAGAGCAATGGTTTCGTTGCTTGTGTGGCACGGAGCGCCGTCTTGTTGAATGTAAACGTTGTCCAGATCAATACCATCCAACTCCGACCCTAAAAAATCATTAATCATCTCTCGATAGCGCAAGCGATGATCGAACCTCATTTTCGAAAAAGTAGGGTCCAATGACCCCGCCGGACCATTAACTGCACCAAACAATCACACGATGAGGATGGAGAGGCTTCTCAACAATAACTCTTGGGTTTTCCGAGCCCCAGATGCGACAATTTTGCTTGTTGACGTAGCCACAAGATGATTTTTGGATGGAATTCCGGATCATTTTCATTCATGAATTTTAATAATTTCAATGCGTTGTTGAAGCGTGTATCGTTCCATTTTTAGTAATGGCGTAGTTTCTACTTGTCAAATGTCAAAGAATAAGAGCTTCAAAAGTGACAGCTACCGAAATACCGGGTGATTCAAAATAACACCTCTTGTTGGAAAAACCTGTACTTTATGGAGTCTGCGATGAATATTTTAAGGCGTTACAAACGGAATGACAAAGTGAATATACCCCCATTAACAGGTGAAGGGTATACACAAATTAAGATACCATATATTCCTAAAATGGAGAAAATAAACCCCAGACTTTGCTTTTTTAGAAAAATGGCATTTTGTCTGAGGACTTTAATTTAGAAAAAATCAAGTCTGGAATTTATTTTCCCCGTTTTAGGAGTTGTGGGATTTTCAAATATAGGGTCCGCCATCTAACCTTTTTTTACAACTATTCAACCGTTGGACTATTATTTGTGGGGTGCCCGAGGCAGCCTTTTGATTATTATTTTCCATTATTGACCGGAAGGATTGTACTTTCAAATAAAAAAAGAAAATTGAGAAAATATTCAGTAGTTTTTTTTATAGCATTTTCAAAAAAAAGTTATTTATAGTAGTACCAACCTTTTTCCACAAACAACGCAGAATCGTTGCTTTTAAAATCATAAGGCACATCTTGAAAATCTCACAATTCCCAAAATGGGGAAAATAAATCCCATTTTTTTAGAAAAACGTCTTTGTATTCGCATTAACCAACCAGAGGGTAAAAAACGACGGAGTTGAAATTTCGCTGACACATTCGGAGCTCAATTCACGTCATTCATCATAGGAACCTCATATGAATAGCCAACAAACAACTGTTGTTGCAGCAGCAGCAGCACCACAAACAACCAACCGCCAACCATTCTGGCTGGGTAGTGTAATTGTGTTGCGTGCAACAATTTTCTTCTTGCAACGTCTACTGAAAAAGGAACAAAGTTGAAGCTGAACCCACTGTTTTCATTGTGTTCTTTTCTCTGTCTTTATTTGGTCTGCCCGACGAGACGAGTATCCTCGAGTATCTTTAGCATATGGAGGAGCGATACCAGAAGACTTTTGCAGAAGTCGACTTCACTTTATGCCACACTATGCATATATTAAATAAAATGAAATGAAAAAGACAACATCCATACATATAATGTAAAATAATTTAATGATATTTAACACTGCATACCAATACGAGATGGTGGGTAGCTGGGACCTGACGCCAAGACAAAGGCCGACTCGATGGGCTTGCCAATACGGAGGGAGAGGCAGAGGCACTGCGATGCCTTGGCAGCAATTTTCATTTCAATTTGAAAAGAAGAGCGTACCAGCCAATCATCAAACGACTTGGAGATGGACTCTGTGCGCTCTGTATCGTACTTTGTGCTGCTGCCATGAATCATAGGCTTGTTCGGTTTTGGCGGGAGTTGGTTGGAGCCTAGCCTGTGGTGGCAATCATAACAACCACAATAACTTCTTCGGCGAGGCCCTTCCCTCTTTCAGACAAGGTCCTGCTGGGAAACGGTTCTGCTGCATTTATTGTGGCACTTAGTTGTCAGTTACCAATTCTAGCTTGAGCTGAGTTGCAATTTGAAGTGGAGCTTTGTCTTCCTCCTCCTCCTCCTCCTTAACCATTCACTTGTCTCTATTTGTTGTTGTTTATTTTAACAATTTCTCTGTTTTGCTTCTTCAATGATTGTTGACATTTTGGCTTAGTTCATTGTACGAGTATTTTGACAGGGCATAGTCTGCGTTATGTTGCTCCAATCGATCGACGATTATCCCGTGATGGGTTCCGATGTATCGTCCATCTCCCAGGCAACAAGTGCAGCTGCATTTTTCCAAAAGCATTTGCATATCAAGCTGACAGGCGAGCAGACAGACAGTCAGACGTGCTGCCGGACGGACGGACGGACACATCACCCCTGTATAATCATATAAATGTCAGTTGTTTTCTGTTGTTTTGACATTTTCATACGGAAATCGATATTTTTGTAACAATTTCGTTAAATGAGTGTTATCATCGAACGAAATGACGTGAAAGGTTTCTTTGTTTGCCTGGCAAGGTGGGGTACTTTAGAGTTTTCAAAATTATTCTTGTAAGAAAAGAGAGACGCTCTTTTCTGTCAAATAACACTGCTGCTTTTTTGGAACAGAATAGCGACCCTATAAGTCTGAAAGATCATGTTGAGTAGACCATTTTTGCAGAATAAACTTATTGTTCAGCTGGTCTGAGTATCTTTTTACAGTGGATCAAATTTTCATTTTTTTATCGAAGGTAGTATTATACTAAGTAATAATGGATGGATCTTCATCGTCTAGCTCCACTTTTTACACCCTCCACCTCCAGGATGGGGTATACTAACTTTGTCATTCCGTTGGTAACACCTTGAAATATCGACCTGAGACCCTATAAAGTATATATATTCTTGATCGTCATAAAATTCTAAGACGATCTACCCATGTCCGTCCGTCTGTTGAAAGCACGCTAGGATCTAAACGAAAGGAGCTAGAAGGTCAAAATTTTGCATAAATACGTCTTATAGTCGTAGATTGGTTGGAATTGAAACTGGGCGAAATCGGCCCAAAGGGAAAAAATTCTCCCTCACAAGGACTGAAAAAGCCCATAATATTTAAGAGTATTTAAGCATGTCTTTTCTAAATGTCTGCTTGTACTTACTTGATACTGGGTATGAGCATTCCCCCGATAACAAAAATGTGCAAAAAAATTTTATTCGTAGGGGGTGAAATGGGGCAAAAAGGGCTAGAAACACGAAATTCGCTGTGTACATTCTAATTGAGTAGATACATAATATAAAAGTATTTTTTCCAAATTCGTTCTTTTAAGGGGTAAAATGGGAATATAGGGATAAAATAATGAGGGATAAAGAGGGATAGAATAATGAAATTCGGTATATACATTCCACTGATTGATCCAAAAAAATACGTTTATTTTACGTATATAAACGTATTTTTTTTGGGTTAAAATGGAAAAAGGTGATAACAATAGTACCATACAAATGGCCGCAGCTAGAGTCATGAAATTCTGACTCCGTAGACACGAAAAGTAAATTGTTTTTCCAAATTCGTACTTTCAAGGGATACAATGGGAACTGAGGGATAAAAATGGTACCAACTAAACGGCTACAGCTAGAATGATGAAATTCGGTATGTACATTCCCCTAAATGGAGATTTTAGCAAGTCGTACTCTTAAGGTGGTAAAATAAGAAAAATGGGATATAATCATGATATTTGAAGTATTTTTAATAGATATATAATATACTATCTAATTTAATTTGCAGGGCGCTTAAAAAGTACATAAAATAATTTTTTGAAAAATTGTATCCTTTGGAACTTTGTAGTCCTGAGAAGGGGCAACAGAATGACGAAATGAAAAACTAAAGACGCCAAGTAACTAAATTTTGCTTAGTTTCATACGTTTAACATTCGGTTCAAGTGTAACGACTTTTTATACCCTCCACCTCCAGGATGGGGGTATATTCACTTTGTCATTCCGTTTGTAACACCTTGAAATATTCATCGGAGACCCCATAAAGTATATATATTCTGGGTCGTGGTAAAATTCTAAGACGATATAGCCATGTCCGTCTGTCTGTTGAAAGCACGATAGCGGCCGAACGAAATGAGCTAGGAGGTTCAAATTTTTCCTAAATGTGTCTTATGGTTGTAGATCGGTTGGGATTGAAAGTGGACGAAATCGGCCCAGAGGGAAAAATTTTTCCGTCACAAGGACTGAAAATACCCCTAATATTCAGAGTATTTCAGCATGTTTTTTTGAACATATTAGCTTGTATTTAGTTGATATTTGCAATGCGCATTCCCTCTATAGCATAAAAGGGCACCATAGAGTGATTTTTATTTGTAGGGGGCGAAATGGGACAAAAAGGGATAAAAATGGTACCTATCAAACGACAACAGATAGAAACACGAAATTTGGCGTGTACATTCCTCTAATAGAGTACATACATAATATAAAAGTATTTTTTCTAAATTCGTACTTTTAAGGGGTTAAATGGGGATAGAGGGATAAAAATAGTACCAACTTATCGGCTGCACCTAGAATAATGAAATTCGATATATACATTCCTCTGATTGCGTAGACACGTAAAATAAATGAACTTTCCAAAATTCGTACTTTTAGGGGTTCAAATGGAAAAAGGGGATAAAAATAGTACCTACCAAATGACAGCAGCTAGAATCATGAAATTCGGAGTATACATTTTTCTGACTGCGTAGACACGAAAAATAAAACGTTTTTTCCAAATTCGTACTTTCAATGGATACAATGGCTACAGGGGATAAAAATAGTACCAACTAAACGAATACAGCAAGAATGGTGAAATTCAGTGAGTACGTCCCTCTAATTATGTAGATACGTAAAATAAAGAGATTTTAGATAGTCGTACTATTGAGGGGGCAAAATTGGAAAAAGGGGATAAAAATGGTACCAACAAAATGCCGCTGATAGAATCATGGAATTCGGTGTATACATTCCTCTGACTGCATAGCCACGTAAATTTTTTTTTCCAAGTTCGTACTTTATTTTGTTGCTTTTACGACAAAAAATGGTAGAATCATGATTCTGTCTTATACTGCGTACGTGAGAGATAAGGTATTTTCAAAATTTATACTTTTGAAATTAAAATAGGATGGAAATACAACCAACCAAACGACTGTAGCTGAAAGTACACTCTCTATCCCCCAATATTTAGGGTATTTATGATTGCTCCCTTATATTTACTTTATGAATTGAAGTATTATATCCATTATATAGTATACAAATATTGGTAGCCTTGGCTTTTTAATTAAATTTCTTATTTTCATACAGTTAAAATTTGTTGCGGACATTCTTCTTGTAGCTTGGAAGCACCACAAAGAAAATAAAAGTTTTAGCGGGCGAAATTGGTCAAAAAGGGATAAAATATGGTACCAATGATACGAAAAAAGCTAGAATCATGAAATTCGGTGTGTACATCCCTCTAATTACACGTAAAATAGAGGGATTTTTCGAAATTCGTACTTTTAAGGGATATAATTAAAAAGAGGGATACAAATGGAACATACCAAACCGCTGAAGTTGAAATCATGAAATTCGGTGTATACATTCTGACTATGAATACTCGAAAAAGGGGTTTTTCGAAATTTGTACATTTGGGCGGAGAATGGGGCGAATGGGGATATCTTTAAAATTTATACTTTTCTTATCACTTTGTCTGTATCTGGAAATGCTTCCTTCTAATGGTGACTGACAACCGGCTAATATTTAGGCATGTTCACTTTCACAATTTCAGCATTTTATTTATAAAGAGTGATTTTTTTGAGGTTAGGATTTTCATGCATTAGTATTTGACAGATCACGTGGGATTTCAGACATGGTGTCAAAGAGAAAGATGCTCAGTATGCTTTGACATTTCATCATGAATAGACTTACTAACGAGCAACGCTTGCAAATCATTGAATTTTATTATCAAAATGCGTGCTCTGTTAAGAAAGTTCAGAAAGAAAGAAATTGTGTTCAGCGACGAAGCTCATTTTTGGCTCAATGGGTACGTAAACAGGCAGAATTGTCGATTTTGGAGTGAATATCAGCCAGAAGCATTGCAAGAGCTACCAATGCATCCAGAAAAAGTCACAGTTTGGTGCGGTTTATGGGCTGGTGGCATCATTGGACCGTACTTCTTCAAAGATGATGCGAATCGTAACGTAACTGTGAATGGTGAGCGCTACCGTGAGATGATATCCAACTTTTTTTTGCCCAAAATGGAAGAACTGAACTTGGTTGACATGTGGTTTCAACAAGATGGCGCTACATGCCACACAGCTCGCGATTCTATGGCCATTTTGAGGGAAAACTTCGGAGAACAATTCATCTCAAGAAATGGACCGGTAAGTTGGCCACCAAGATCATGCGATTTGACGCCTTTAGACTATTTTTTGTGGGGCTACGTCAAGTCTAAAGTCTACAGAAATAAGCCAGCAACTATTCCAGCTTTGGAAGACAACATTTCCGAAGAAATTCGGGCTATTCCGGCCGAAATGCTCGAAAAAGTTGCCCAAAATTGGACTTTCCGAATGGACCACCTAAGACGCAGCCGCGGTCAACATTTAAATGAAATTATAACGTTTCAAATAAAGAACCGATGAGATTTTGCAAATTTTATGCGTTTTTTTTAAAAAAAAGTTATCAAGCTCTTAAAAAATCACCCTGTATATAGTAGTCGATTTTAAACAGTGCGCATAAGTATACATTATAGTTTGAAATAGTAAACAAATATAGTAATGTGCATTAAAATATCACAATTTTCGTAATATGATACTGTGCTTCTATGTAAAGTCGACTTTCTTTTAATCTGCTGGTAATACTATGGAATGCACTCCGTGGTGGAGGGTATATAAGATTCGGCCCGGCCGAACTTAACGCCTTTTTACTTGTTTTAATTTTTTTTGTATATATTTTTCCTGTTTTCTTTTGATTTTTACCACTTTTTAAACATGTGGATAATTTTTTGAGGTCTTGCTTCAGAAAAATCCGAACTTGGAGAGTTAGATATCATAGTCTCAACCTGATTTTTTTATTTTTCTTAAAAGAAGTGCAAAATTATTTTTTTAAGAAAAGAACACATACATACATAAACTTTCGAAGCAATCCAAGCTAGATATGTACAAAAATCATACCATTTATTATGGAATGGCACATATGCATTAGCCTACACATTTATTATGGGAAGTTTTTTAACTGGATAATATTTCTTCATTTATGGCTTTTTCTTATTCTTATTTTTACCTTGTCGTTAATATTAATAATCAAAATATTTCATTGCTGGGAGAAAATTATTCATTTCATGCCATCATCATCGTAACAAATATCGGCTACCTTAGACAAATGTTCCACCAAATGGTTGAGAATTACAGCACACTTTTCGAACTTCTTAGCAAACACAAACGTCCCAAACAAAAAGATCCTGTGAATATCACGTTACGTTGACTATATATATAACTTGTGTACTGCGACTTGGCTACTGCTTCTACGTGAAAGTGAAATTTGTAGCCATTGAACTTATAATCCTGAAGTGATAGAAGAAATGTTGGGAAAGTTGTAATTTTGGTAAAAAAATATCCATAAGAAATTATTATGACTACTTATGCTTTATGCCTAGCAAATCATATTATTTTATTTTCTTACATTTTACATCTATATATATATATAAAAGAGTTGCGTTACTGACTGATTGACCTATCATTGACCAGCCCCCAGACCAAACTGCTGAAGCCAGGGTCATGCATTTTTAGGGTAGTTCCGAAATATGACGTAGACGTCGACTAAGAAAGGATTTTACAAAATTCGTACTTTTAGTTACTCCCTAGCTAGAAACATGAAATTCGGTGTGTCTCTTGCACTGACCATGCAGAAGAGCTACAAATAGGGATTTTCGAAATTTGTACCTTTAAGGGAGGAAAGAGACAAAAAGGGATAAAAATGGTACCAATTTAAGAATTGCAGCTAGAATCTTGAAATTTGAAATGTAAGTTCTTCTGACCATGTAGAAGCGTAGTAAAATTGGATTTTTTAAAATTTATACTTTTAAGGGTTTCGAGGGACAAAAAGGGATGAAAATAGTAATAATTTAAGTATTGCAGCTATAGTTGCGATATTTGGTGTGTAAATTCCTCCCACCACATATAAGCGGAATATAAATGCATTTTGTACTTTTAATGGTTGCGCAGAACAAAAAGGGATAGAAATGGTACCAACTAAAGTATTGCAGCTAGAATCTTGACATTTTATATGTAAGTTCTTCTGACCATGTAGAAGTGGAGTAAAATTGAATTTTTCGAAATTTGTACTTATAAGAGGTGAGTAGGACAAAAAGGGATACAAATAGTACCGACTAAATTATTATAGCAAGAATCGTGAAATCTGGTATGTTATTTCCTCTGACCATGTATAAGAGCATTAAAATTGGATTTTCCAAATTGTGTACTTTTAAGGGTTACGAGGGACAAACAGGAATAATAATGGTACTAATTTAGGTATTGCAGCTATAGTTGTGAAATTTGGTGTGTCAATTCCTCTGACAACGTAGAAGAACAAATCCAAATTGATTTTTCGAAATTTTTACTTTAAGGGCGGGACAAAAAGGGATAAAAATGGTACCAGATTTAAGATTACTGCTAGAATCATGAAATTTAGTATGTAAATTCCTCTGACATCCATCAAAATGGATTTTTTTCGAATAAAAGGCTCTATGGTTGAAATTTTTTGTTAAAAACTGGGTAGAAAATGATAAAAAATATATATACGAAGGGAGTTCAGCTAAAATCGTAACATCGACAAGCACATTCCTTTGACTCTATATGAGTGCTAAAATATCAAATCAAATAAATACTATCCTAAAACAGAGACGGATAAAACTAACAAACAAATTCCCGGCTTCGCGTGCGAAGCACCGGGTACTGCTAGTTTGTTTATAAATTTATAAAATTTCACATTGTTTTCATAATGAAACGTTGTTATTGTTATGAAAAAGATTCATAGATATTTATAATTTCCTCTGAAGATGCCAAAGACAAAAACTAAATCTTACAAAAAAAACCAAAATCTTTGGAGGAAAAAAATCTCCCGAATTAGAAACAGCGGTCACCGTCTAAAATATTCCACGTTTTGGAAGCATTTTTCCCCCATTTTGAAATTTCTTTATTTATCAAGTTCTCCCAAACAATTCCACGTATTGTTATGTCGTATTAAGAGAGATAAATCATAGATTTTAATCGCAGGTTAAGGGACATTTACTTTTGCATCCATCGCCATCCACCATCACCCATCAGTCAGCAGTGATGGGGAGAGGGGGGCGGCACGGACAACAAGGTCTGCTCTAGCAAACAACAAATAACCGCAACTGCAACAAAACGTCAAATAAAGGTGAATAATTGCAACAATCATTAAGCATAGCAGCAGCCTTTTGTTTTGAACTCGACATCAGCAGCGACAACAGAAACAACAACAACAATGATATAAAAACCTGCAACAATAATGTAATAAAGTACATAAACCAACAACAACAACATTGGACGACGACTCTTTTTTGTCAATAGAAAGAACGAACAGTCAGAACAACAGAAGGAGAAAAAACTGAAATGGCCAGCAAAAGGCAGCGTCAAACGCAGACGCAGTTGCTATTGCCGCCGCCGTGCCGCACAAGAACAACAACAGCGACAACGACATAAACTACTGAAGCGTGATTTATTGCGCGAAAGATGCAAATCACAGATAAAAACACACAAAAAATTATTCAAAGCAACCAACTCCCCCTAACCAACCTCAACCTCCACAACCAACACAACCGATTTAAAATTGTTAATGAAAAGAGCACCGGGAAACCAACAACAACAGCAGCAGCCTAACGCAAATTAAATCTCAAATATACCGAACAAAAGCTTACACACCACAAGTTTTAAAAGCTTACAAAGCCTTTATATGGTGGTTATTATTATTATTGTTGCTGCTGCTGTAGAGTGGCATTGTTTTAGGTTTTGTTTCTTTCTTTAATTACCTCAACAAAACCATAATTAATTAGAACAAACAAATGAACAACATCACTGGGGCCTTTAAAGCCGAACTCAACAAAGAAAGCTAACAACAACAACAGAAAGAGGGAAAGATAAACCAAAGAAAATAAAGACATAACAGAGTTGTGATGACGACGATGTAGTGGTCATTTATTATTAGGGCAAGGGAGACACAAGAGTGCTTCTTTAAGTTGAGCGAGAGTGTAAAAGAGAAGGGAAACGGGGGAGGGATGTTGTTGTTCAGTGTTGCCACAGGTAGCTGAAGAAATTACACAGTTTTCGTTCAAGAGTTATTCCGTCACTCCGGATTAAATGTAGGTGACAAATAACGAATTGTATAAGCCACCAGCATGGAGACCATATCACAGCATTATTGGCAGATTTGAGGCAGTGCCTTGACAACACTTAAGGTGCGTTTAGACGTACCAAATATTTGCGCAAAAGGGCTGTTGGGCAAATATTTTTAATTTGTTTTTTTTGCTGAATTTGTATAAATGTTTTGCATTTGTAGCTGACATTTGCCACGTCAACAAAAATTTCAAAACATTACATATGGGCATTTCCATGATGTCGAACGTGACCGTCGTACACATTTAAAGTGACAAAAAAGTCAAAATAAACCGGTTTTTTATTTTGACAATATGCTTAAATTATATCTATTAATTAGCTGTTTAATTGGTGCTAATGTTGATTTTGGGTAATTTTTCGTTTTCAAGATAATTTAAAAAAACCAAGGCATTCGCACGTGACCAAAACAGAAGTCGTTTTCGCGACCAACAATTCAAACCTGTGGCAATATTTCAATGTGATCAATTTTAGAAAGTTGTGTACCGATGTCTCTTAAAATGGCTTTGATTTTATCCAAAAATAATTAATACTTTTTTTGTAATTTAAGTTTAAGCCCGGTCGTACGTGACATGTCGCACGTGACATTTTTTTCCATTGTGGCATTTATGTTGTTTTTGTTGCACTTTTTACGAAATTATAATTAATATATAATTTTTTAATCAACAGAAGTATTCAATGTATTTATTCTCACATAATAAGAGTAAACAATAAAAATTTGTTTTTATTTTTATTTATTGTTTTGTAATTTTAGCTGATCTTCTTTCAACTTTCACTGCGATTTCTACCTTTCTTTACTTTTTTGGCCTCCGTTTATGCTCATCTAGATTTAAATAATAAAAATAAGAATTTTGTACATAAACAAATTATTTATGTAAGAAATTGTTTTTTTAAATTTTAATTTTTCACACTTAAGATGTCGCACGTGACCAACTTTATAGAAGTGCCAAGGTCACAAATTGGCTTATATTCCAGTAAAATTTTTTTTATTTTAAATGTATAAAAATCTCTGTTTGTACTCAAAATTTGATGATCTTTCTACCTGTACTTTAGACACAACAGCAACAAATGTTGTTTTTCCATGTCGAACGTGACATCGAAATAAGTGATAACGCAAAGCAAAAAGTTACAGTTAATAGCAGCCGTATAACTTCGTATCCTTTCTTTTTTTGACTCATTGTACTCCCTGAAAGATTTTAGACACCAAAGGTCAATTCGTAATGCCTCTATTTAAGAATTTTTATCAAAACAAAACATGCGAAAGAAATATTCAGAGGAGTGAAGTTGCACTTGCGCGACTTTGCAGTCGAATATCTCAAGATAGGATATGAATTAATGTACAATTTATTTACATTAGTTAAATTTGATTATTTCTCTATGCAAATATAATAAAACAAAGTGTTTACAAGAACTTTTAATTTTTTGGTCTTGGTGGACCTTTCTGTGGAAATGCCCATATTCATTTATGTCGGACAAAACTTCGTTGTGCAAACTTTCATTTAGTGCTGGAGACAATTGCGACATGTACTACTAAGATAGGCAGACAGACGGACATTGTTAAATCGATTCAAAAAGTGATTCTAAGTCGATCAATATAATTAACAATGGGTCCATCTCGCTTTATATTCGGTTTTAGAAACAAATGCACAAAGACATAATACTCTCGTGGAGTGTATCAAAACAACAACGAAATATTTTGCAAAAATTCATTAAACAATTCAAACTTTATATTCGTTGGATGGCTGCACAACATATATTTTTTTGTATGAACCGCACCCATCCTAATAATTAATATGACTGTATTTCTTTAAGACTGGATAACTAAGCTGCGATAACAAAAATCTAAATAAAATGTTAAAATTTCACTCAAAATAAAAAAATTGTCGCCAAAAACAATATTAATGTGTGTGAAAATAAATTAAAAAAAAAATAATTTTGTGCTACAGATTTTTGACTTAGCCTGGATAATTAATTATCCAGTGTAAGTCAAAATAATGGTTATCAAGGCTAAGTCCAATAAAGTCAACACAAAATATTTTTTGAAAAAATTCTTTTGATACATACAGTTGCGCTCAAAACAATAGTAGTGCGTGCTGTGCTTAAATAAATTCATCTTCTTCTCTTTCTTTCATTTACGTTTTATTTCATCTTTTTCTTTTCCCCCTTCATTGCTTGGAGTGTACATAATAAAAAATGGCTTTGACTTTTTTTCTTATGCTATTATTGTTGTAAAAATTTGACATTTTGACAACAGTGATGAATTTTGAATGACCAAAATAATAGTAGTGCTTGCTAAGTATTGCGTAAGAAAGAAGTTGTGCTAAGAAGATATTCGCAATAATTAATATAGTTATTTTTCTTAGAATGGGTCGAGGCAAGCACTGTAGCACCGAGCAGCGTACTCTTATGAAAAAATTAATTTCAGAAGGTAAAACGTACGAAGATCTTCACGATATAATAGGCTGTTCACCAACTATGGTACGTAACGCAATAAAATACACCGAACAACCTGAAACTCGTGGACGTCTACATGATATGTATGAAAAATTAATTGCCCGTGTGGTAAGATACACAAAGCAGAATACCTTTTCAAGCTCCAAAAAAAGCTAGCTTACAAACAATTCGAAGACGCTTGTGCGAAAATAATTTAGCTGCTCATAGTCCAAGAAAAGTCCATCTTCTTCCAAAAAAGCATGTGGTGAAAAGAATTAAGTTTGCCCAAGAACATATCGAATGACCAGTACAGAAATGGAGGAACATTTTATGGACGGACGAATCTAAAATAGTGTTTTATGGTGGAAAGGGATCCCGCCAATATGTCCGGCGACCACCAAACTGGGAATACAATCCCAAATTCTCTACCAAAACTATAAAGCACGGCGGTGCTTCTATAACGATTTGGGAATACTTTTCTTATTACGGCTTTGGGCCTATATATTGGATCAGGGAGATCATGGATAGGCACTTTTATGTCCATATTATGAAGGAAATAATGCTACCATATGCCAGTGAAAATATGCCATTGATTTGAGTCTTCCAGCAGGACAACGACCCAAAGCATATTAGCAAAGTTGCGAAAGAGTTATTCCAGGCAAACAATATAAATGTCCTTGAGTGGCCAGCACATTCCCCAGACCTCAATCCAATTGAGAATTTGTGGTGCGATGTGAAGAAGGCAGTTGCCCAATCTCAGCAAACAAGCGTATCTCAACTTTGGGAAGTCGTCAGGCATGCTTGGAGTTCAATTCCTGACCAAAGATGCCAACATCTTGTTGACTCGATGCCGAGGCGCTATGCAAACAACGGCCATGCAACTAAGTATTAATATATTTAGGAATCTATTAAAGTTTAAATTAAAAAAAGAACAAGTAAAAACGGGGCTAAGTTCGGCCGGGCCGAACTTTATATACCCTCCACCATGGATTGCATTCCACAGAGGTTATCGGTTATCGGTTTTCGTGGAAGTGCAGTAATATTACAGGAAAATATAAATTTTTTAATATAGCCAAACCAAAACAAATACAAATATTGAAAACATAATTTTATAAATAAATATAATATTTTAATTATTTCAATTTTTTAATTATTTCAATTTATTTTTGTCGTAAAAGAATAATTACGAATTTGGAAAAAACTGTTTATTTTGCGCGTATATGCAGTCAGAGGAATGTATACACCGAATTCCATGATTCCAGCTGCGCCCAATTGGTTGGTACCATTTTTACCCCCTTGACATTTCTACGCAATTAGAATTTCATCATTCTAGCTGTAGTCGTTTAGTTGGTACTATTGTATCCCTTGAAAAACCCGTTTATTTTCCGTGTCTACGCAGTCAAAGGAATGTATACTCCGAATTTCATGACTCTAGCTGCGGTCAGTTGGTTGGTACTATTTTTATCCACTTTTTTCTATTTTGACCCCAAAAAGTACGAATTTCGAAAAATCAGTTTATTTTCCGTGTCTACATAGTCAGAGGAATGTATACTCCGAATTTCATGATTCTAGCTGCGGTCATTTGATTGGTACTATTTTTATCCCCTTTTTCATTTTTACCCCAAAAAGTACGAATTTTGAAAAATCCGTGTATTTTACTTGTCTATGCAATCAGAGGAATGTATACACCGAATTTCATTATTCTAGGTACAGCCGTTTGGTTGGTAGCATTTTTATCCCTCTATTCCCATTTTACCCCTTAAAAGTACGAATTTGGGAAAAATAATTTCATATTATGTATCTACTCAATTAGAGGAATGTATACACCGAATTTCGTGTTTCTAGCTGTTGTCGTTTATTATGTACCATTTTTATCCCTTTTTGCCCCATTTCACCCCCTACAAATAAGAATCACTTTATGGTGCAAGTTTTTGCTATAAGGGGACTGCGCATACCAAATATCAAACAAATATAAACAGACATATTCAACAAAACTGCTTAAATACGCTAAAATATTAGGGATTATTATGGGTATTTTTAGTCTTTGTGAGGGAGCATTTTTTCTCTTTGGGCCGATTTCAGCCCGTTTCAATCCCAACCGATCTACGACTATAAGGCGCATTTATGGAAAATTTGCACGTTCTATCTACTTTCGTTTAGATGCTAGCGTGCTTTCAACAGACGGACGGACGTGGCTAGATCGTCCTAGATTTTTATGATGATCAAGTATATATATTATACTTTATAGGGTCTCAGGTCGATATTTCAAGGTGTTACAAATGGAATGACAAAGTTAGTATACCCCTATCGTGGAGGTGGAGGGTATACAAAAGTAGTACTTAAGTTTTTACAAAGTTTGGTTACAAATGTTGTGAACGCTACTATTATTTTGACAAAAATTAAAAAATCTAACCTATATGCTTCGAAATTATGACGTATTCTATGTTGTTGCCTTTGTAAATTACGTGTACCGTTATATTCTTTAAGAAAAAAAATATATATTCAATAATTAATGGGAGTTCTTAATAATTTTTTTCATTATTCTTAATAATTTAATAACCCCTACTATTATTTTTGAGCGCAGCTGTATATTTATGTTGTAGTTGCTGAGACTGAGCATATGGAAAAATAAAAAATATATACAATGGATGTTCTCATAGTATTATTGGAAAATTGGAAGATTCTGCCCACAAAGATGGTGAGCTGGTGAACATTTGCAAGTTTTGTGCCATCTACATTTAATTTTTTCTCACGTCATGCTCAGCCTTTATGCTTTTAGGTTTTTGGTAGTTGGGGACAATGTGAAATTTTTTATTTTGAGCAAAAAATTAAATTTTTATTAACGTTTTTGTTATCGCAGTTTGCGATAACCCGGCTTAAAGAAAATCAGCCCTAATGTATACAAATTTGCTTCCTAATTCCCGTTTTTGTATAACTTTGGAAAAAGTGGCAACACTAAACAAGGGGGACAATGAAAACAAAAATGAAATATCGTTTTTTGTTGCTGTTTCGGAACAAAGAAAGAAACGAAAGACCGGAATTGTTGTTGTTGTTGCTGTTGGTGGTGGTGCACATGAAATAAGCACCGCCTCTTGTGCACTTTGTTCTTTGCAAAAGAGGGAGTGAGAGAATCGCACTAACACACAACACCAACGGTAAGTCTCTCTTTCCCTATGCCCAGAGCCGGAGAGGAGAATTAACTGGCTGGGAGAGGGAGAGACTTAACATTTTCCCTGAGTGTAAAGAAACAAAGTGAGAATGAAACTGTAAAGCCAAAGGAATGAAAAGAGATGAAGGGGTTGCAATTACTATAAAGCTATCTCTTTCTGTCGTTCGGTGTTTAATTGAAAGGGGGTGTTTATTTCTTAGGGCTTCTTAACGAGTGCTGAGAACGAGTGCTTGCGTGAGAGGGGTATCGGTGGCTCTTAGCACTGGAAGTGGTTTTTGAGCTGTAACCAGGACTACACTTGGTTTGATTGTTTTTGTCTCGAGCACGGAGTGAGTGCTTTGTGCGCAGTGTAGTCGGTGTTCGGACACTCGCATTAGAACCTCGTTAACGTGTATGGCACAGCATGGATGGAGCAGCAGGCGAGCAGTTTGTATTTTGAGTGTAATTTCAAGTCAGGGTTTGTGTGTGCGTTTGCGTTCGCCAGTTGATAGTTGTTGTTGTTTGCACGAGGTATTTGTGAGTGGTTTGTGGCTTTTGGCCAACAAGCAGGACTGGTTTTTCCCAACTTCAGTTCTTGTTGGATTCTCAAAGAGATCGCGTGTTTAGTGAAATAATAACTAACGCGTGTTTAGTTGTTGTTCCTCTGTTTACCTTTGATACCGTTCATACATTACATGCATACAACGTACATATATACATTCATTCATTCACATTCGCGCTTACAATTACAAAATTTCTTCTGGTTCTTGGCCGTGTGTGTGCGTGTGTGATTCGTTTTATATTCGGGGGGCGACTAAAGAAAAGAGAAAATAAAAAATGTTTTAAGCCAAAAAAATAAAAACCCTACAACCGCGAACAACATGTGAAAATTTTACGCAAATCCGCAAAAAACAATGGAAACATGAAACAAACGCAAATTCTAAAATCCTAACGAAATTTCGCCCAGTAAGTAAAGGCGGTAACGGTAACGCGAGCAGAAACATACATAAACCGCAGAAAAAACTTACGGCCGCCGGCAAAAGTTAACGGTACGAAAAGTTTTGAAATTGAAACGGTTTCCAGCAACACGAATTGAAATTTGAAAACCGAAGGAAATCGTTTATCGAGTACAAGGTGTGTGCTGTGTGTTAATTATTTAAGTGAATAAAAAAATAATAAAATTGTTGCCAAAACGCCAACAAATAATACCAGAAAACAAGTGGTAACTAACAACAACAAGGGCGATATTGAAACCCCTCCCCCTCAAAAATCGAAAACAAAGAAAAACAATGACAAGAAAAAATACTCAAATCTTAAAAGCTTTTAAAATTTCCAATTCAACAAAGCTGCTATATTTCCGTTTGATTGAAAATCATTGAGTTTTCATTAAAAACTTAAATAAAATAATTATATTTTATTTAACACAAAAAATTAAACAATTTACAAAACAAAGATCGCAAATCGTTACAAAAATTCAATAATTCTCAAGTGCAGCCCAGAAAAAAATTCCCTGAAATTATATCTATTTAATTTGTCATTTTAAATAATTTAAATAATTATTATTGTATTTTTGAATAACATTAAAATGACAGAAAATTGTGTTTAATAAATAACATCACTAAACTGTGCTTACCCTAATTGTCAATTGGACTACTGTTCTGGCGACGGCCGCAACACTCAAAGAAACATGTTGTGGAATGGAATTTCTTTTGAAAACAATGGATACACAATAAGCCTAGATAACAAGCTGTGATAACAAAAATCTAAATAAAAAGTTTAATATAGACTCAAAATAAAAAAATCTTTTTTAAAATTTTCGCCAAAATCAATAGTAAAATGTGTGAGAACTCAAATTTTCCAAAAAAATATTTTGTATTGACTTTTTTGGACTTAGCCTCGAAAACCAATTCGCCAATTTTCGCCAAAAGCAATAGCAAAATGTGTGAGAACTCAAATTTTCAAAAAAATATTTTGTATTGACTTTTCTGGACTTAGCCTCGAAAACCAATTCGCCAATTTTCGCCAAAAGCAATAGCAAAATGTGTGAGAACTCAAATTTTCAAAAAAATATTTTGTATTGACTTTTTTGGACTTAGCCTCGAAAACCATAATTTCCGTTTACACAGGCTCCAAAAATTTTAACACAAAAGTCCAAAAATTTTAACACACATTTATTTTTTCAATATTTGTTTTCACACACACATTGATATAGCATTTGGCGACAATTTAAAAAAAAAATATTTTTGAGATAAATTTTAACATTTTATTTAGATTTTTGTTATCGCAGCATAGTTATCCAGTCTTAAAGAAAAACAGCCATAATGAGATTAAAGGGCCTGTTTCTGTTATTTATTTTCGTTAGTCTGAGGCGAACGATCCAGAATCACTCAATTATTACGGAAAATCTAAAAAACGAATAGAAAATAAATATTTTTTCAACGAGGTCTTTGGGTGCTTTTTCTATAGACAGAACGACTTAAAGACTTCTAGGGCTTATAGATATCTCGTAATAATTCGTAATAATTGAGTGTTTTTGCATGGTTCGCCTCAGACGAAGGAAAATATGTTACAGAAACTGGCCTTATGCTGAGTTCGAATATATTTCTAAATTCACTTTTTCGGAGTTAGGAATTTTTTTATGTTAATTTTGACAGGCAAGATCCGGAAAAAGTGGATTTTGTGTGTATATTCGAAGTCAATATTAGATTTTTTTAGAATATTTGTCATTAGTTTATGTCAAATCATAATGCTGCGTCCCCCAAAATCAACTTTTTCCATATTTTGAATTTTTCATATATTTTTTTCACATATAAAGACTTCGCATGTTATGCGTTCAAAGTGGATTTTGGGTACATATCCGACCACAGCATTAATCGAATTTAAAATTCTTGGCAAACATATTGTAATATGCTTTTCAGAATGCATGCGAAATCTAGGCTAACTCGATTTTTAGAATCAAATTTGTATACAATCTGAGATATGTAAATCGACCTTAAATCGATTTCAGATTACACGTTGAAAAGGCTTCAAAGGGAATTCATTTCAAATTTGGCTAACATCTAGGAAAATTGCTGACAGAGCCAAAAAAACAAAGACAGAACAAAAACAACAACCAGTAATGTAACTGTAGCGTCACTGTTTTCTTATTGTCAAGTCCATTGAGCTAAAAATGAGTCTTAATTTCTACAATTTTGCTTATTGACAAGTCGATTGAGCTAAAAATGAGTCTCAACACTAAGCACAATATTTCCATTTGTATTCATTGACCGAATGTAAGGCGCAAATGGCAAATTGCAAACCAAGTTGAGCACAATTAATAATAATGTTGCCAGATATGAACATTTTGTGGCGGATTAATCTTTATCGGAAAATGGAACCTCTAAAAATACTTGGTTTTCCGATTGCCAATTTGCAATACAATACCTTGTACATCACACAGTAGTAAAAGATCGTGTATTACACTGTGGAACAAAATGAAACTTTTTCGCAAATACCAAGGTTTTCCTTCATAATATTTATGAAGAGGTTTCATAAACGTTTTTTCATTAATTTAGTGATTTTTTTCTTATTATGTATGAAAAATTCATAAATAAATTTAAATGTTTCATACAACTTGTTCATAAACATTTCATATTTCATAAAACAAAATTGTTAAATTAGTGAAACTTAGTTTCATAAGATCAAAGAAAGATTTCATAGTATTAAAGGAACAATTCTTAAATATTATGAAATATGCCATAACCAACAAAATATTTGTGTTATGAAATGTCTTCATAAATATAATGAAGGATTTCATAATTTTTATGAAACGTTTCATAACTTACAACTACATTTTTAGTGTGTCGCCTTTATTCGTTGAATGCTACCAATTCTCATTTGTCCTGTGTTAACTCTGACATAAGTATGAACCCTGATTTAGGTGAAAGACATATTCAGTGCAAAGACTCTCGCAATGGTGGTGTGTGTTGATTGGTTAGTCAACAAATTAGACCTTTTTTTGCTTTTTTGTTTATATTATTATAGTGAAGTATCTTCATAAAATCTAAGAAAATTTTCATAAATCATATTATGATAAATAATAATTTTTTATATCAAAAGATCTTCGAATGAAGAACTGCATTTCATAGTTTCTAAGAAATGATTCATAAATTCTATGACCGTTTTCATTGATAGTGCTTTATGAAACATGTTTCATACATTTTAAGAAATGTTTCTTTGGCGAATTTTTAATGGAATAATTTTCACTGAGGTTAAGACAAAATGATAAATATTATGAAGATAATTCTTTCAGGGTATAGATATTGAAAAACTAGGTGTTCATATATCAAAGAACCTCAGTTGGCAACAGAGACCGATTTCATAAAACATTTGCGCCTATTGAAGAACGCTTAAAAGGCAATAGTATCTATTCTCTTGGTATAGAATTACAAAGAGCTAAAAGAAAAATGTAATAAAAAATAAATGATAATTGATACTTTATTAATAAATGTATAAAAACTACGATGTTTGGTGACATCTGATGAAATATAACGTACAATATTTATTCCATTTTCCACCATCATTAGGGGCATGGTGAAAGAGTTTAGCTTTGATTAGTATTGCATTGATTCGGAAAAAGTAAGAAGTTAACCCTGAAATGAATTTTAAGTTTTGCCTTATTTCTGGCATTTAAGTTTTGTTTTGGTCTCCAGATTCCTTATCTACACTCACGAAAAAAATATCTGGATTTCAGAAGAATAAACTGGTCGACATGAAAATACGGTTAAAAAATATTTATTTAAAAAATGAACAAAATATTTTTGAAAGTTAACCATATTTTCAAATAGCCTGCATAAGTTATTCAAGGAGCTACATTTATAGCTGTCAGTTTGTGTGAAGTTTGATATAGATAACTTTTGGTTATCTCTACCTATAGTTGGGGTAAAGGGGGCTTAGACTTTTCATTCAAATTTCAATATTATTTGATTTTTTCCACAAGTATTTTGTAATTTTAGAAATACATTTGACTACTTCGGTTACTTCAGATGATTTCAACAAATGTCCATCAAAATTCAATCTAAAAAAACTTGACCATATAATATCAATCGATTTATCTTTTAACAATTTTCTTGATCAAATGCGTTTGAACATTTTGGAATGTTTAAAACTGAAATTTTGTTTAAAACCAATTTGTCTTCAAAACTAAATCGCTGATTTAAATAATAAATTGTTTTTGTTAGAAACGACGTGAACTTTTTTTATCTCCTTCATCGGAAGATATCACGTACTCGTCTTTGCAATTAGACAATTGATTTGAACTGCACGAACGAGAAGCACAACTCTATTTTCGAATATAAAGCCAAAAATAATCACATCAAGTAACAAAGCGCACATTGTCATCGTACAAGCATGTCAGTGAGTTGCTGAAATTTTTAATGCTTGCCGTCACTATATCTGGTGCAAAATATTGCACCATCGGTGAGTAACAGCAGCAAAATGGAAAATATTCTAATTTTGTATTTTTCACCATCTCATTTCTGTTATGAAACCAAGATTTATGGGCTTTTTGATTTACACTAATTAAAAAAACCTCTTCATCATGATAGTTTTTTTTTTCTTGGGATGATCTTAATTTAATTATTTCCGTAATGCTTTTTCGTATTTTATTTTTCTCATATAGTTAATAAGGCGTTTTCGTTTCTGAACGAGGGATTTTTTATAATTTAAACATCATTCGATGTTATGATAAAGAATGGTGTGTACTGATGTAAAATAAATCATGAATTTTCGAATGCGATAAGATCTACACATTAAACTGCTTTCTGCGGCATCAAACTACTTTTTCAGACTAAGTTGATCAATACGGAACATACAACTGCAGTAAGATACATCGAACTGCTTTCTGTGACATCAAACTACTTTGTGTTGTATCAAACTGCATGTTCAGATTAATAGTTAATTCAGTTAATCAATACAGAATTCACAACTACAGTAAGATCCATCAAACTGCTTTCTATGGTATCAAACTACTTTATGTTGTATCAAACTGCTTTTCAGGCTAATATATGTTTCCTTTTCAGTAAGATACATCGAACTGATTTCTGTGACATCAAACTACTTTGTGTTGTATAAAACCACTCTGCGTTTTGGCAAACAAATAGAGGTTCGATTGTCGCTATAATTTGACCTGTTCGTGTGAAAGCATTTATCATCTTGAACATATTAGATTTTATAATATCCCATTTCCATCGGTGTATTACTCTTTATAATCGATTATAATTTGAGAGTTTTTGTGTTTTACCTAAATTGAAATATGGTAAATATACAAAATAACTTCAGTACGTTAAACTAATAAAAATTAAAATTTAGTTCGCCAAAACCTATAGGAAACCATGCATTGCTTTCAGTTCTTAGCCAAGAATATTTAGATTTCTCACAACAAGAAATTCCAACCTACTTCTTTGAGTGTGACTGCCGTCACAAGTCTGTCGTCAAGCCAGAAAACTTCAATAAAATCTTAACTATTCCTTTACAGATCATTATCCGAATCTCTAACTGAAAACTACACAGCAAAAACACAAAACTAGATTATAAAAAGTGCAATAATTAAAATCCGAAACGAGCTAAAAATCGCCACTTTTTGTTCGTTTAATTAATTAAAAAATCTCTTAACTAATGACAATCGTGTTAAAAATAACATAAATTTTAAGATAACAAACCCTCAGCAAAGAGTAAAAAGAGACAAACAGAAATAAACTTCCAACACATCTTCAAAAAGCAAAGAATTCTCCAAAAAAAAAATCCGAAGGAGTCTAAGCAAAAAAAGATACAAAAAAGCGAATCTCACGCCTTTAAAAGAATAAACAAAACAAAGGAAGAAACAAAAGAAAAGAATCTTTGGAAAATAAAAAGCGAAAAAAAAACACACAAAAAACATTTCGCAAAACCGAAACAGTAACCCAAGCCCAAAGTGTTTGGGTGTTGGAGCAATTGTTGCTGGTTGCCGATTGCTGCTGCTGCCGGTTGTTGGTTGCTGACGTGACGCCGCCACCGCAGCCGTCGTCGTCGTTCATTTCTTTGCCGCACAGTGATCCACAGAATCCTTCAAAACGGCGACCATAACGAACTCCGCCTTAGCAATGAGCCAGCTCGGCACCGTTTACGCCACCAAACGGAGGCGACGCAATGGCAAAAGGTAAGTCAGTTTGGTTTTGTTTGCAGTTTGTTTTTTTTATCATAATCAGCACTTCAATTAAATTCATTCATGGGGACGACGCTGCAAGTCCAGCCGCTCACTCAATCAGTCAATGACGATTGACGCATAGTCGAATGGAAAGTGGAAAATAACTAAATATTACAATCACAAGATTGTTGTTGTTTTTTCTAAATAAGATTAATTCATCAAAAAATAAACTTTAATTAGTTGCGAAAATATAACTATGTTTGCAAATACAAATTTCATTCATGGTAAGGTGATCGAGATGATGAGCGACAGCTCTCGTACTCGGCCCTCGACCTTCATTGATATTCATTATTTCATTCATTGTTTTCATATTTTGTTTTTTTTTTCTGCTGTGAATATGAAATGAATTGAATTTAAAGGGAATCTTGTCTGGGATTACATTGAAGTATGCTGTGATAAACTTCCCGTCTGTTAAACGTCATCATTGACAGTGCATTTCATGAGAAGGTTTAGTGGAGAAACATTAGTTTTGAATTTTAAAATATTCCCAACTTCGAAGGAATCAGTTAAAACTACTTTACTTTGTATTAAACTAAATTGAGTTACATCAAATTACTTTGAGTTGAATATAAGTACTTTGAGCTGAATCAAACTACTTTGAGTTGTATCAAACTATTTGGAGTTGAATCAAATTACTTTGATTTGTATGAGACTATTTTTGGTTGAATCAAACTACTTTGAGTTGCATCAAACTACTTTGTCTTGAATCAAACTACTTTCAGTTGAATCAAACTACTTTGAGTCGTATCAAACTACGTTGATGTGTAGCAAACTATTTTTGTTGAATCAAACTACTTTGATGGGTATCAAACTATTTGGAGTTGAATCAAACTACTTTGATGTGTATCAAACTATTTGGAGTTGAATCAAATTACTTTGATTTGTATGAGACTATTTTTGGTTGAATCAAACTACTTTGAGTTGCATCAAACTACTTTGTCTTGAATCAAACTACTTTCAGTTGGATATAAATACTTTGAGCTGAATCAAACTACTTTGTCTTAAATCAAACTACTTTCAGTTGAATATAAATACTTTGAGTTGAATCAAACTACTTTCAGTTGAATATAAATACTTTGAGTTGAATCAAACTACTTTGAGTTGAATCAAACTACTTTGAGTTGTATCAAACTACTTTGATGGGTATCAAACATTTTTGGTTGAATCAAACTACTTTGGGTTGCATCAAACTACTTTTTTTTAAGTCAAACAAGTTGCATCAAATGTTTGCTTTTTAGGTTTCGTCCCTTACCACGAGGTATAGGTCGCCTTTGTAAAAGCGATTCGCCAAAAAACGATGCCCTAAGGCCCAAATTGACATTCTCAGTATACCCAAACAGGGAACTTTTTCAATTGAGCTCTTATGCAGGCCAGAGCTACAATGAAGTGTAAAGAACCCTATTGTAATCCTCTATTAATACTCCTAAAGTAAAAACTAATTATATTAGTGCACCAAAATGGACTCTCCAAAAACTACTACTCTCAAACTACTTTATGTTGTGTCAAACTACTTTATGTTGTATTAAACTGCTTCTTCAGATTAAGAAAGGTTTCGTTTTCAAAACAATATGATCAATAGGGTATTTAGAGTGAAAACATTTATCATCTTGTACAGGTTATATTTTATAAGATATTATAAAATTATGTATTTTTTCGTTTATAATTTGACAGTTTTTGTTGAATAGGTTTCGGTTTCACTATAATTTGATTTGATTAATTAATTAAGCTATATCGAACCGCTTTCTGTGACATCAAACTAATTTGTGTTGTATCAAACTGCATGTTCAGACTAGAGACAATCTTGTTTTCACTATAATTTGATTAGAACGAAATTTAGAGGGAATACATTTAGCACTACTACTCTCAAACTACGTTGTGTTGGGTCAAACTACTTTATGTTGTACTAAACTGCTTCTTCAGATTAAAAGAGGTTTCGTTTTCAACACAATTTGATCAATACTGCAGTAAGATACATCAGACTGCCTTCTGTGACATCAAACTACTTTGTGTTGTATCAAACTTCTTCGGGGTTTGTTTTCACTACAATTTGATCAATAGCATATTTAGAGTGAAAACATTTATCGTCTTGGACAGATTATATTTTATAATATCGTTTTTCGTTTATAATTTGACAGCTCTTGTTGAAGAGGTTTCGTTTTTACTATAATTTGATTAATGGCAATTTTACAACTGCCGTAAGCTATATCGAACCGCTTTCTGTGACATCAAACTAATTTGTGTTGTATCAAACTGCATGTTCAGACTAGAGACAATCTTGTTTTCACTATAATTTGATTAGAACGAAATTTAGAGGGAATACATTTAGCACTACTACTCTCAAACTACGTTGTGTTGGGTCAAACTACTTTATGTTGTATTAAACTGCTTCTTCAGATTAAAAGAGGTTTCGTTCTCAACATAATTTGATCAATACTGCAGTAAGATACATCAGACTGCCTTCTGTGACATCAAACTACTTTGTGTTGTATCAAACTGCTTCTTCAGGGTTTGTTTTCACTACAATTTGATAGGGTATTTAGAGTGAAAACATTTATCATCTTGGACAGATTATATTTTATAATATCGTCTTTCGTTTATAATTTGACAGTTCTTGTTGAAGAGGTTTCGGTTTCACTATAATTTGATTAATGGCAATTTTACAACTGCCGTAAGCTATATCAAACCGCTTTCTGTGGCATCAAACTAGTTTGTGCTGTATCAAACTGCATGTTCAGACTAGAGACAATCTTGCATTATTCATCTTGGACAGAGCTGGAACCAAGATTGATAATCCCTGTCTTACTTTGGGGATGCAAATTACAAACTACCAAAGTTGCAATTAATTTATGAGTGCCGTAAGATCAAACTACTTCATGTGGCATCAAACTTCGTTGTGCGCCATCAAACTACTTTGTGTGACATCAAACTACTTTGTGTTGCATCAAAATGCTATCTCAAACCAGTTGTGATATCGCCTTAATTTTATTTGAAGCAATACAATGTTTCGGATCAAATCTCCTAACAATCTCCTGCAAAACCGAGACTTCTACATATATTTACTTTAAGTAGTAAGTCAAGTGCAAAGGGCCACTGGTTACCATATGAAGACTTATGTTGTTGCCCTCAATATCCTTTTTAGAAATTTTAAATCCCAAATCAACACAGTCATCTCATCCCAGTCTCGATACACTCTTGTTAATCGTACGATACTAAACGGAGTCAACAAATTAAAGAAAAGAAAAAAAAAAACAAACAAACAATCACTTCTCTTTCTCCAAGACCCCAGTACGATGTGGTGCTGGCCACACCACCTGCTGTTCCATTGTTTTCCCATTACCATTCAGTCACTGTTCGCTGCTCGCTCCACCATGAACCAACCATCGAAGCCCGCCAACGGCCAATACCCAGTGATGACGAGTGGCTGGCAGTGCGCGCCACCGCCAAGTGTTGGTTTCGCTGTCGTCATGATTCATTTCAATCAATTCATTGATTGAGATTTCATTTGCGATAACTTTATTACACTTGTCCTCCCTCTTCGTTCATATGGTTCAGCTTAGCCGATGATGATGATGATGGTTGGCATGGTTGGATTTCACAACATTATGGTTTATGATACGGCTAATCTGTGAAAAGGATGTTAGGGCATTTATTGTGTGTGTGTGTGTTTTCTTTATCATCTAATAAATGATGCCAGTTTTTCCTGGCGCTGTAAAAAGCCTCCAGGGGTTCTGTTCTTCCTCGGTTTTCCCAACAATGTAAGACCAGACCTGTTTCCTCTTCGACCGACTCCAACTGCTCTTCCCTTGGTCTCCAAAGGGGTTTTCCGTTTTCCCCATTTTCGTTTCTTTTGTAATTGTTTAATGATTGTGTAATTGTTAACTATTTGTTATAACAAATTGGTTGTTGTTGTTGTGGGGCAGGGGCAGGGGCTGCCGGAGGTGGGTGATAATGCTTGCCAGGATTACTTGTTCATGTGTATTGTATGGAAATTAATGATGTTGGAGTAATGTTATGACATTTATTTCAGTCAAAACATCAAAATGGCTATAAGGTTGAAGGGTTCAAAAGTGGTGGGGAGACTGTGTCGCTGTGGTGTTTCATTTGTCAGTTTGGAGATAAAAAAGCCAGCATGTTAGGTTTTTGGCGCCAAGATTTCAAAAGTCATCCCAAAGGACCAACTGGTGAAAGTGAAAAAGGACACGTAGATAGAGGCAAACTAAGCATTTTGTTTTGTAATTCGTGCATTCACACAACAAATCACGAATGAAATTTACCTCGCAATTTATATCCTCGTGAATGTTACAAAATATTTCCCTTTTTCATATAATCCTCGGCTGATATTGACATGAAGCAGTGCCAGAGGTGACCTCCCCTTTTGCTAGAAAAAAGGAAGTAACCAAGTTCGGCCTTTGCAACACCAACCTAGTGGATGCATTTTCTATACTGAACAGATTTGCAATGATGCCTCTCTTTGAAAATGACTTTACGCCGTCAAACTACCTGATGTTGCATCAAACTGGTGTCTCAAACTAATTGTTTTTATTTTGTTTGGATCTATAGAATGTTTAGAGCGGATGAATACAGGGCATGATTCTATGAAATTCTATGAAAGCTTGTCTTGCCTTGGTAATACAATGTAGATGGACATTGTCAAAGGGAAAACTAATTTTGCGAATGTGGTAAGATTCATCAAACTTGTATCAAACTTTTACCTCAGACCAATACGCATATGTTTTCATTTTAATTGGAGAACCCTACCTATCCTACCTTGTTGAAATGGGAAATCCCATCATAATCTGTTTTCTCAGACCAGTATCAGTATTTTTCATGTTTTCAGATAAGCTTGATTCAAGCGTGCGAAGAGACTATTCTCACTAGATGTCCACTTCCAAAGTGAAAATTCAGTTTCGGATTGCTTTCTTATACATCATACTGCTTTATGTTGCATCAAACTACTGTACATTGTATCAAACTGCCACCTTAGACCTCAGTTATAGCATAATTTTCACTCTAGTTGGATCAAAACATGTTGAGGACAGATAAATGTATCATCCTGGACAAAACTCGAACCAATTGTAAGAAGACTCGGCCACACACTGAGCTGAGATGTGTTCCAGAGCATTGTTGTGGCCATAAATTTGCAGAGCGCAGAAAGTATATCAGTTCCTCGCTGCAGCTTTATGAGGTTCCTTAATGGACACACTTTAAAGGACTTCAGATGAATATTTCAAAGTGTTTTCTGTGAAATATCCACATCTGATGGTGAAGTGTAAACAATTGTAATTTTCTCGCAATAAAGGCAGATATAAAGTATTATTTAAAATGTTCGTTAGTAACATCATTCTAAACCGGAAAGTCTGTGTGAAACAATCCACAAAATTGAAAGATTTGGATTTGGAAAACAACATATGGGTATCTTCCAAAAAAGGTCTACCAAAAAAATGAAATCAAAACATACTAATAGCTTTTAACTTTATTTTTTCCTTATTTCGACAACTTTTTTTATTTTTAATAAAAGTTGAAATAGTATAACGAAAATTACTACTTTTTTACTACGAGTGGAAATATTTGTCGCGTCCGTGTTTCTGCTGTACCTAATTAAAAAAAATTAAAAGATATTTCTCATATTTCATAAATCTACGAACAATGTATATCCCCTGACCTTCATTTACATGTATATATGGAAAAACGAAGTTTTCAAAAAACCGCTGAACTTTGTATATTTCTATAAGAGCTTCTGTTTTTTGTCGCGTCCGTTTCCGTGTAAAATTGTTTATAATTTTCTACTAATTTGTACTAAATCCTGACGATATATTTTTAAAATGTAGTACTCGGCTTTTTCATATTCTTTCTTGTTTTTGGTGTAGTTTAAGGCGTGCGAATGTCGCGTTTGGGCCACTGGCCATATTTAATATTCCAAAATTTCAGGCATTGAAACCGAAGACGAATAACAAATTTATTACCACAGGTTTTATGCGCTGCCTAGTAGGTCATATTCTAGCAAGACTTTGGATCAAGAGAAGCTCATAAAAAACACAACTGATTTGAAATTGTAGCGGATTGCAAACTAAATTAGATTGATACAACAAGCTCAAGTCCGTCACTAGTTTGATACAACCTAAATGTGTTTGATGGAACAAGAATAAGTTTGATGTAACACAAAAGTGCAACAAGATTAAGTAACATCGAATAGTTTGATACAACTTATATATAAGTTTGATGACATTTAAATGTGCCACAAGATCAAGTTTGATGAAACATATAGCATTTTGTAACAATCTACAATAGTTTGATGAGCAGAAAACTATCAACAATGTAGTAGTTTTATACAACCTAATGAAGTTCGATGTCATGTAAAGATGCCACATGCTCAAGTTTGTTATAACATCAATAAGTTTTATTGCTCCTAAAGCAGTTTGATGACATTTAAAAAAGCAATAAGATAAAAGAGCTTGATACAACCTGAAGAAGTTTGATGTCATTTAAAAACGCAACAAGATGAAGTTTGTTATAACACCAAGAAGATTGATTCCTCCTAAACTAGTTTGATGTCAGTCAAAGATGCAACAAGGTAAAAATTGTTATAACATCGAGTAGTTCGATACAACCTAAAGAAGTTGGATGTGATTTAAAGTTGCAACAAGATCAAGTTGGTTATAACATCAAGAAGTTTGACTCATCATAAACTAGTTTTATGTCATTTAAAGCTGCAACAGGATCAAGTAGTTCGATACAACCTAAAGAAGTTTGATATGATTTAAAGTTGCAACAATATCAAGTTTGTTATAGCATCAAGAAGTTTGACTCATCATAAACTAATTTCATGTCATTTAATGCTGCAACAAGATAAAGTTTGTTATAACATCAAGAAGTTTGACTCATCCTGAACTAATTTGATGTCATTTAAAAATGCAAACAGGTCAAACAAGGTCAAAATTGTTATAACATCGAGTAGTTCGATACAACCTAAAGAAGTTTGATGTGATTTAAAGTTGCAAGAAGATCAAGTTGGTTATAACATCAAGAAGTTTGACTCATCATAAACTAGTTTTATGTCATTTAAAGCTGCAACAAGATAAAGTTTGTTATAACATCGAGTAGCTTGATACAATCTCAATTCTTTTGTTTCAAGAGGAAATTCTTGAAATAAAAGCAAAAGGATTACCTCTAACGATAGAACAATGGAAATTAATATTTATAAACTAGATTATTCATGATTTATAAATATATGGGGTGAAATAATTTGGTTGTATTTCACACACACTCACAACACATAAATGTATAGCATACTCAGAATTTCATGACTCTAGCTGCGGTCAATTGGTTGGTACTATTTGTACCCCCTTTTTCATTTTAACCCCAAGAAGTACGAATATCGAAAAATCCGTTTATTTTACGTGTCTACGCAATCAGAGGAATGTATACACCGAATTTCATTATTCTAGGTGTAGCCGTTTGGTTGGTGTCATTTTTATCCCTCTGAAAAAAACCTTTTATTTTCCATGTCTACGTAGTCAAAGGATTGTATACTCCGAATTTCATGACTCTAGCTGCGGTCATTTGGTTGGTACTATTTTTCTCCCCTTTTTCCATTTTGACCCCAAAAAGTACGAATTTCAAAAAATCCCTTTATTTTCCGTGTCTATACAGTCAGAGGAATGTATACTCCAAAATTCATGACTCTAGCTGTGGTCATTTGATTGGTACTATTTTTATCCCCTTTTTCATTCTAACCCCAAAAAGTACCAATTTTGAAAAATCGTGTATTTTACGTGTCTATGCAATCAGAGAAATGTATACACCGAATTTTATTATTCTAGGAGCAGCCGTTTGGTTGGTACCATTTTTATCCCTCTATTCCTATCTGACCCCTTAAAAGTACGAATTTGGAAAAAATACTTTTATATTATGTATCTACTCAATTAGAGGAATGTACACACCGAATTTCGTGTTTCTAGCTGTTGTCGTTTAATATGTACCATTTTTATCCCTTTTTTGCCCCATTTCAACCGCCTTCGAATAAAATCACTTTATGGAGCACGTTTTTGTTATAAGGGGAATGCGCATACCCAATATCAAGTAAGTACAAGGAGACATATTGAAAAAACGTGCCTAAATACTCTAAAATATTAGGGATTTTTATGGGTATTTTTAGTCCTTGTGAGGGAAAATTTTTTCCCTTTGGGCCGATTTCGCCCAGTTTCAATCCCAACCGATCTACGACTATAAGACGCATTTATGTAAACTTTGGACATCCTAGCTCCTTTCGTTTAGATGCTAGCGTGCTTTCAACAGACGGACAGACGGACGGACGGAAGGACATGGCTAGATCGTCTTAGAATTTTATGACGTTAGAAGTACTCTAGAAATTTTGCTCTTTTCTCTACTTTGTGAAATGTTAGAATTAGAAGAAGGATCATTCCAATTTCATAATACTAAACATGCTAAACCAACCCCTTATCCAGGATCTCATTTCGTTTGCTATGTTTAGAATATGATAATGTTACGAAATAATTACAGGTGTTCGTTCCATAACAATCGAACGGCGGCAGTATTTCAAAAAGCCTTCGCTGCATTCAGGGTTGGTGACACTTTCAAATGTCACTCGACCATAGGAAAAACGCTGCTCCTGGTTCTCCCTTCTGGTGGCAAAAAAGTAATGAAACGAAATGAAAATGTTGTTGTTGTGGTGTGTTTGGGAAAATGTAAAAGACCACTTGTGATTAAAAGCTTTAGCAAAACATGATCATAAACATTTTTCTGTTTTTCTTTTTTTTCTTGTTGTATAAAATAAAAACTGGCAACATCAGGGCAGCCCAGCCGTTTGTGGCAACATTTTCGTGTAATTATAGATGGCACGGTTGTCAGTTTGCACTGCATTTGTTGTGGCCACTACGAATGCCTCTGATGCACACTTAGCAAACACCATACGAGGGCCGAGTGACCCTGTGCTCGGTGCACGTTGCTAAAGATACATTTCAAGATCCGCCAATTTTTATTGACATAATTACACTTGACCAGAGAAGGGTTGGCTGGTTGGTTGGTTGGTCGCTTGGCTGGCTGGTTGTTTGGTTTCGTTGAGTGTTTTGGCCATAAAAGAGTGTAATATAATGTGGATATTACAATTTATGGCAGCAGCTCTGTCCCTCTGTTCGTACGTCCGTCCGTCCGTCCGTTCGCTTTGCTGTCAATTCCTTTCAGCAATTAGCCTTATTCAAAATAAGCCAAACGAAAAAAAAAAACAAGAAGACGAAACACCTTTCTACTGGTTCTTCCCCTGGCCGTTTCAAATGCACTCTCCATTTGGCCCCGGCCTGAGCAACCAACAAACATAGACTTTGTAAGCGCTGTGGCATAGTCTTGTGTTGTTTTATGTTTTTATAACATTTTGTTGCAGCAACAACAACATGGACGTTGAGACCAAAAGAATATGCTGCAAAAAAGCAACACTGCACTTTATAATTATTATTAATTTTAAGTATTGCAAGACGAATACCCCCTCTTACTTGCATGTGCCACACAAAGAAGTTGCAACAAATTATTTAAAGATCATCACGTCGTCGTCGTCGTCATTTGGGGTACAGCAGCAACAGCAGCGGTAGAGGGAGATCATTGATGGGCGATAAGCTTGGTTATTCTTTGATATTTACAACAGCACCAACACCACAACCAGCAGCAGCAACATCAACTGCCACCAGGGCGCGCTTTTAAATGTAAAACCGCGCTTTTTGTTGGCCTTTTAATAGCAGCATTTAAAGTCGAGTGAGTGCCCCCCACCACTCCAACCATCCATCCATCCATCCCGTGGCGTCCACAGCCAGTGAGCATTATTTTTTTTTCAACTTCTGTTTCGGCTGCCTTCATGGATTCTTGAGCACTTTTTGCGCATCCATGCTAACACGGATTGTATAGTTTTAAACAATTAATGTTGGCTTTTAACTAAAATTACAAAACCCAGGAAAAACACTCACCTAGAGTGCCATAAATTTTTTTTGGTTTATGTTTTTATTATGTGTGTTTCTATATATAAAAATATAAATTTAATATAATTGATAGGACTTTTGAAATAAGTTGTAAAACATAATGGATTTTAAATTAGCACTTTTACAAGACTTCTGGCAGATTTCACTACTAAACATTCTAAATGTACATGATCTAATATACAAATATAACGTAAGCTGTCCAGAGTTTGGAATTGAAAAAAAAAACAATATATTTCAAAATTACCGGCTTTGAAACCCAGAAGATGAATAACAAGTCTATTACAATTGGTTTTATACGTTATCTAGTCGGTCATATTCTAGCTTTAGTTTGGATTAAGTAAAAGTTTTTGTGTAGCCGGAATAAAGGATGGAAGCTCATAAAATGCATAACTGATTTGATATCGTGGTGGATTTCAGTCTAAATTAGATTGATACTAGTTTGATACAACAGAAAGTTGTTTGATCGAAAGAGAATAAGTTTGATGTAACAAATGTAGTTTGATACAACCTAAAGAAGGTTCGATGCCATTTAAAGATGCAACAAGATCTAGTTTCTTAGTTTGATACAACCTAAATAAGGTTCGATGTCATTTAAAGATGCAACAAGATCTGTTGCAAGTGACAGAGTTGGCCTTGGTTTACAAAACTAATTGAGGTTGCAACAAACTGTTCTTTCAAAGTAGCTTCTGGAAGATAGAACTCTCAATCATCTTGATGTTATAACAGACTTGATCTTGTTGCATCTTTAAATGGCATCAAACCTTCTTTGGTTGTATCAAACTGAGAAATGCAACCAAAGAAGGTTTGATGCCATTTAAAGATGAAAGAACAGTTTGTTGCAACCTCAATTAGTTTAGTAAACCAAGGCCAACTCTGTCACTTGTTTTATACATCTTAAAGCTGATCGATGGAAAAATATCATAGTTGATGCTAGTTTGATGTAACATCAGGTGTTGGAATACAACCTAAATTAGTTTGAAAAAGTTTTATACGAAAAGTCCGTGTCAGTTACTAGTTTGATAAATTCTGAAATTATTTTCAAGACAAAATATCTGGTATGATATTAGGTTGATGCTACATGAAGTAGTTTGATTGAAATTATAACATTCCGAAATTAGTTTAATGCACAACCATGTTAGCCATGCTAGTTTGATACAATACGAACAGACTTGACAGTAGTTTGATGCAGTATCACATATTCAGTTATTATATTTAGAAAATCTACAGTTATTTTCAGTTAACAATATCGCAATTGATATTAGTTCAATGTAACATTAAGTAGTTTGATCTAACCTCATGTAGTTTGATGCAACATAAACTAGTTTAATAAACATTCCTAAATTAGTTTGAGGCAAAAAGACCATGACAGCCACCAGTTTGATACAACAAGAAACAGATTGATAGTAGTTTGATGCATACAACGTTACTAGTTTCATAAAATATAATGTCATTTTCAGATAAAAATATCGAGATTGATATCAGTTTGATGCAACAAGAAACAAGAATTGAGAGTAGTTTGATGTCGTATCATATACTCAGTTAATGGATTTATAAAATCTATAGTTATTTTCATTTAACAGTATTACAATTGATATTAGTTCAATGTAACATTAAGTAGTTTGATCTAATCTCATGTAGTTTGATGCAACATCAAGTAGTTTGATGCAAACTAAAATAGTTTGATGCTACATAAACTAGTTTAATACCAAAAATAGTTTGAGACAAAAAGACCAGTTTGATACAACAAAAAACAGATTGATAGTAGTTTGATGCATACAACGTTACTAGTTTCATAAAATCTAATGTTATTTTCAGCAAAAAATATCGAGATTGATATTAGTTTGATGCAACAAGAACAGAATTGAGAGTAGTTTGATGCAGTATCACATACTCAGTTGTTAGATTTATAAATTCTACAGTTATTTTCATTTAACAATATATTAGTTCAATGTAACATTAAGTAGTTTGATCTAATCTCATGTAAAGAGTGATTTTTTTGAGGTTAGGATTTTCATGCATTAGTATTTGACAGATCACGTGGGATTTCAGACATGGTGTCAAAGAGAAAGATGCTCAGTATGCTTTGACATTTCATCATGAACCGTCTTACAAACGAACAACGCTTGCAAATTATTGAATTTTATTATCAAAATGCGTGCTCTGTTAAGAAAGTTCATTGCGCGCTTCCATTTTATGGTCAGTTTAATCGACCCACTGAAGCGGCTATTCGGGCTATTGTGACTAAATTTCGCACCAAATTTACATTGTTGGACATTAAACCACCAACACGCTTACGTAGAGTGCGAACTGAAGAAAATATCGCAGCTGTATCGGCCAGTGTTAATGATGACCACCAATTTTCGATTCGTCGCCGTTCGCACCAATTGGGTCTCTGTTACTCAAAAACGTGGAAATGCCAAAATTGGACTAAGCGGATGGACCACCTAAGACGCAGCCGCGGTCAACATTTAAATGAAATTATCTCCAATCTAACGTTTCAAATAAAGAACCGATGAGATTTTGCAAATTTTATGCGTTTTTTTTTAAAAAAAATTATCAAGCTCTTAAAAAATCACCCTTTAGTTTGATGCAACATAAAATAGTTTAATAAACATTCCTAAATTAGTTTGAGACAAAGAGACCAGTTTGATACAACAAGAAACAGATTGATAGTAATTTGATGCATACAACGTTACTAGTTTCATAAAATCCAATGTTTTTGTTCAGCTAAAAATATCGAGATTTATATTAATTTGATGTAACATCGATTAGTTTGATGCAAACCTAAATAGTTCGCCTCAAATTAAATAGTATTAAAAATATACCTAAATTAGTTAAATGAACTCCTGCGTTCATTGAAGAGATCATTGCTGCTTCCGCTTGAATTATTCGTTGTAGTTTCGATTCGACTACACTTCGCTTCGCCCGGATTGCGTGCTAATATTTTATTAAAAATTTATGGCATAGGAAAAATCAAACGAAAAATCGAAAAAAAAAAAACGAAATTTTCAATTGGTAGCAAATGCTCGACACTCATAAACTTCAATTTTACACACAACGCAATGCAACGCACGCTTTGAACATGACTCCCTGCGCGCTCGCTAATGTTCGTAGTGCAGCCTGTTCTTGGCTAGAACCCGAACACGGAGTGAATAGTTGGGAATGGTTGGATGATGCAGGGGGGGCGGGGAGTGAGCTGGTGGTATACATTGTGCCAATGTTTGTTATAAAATCAACCAATAAAACTTGTAACGGCGGAAGAAGAACGCAAGCAAAGCCAATATTTTTTGGAGGATTTCTTTGAAGTGACTAACTGGGTGTGGAAGAAGAAGAAAACGGCGTTTCGGTAAATTCTAGCTAGGCAAACGAGTTGTATTTTATTTACACGATTGTGTAGCATTTACTTACGAATTGAATTGTAGTGTTTATTTTGTCTTTTTTCGCTCTTCAAAAAGAAATTAAATTGCAAAATTATGGTTCTTTTATTTGTGGTTGTGGATTTAGGGTGACCACATTTATTAAGGCAAGTTTTAGAAGTAAAATTCTTTCTAATATCAATTTAATTTATATTCTAAACTTAAACTGAAATACAATTTATTTTATTATTTAAATATTGAAAATTCAAGCTCAAGGCCAATTTTGGTTTTTTGGTATGTTCTTTATTTTTTAACCAATATTTCGTCCTTCTTTGAAGAACATCAATCATAATAATATAAAGAAACAAATCAATAAACAACACTACGCGTATTAAACCTACGTCTCGTTCCGTCGCTTATTGGATTCTTACTGAGCCAAAATTGGTCTCGAGTAACAAATCAATAAACAACACTACGCGTATTATTGGATTCTTACTGAGCCAAAATTAGCCTCGAGCTTGAATTTTCTATATTTAAATACAAAATTAAAAATATAGGCCGAATATAAAAAATCACATTTTAACTTATTTTTTAGTTAATAAAAATTACATATTTATCTTTCTGTAACTTATTTTCGTTCGTGTGAGGCCCAAAAAACTACGGAACAATAAAAAAATTGCAGCATTTTCTATAAAACGCAAAAGTGTATGCTGTGGGAACTTGCCATTGCTTAGGAAACTAGGAAATCTTCTCTTTTGATCAGAATTATGAAGCGTTTCTCCTGATATCAAACGTTTCTACTTAACCGGGTCACATCCATAACCCAAAAATGCAGAAGATCGCCGAAGAAAAATAGCACATGATTGAAAATACCGATTTTTTTAGTTTTTTAACAAATAAAAATTTCTTTTTTTTTCGAAATAGAAAAAAATACAAATTCTTAGTTAAATTTGATATAAAAAATAATTTTAGAAAGAACAAGTAAAAACGGCGTTGAGTTCGGTCGGGCCCAACTTTATATACCCTCCACCATGGATTACATTCCACAGAGGATGTCGATTTTCATAGAGGTGCAGTAATATTACAGGAAAATATAAATGTTTTTAATATAGCCAAACCAAAACAAATACAAATATTAAAAAAAATAGTTTTATAAATAAATATAATATTTTTATTATTTCACACCGAATTTCATCTGTCTAGTAAGTCGTTTAGTTGGTACTATTTTTATCCCTTTGTACCCATTGTTTCCCTTGAAAGTGCGAATTTGGAAGAAACCTTTTATTTTTCGTGTCTACGCAGTCAGAGGAATTTCACAACTATAGCTGCGGTCATTTGGTTGGTACTATTTTCATCCCTTTTTCCAAAAAGTACGAATTTTGAAAAATCCATTTATTTTATGTGTCAGAGGAATGTATACACCGAATTTCATTATTCTAGGTGCAACCGTTTGGTTGATACAATTTTTATCCCTCTATTCCCATTTTATCCCTTAAAAGTACGAATTTGGAAAATTACTTTTATATTATGTATCTACTCAATTAGATGAATGTACACTTCAAATTTCGTGTTTCTAGCTGTTGCCGTTTGAAAAGTACCATTTTTACCCCTTTTTGTCCTATTTCACCCCCGTGCACGTTTTTGTTATAGGGGGAATGCGCACATCCAATATCAAGTAAGTACAGACATATTGAAAAATGTGCTTAAATACTCTAAAATATTAGGGAATATTATGGGTATGTTTAGTCCTTGTGAGGGAAAAAATTTTCCCTTTGGGGCGATTTCGCCCAGTTTTAATCCCAACCGATCTACGACTACGATTTATGTAAAATTTGGACGTCCTAGATGGACGTTTAGATGCTAGTGTGCTTTCAACAAGCGGACGGGCGGACATGGCTAGATCGTCCTAGAATTTTATGACGATCAAGAATATATATACTTTATAGGGTCTCAGGCCGATATTTCAAGGTGTTAAAAAACTGAATGACAAAGTTAGTATAACCCCATCCTGGAGGTGGAGGGTATAAAAAGAAATTTGTTAGGTAAATAAAGGAGAGAATAATAAATATATAGTTTTGACGAGATCTATATATAACATATATATATACATATATATATATATATAACACTCTTCAAAACGACTTGTGATGAAGTTTGTTAGGAATATCCACATCCCAACAAACTTCATCACAACGCATATGTAAAAATTACAAAAATTTAAATATATACAGCAACATGATAACACAAGCACTATATGCAGTAGCGCCACTGATGAGTTATCCCCACACAGGATGCGTTTATGACCGAAGTGTGGTTGCATGTGGTTCTCTTCATTTACAATACCAAAAACACAAAATTTCCTTTGTAAGAAGAAAAAACTTGAAAGAATTTTTTGAGGTTTATAACATCAATTATACCACAGTGCGACAGTACTTTTTAGAGCTGGATATACACGTGAAACTAGACGCCGTATATAGGGGAACTGTCTTTCCATTTGGTAATCATTGCTCCTTTTTCAGGACTTTTAATTTCCCAGGGAAATATATGTTTCAGTAATTTATTTCCCTACTTGTGGCAGTCATACTAAAACGATATGGATATCAAATAAAAGAGTAGAATATCTATGAAAAATACTTCAGATATTATGCTTCTATCTCAATAAGTTTAGCTTTAGGAACTATTTCAAATTTCCGACTTAAAAATAAAAAAAAATAAATTTTAACTTTTTAAGCGGGATAACTCGAAATAGTTGTTAATGCTAAACTCATACAGATAGATGCATGCAAATTTAAGTATTTTTAATAGACATTGCTCTCTTTCATTTGATACCTATATCGCCTTTGTACGTCTTGGAAAAGTTCGGAAATAAATTAAAAGTTACTGGACAAAAGATCACCGAATGGAAAACTGAGTACACAACTTTTCTAAAGGGTGATTTTTAAAAGCTATAGGAAAGTTAAAAAAAACACATAAAGTTCAGAAAAAAGCATGAAACCTTTATTTGAATCGATAGTAAGGTCCATATAATTTAATTTTTGAAGATTATTCCATGCAAATGTTGACCTTGACTGCGCCTCAAATGGTCCATCCGCTTAGTCCAATTTTGGCATTTCCACGTTTTTGAGGTCCAATTGCTGCGAACGGCGGCGAATCGATAATTGATGGTCATCATTAACACTGGCCGATACAGCTGCGATATTTTCTTCAGTTCGCACTCTACGTAAGCGTGTTGGTGGTTTAATGTCCAACAATGTAAATTTGGTGCGAAATTTAGTCACAATAGCCCGAATAGCCGCTTCAGTGGGTCGATTAAACTGACCACAAAATGGAAGCGCGCGATGAACTTTCTTAACAGAGCACGCATTTTGATAATAAAATTCAATAATCAATCAGCAAGCGTTGTTCGTTTGTAAGATGATTCATGGTTAAATTATAGACCAAACTGAAGATGTTTGACAGTGAAACAAAACACGAATCGTGCGTCAGCTGTTTAAACCAGTGTTGCCAAAAAGATAATAGCTAAAAAATCACCCTTTACAAACGATATCTAGTTTCATGTGTTTATGGTCTTGTTCAGCTCCAATGAATAAAGTGTAAAATTGTCGCAAGGTGTAATTTAGAAAAAGTAAAAATGAAAATTATTTTTTAAATTTCGACCTATTTAATTTGGATTATTTTTTAATTTTGAAAATTATTTAAATATTCATTAAATAGTGGTAAACATTTGCAAACGATCCTGATGAAACAATGCTCACGGAAAGGAAATTGTGGAATGCAACTTATTGTTGTTGAATTGCCTCTGGTCACCTTAGTTTTCCCCCACTTGCGCATGCCATGAACTATTTATGTTTTCATATTTCATGGCTTCCATAAGTAATGTATGATGCCTAGATAGCATTACTACTGATCTTACGCAGTTTATGCTATTTGCCGCGGGAGCTTTTCTCATCGGATTAAAAGTAAATTTTAAAAGATGCTGCATAAAATAAATTTCTAGCTGACGAAGTATAAATGCTGATATTCTAAATTCCCTGAGATTACTATAATTTAGTTGTAGATTTTCACATAGATTAGTTTATTTACTTTTTTCATGTTTTTAGTTTTTAAGGCGGAAAACTTGAAACAGATTGAAGTGTAACGTTTTTTTTTAAATTGTCGTTCGGTGTTATGAGAAAAGAAAATCAAGAGATTTTTATTTTTGAATTTTCAAACTAATTCAAATCAATTTAATTTCGCCGAACATTTCATCATAAATCATTTTAATAATTTTAAAACGTTTTCGCTTAAATGCCACCGAAACGCCTTTTCGGTTTAGAATCAAGAGAAAAAACATGATTAACAGAAAAAGGCAAAACTAAAAATACAACTCATAGAGTAGAGGTATACGGCCGCCAGTCAGCCAGCCAGATAGCTAGCTAAAAAGGTAGCTAACAATCTGCCACAACGCAAAGGCCGTCGTTAACACGCCTTTTTGCAACGGAATATTCATATTCAGCTTTGAATAGCCGCCACACAGTGCTGCCAAACGAAACAAATGTGGTTGTAATTATGTGTTAAATTATTAAATAAAATATTAAAATTATAAATATTATTTTTTAAGTTTTACTCTTCGCCGATTATAGTTTTACTATATTGACTATGTCTGAAAATCGATCCCATCAAAAAATAAAAAATAAATAAATAGAAATATTAAATGAACCTTTGAGGAAAATTTAAATTTTAATAAATAAATTTTAGATATTATCCATAAATTTTTTGGGGGTTGATTTTATGAATCAGTATGCCTCAGTGTCGGATACAAAATGTATATATTTTTTGTTGCATAAACGCTATTGGATGAATTTATTATATTAACTAAATTAATAATAATAATTATTATTATTATAAAATGAATTAATGCTATCCGGTTTTTATCTTTGAAAAGTCAAGTTTAATGTTTTAATTTTTTCCCAGTGCAATTGTAGTATTTTCTTTGCCGTTTCATGACTTCGGCGTCTTCCTTAATCCTTGGCCATTATCCTCGAGTAATAGCAAACCAAATAGAGTTTCATTTGTCCTTCGGTTTCATGTGTTTTTTTTTGCCTTTCAGACATGCTTCCTTGCTAGAAGCAAACACAGCTTATGTTACTTACACTCACAGCAAATGTTTAATCGATAAAAGAAATAAACGAATCTCTGAGTTCATTGTAGTTGTTGCTACCATCACTAAGTATATTTGCTGTGGATATATGTACATACTTACATCTATGTAGACATACTTACTCAGGCTCGTACTAAGTCAGTTAGCAACATAGTTAGTTAGTTGACGTTGTTGTTGTTGCTGTTAAAGTTTGCCAGTTTGCTGTCTATGCCAGCCGTTTATGTGCCTGTCTCTCCACTTCAACCATTTTCCCCGGCCTTTTGCTTTGAGTCCTTTTGGCTTCATTGCTTCGAAAATTTTTATATGATTTTTATTGTATTTCTGTGCTTTTTTACTTGCTTCGCGAATAGATTTCATAACATTTACGACAGTTTTTTATTCGTTTCTTTTTTTTCACTGTTACAAAATAAAATAAAATGAAAAGAAAACTTTATATTTCCAATAGGGGTGGGTTTCCCGGCAGAGAACTTAAGTAAATGTTGAATTTATAGAGTTTTGCCAGAGGAGAAGAGAGAGAGAGAAGAATGAGAAATTGTTTTTCTTTCGAAGATAACTAAACAAACATAATATGTTTTTGTAATTCTACAAATAACCATCTAAAAATTATTTTATTCCACAAATAATTTTTTGCTGTTAGGAAACCATTTAAAAAAATTCTAGCGAAGAAAACATTGTGATCCTCTTTGTAGACTGAAACTTTTGAAATCATGGTTTTCATTTTTAAATAGCTTATCCTTAAATAGCTTGATAAAATAAAGCATTGTATTTTGTAAATGGGGATTTCCAAGCTATTTAAACTAAACAAGTAAAAACGGCGTCAAGTTCGGCCGGGTCGAACTCTATATACTCTATATCCACCATAGATTGCATTCCACAGAGACTGTCGATTAGCGTAGAAGTGCAGTAATATTACAGGAAATAAATATTTTTGTTAATATTGCCAAACCAAAACAAATATAAATATTGGAAAAATAATTTATAAATAAATATAATATTCTATTATTTCAAACCACGCTTATAAGGCAATTCAAAAAATAAATATTCAAATATTTTTGTATTTTCAAAAAGCTTAAATATGATAAATATTGGTAGATAAAGGGTGCTATAGTTGGTTGTATTTCCATTCTATTTTAATTCCAAAAGTACAAATTTTGAAAATCCATTATCTCACGTACATAGTGCAAAATAACTAACTCATGATTCAAACAATTTTTGCCGTAAAAGAAAAAGTACGAATTTGGAAAAAAACGTTTAGTTGGAACTATTTTTATCCCTCTGTACCATTGTATCCCTTGAAAGTACGAATTTCGAAAAATCCGTTTATTTTCCGTATCTACGCAGTCAGAGGAATGTATACTCCGAATTGCATGACTATAGCTGCGGTCACTTGGTTGGTTCTATTTGTATCCCCTTTTTCCATTTTAACCCCAAAAAGTACGAATTTCGAAAAATCCGTTTATTTTCGTATCAACACAGTCAGAGGAATATATACTCCGAATTTCATTATTCTAGGTGTGGCCGTTTGGTTGGTACCATTTTTATCCCTCTGTACCCATTGTATCCCTTGAAAGTACGAATTTGGAAAAAAACCTTTTATTTTTCATGTCTACGTAGTCAAAGGAATGTATACTTTGAATTTCATGACTCTAGCTGCGGTCATTTGGTTGGTACTATTTTTATCCCCTTTTTCCATTTTGGCCCCAAAAGTACTAATTTTGAAAAATCAATTTATTTTTCGTGTCTACACAGTCAGAGGAATGTATACTTCGAATTTCATGACTCTAGCTGCGGTCATTTCATTGGTACTTTTTTTATCCCTTTTTTTTATTTTAACCCCAAAACGTACGAATTTTGAATAATCCGTGTATTTTACGTGTCTATGCAAACAGAGGAATGAGGTACAGTCGTTAGGTTGGTACCATTTTTATCCCTCTATTCCCATTTTACCCCTTAAAAGTACGAATTTGGAATAAATACTTTTATATTACTCTACTCAATTACAAGAACGTACACATGGAATTTCATGTTTCTAGCTGTTGTCGTTTCATATGTACCATTTTAATCCCTTTTTTGTCCCATTTCACCCCCTACAAATAAGAATCACTTTCTGGTGCATGTTTTTGCTATAAGGGGAATGCGCATACCAAATATCAAGCAAATATAAACAGACATGTTCAAAAAACATGATTAAATACGCTAAAATATTAGGGATTATTATGGGTATTTTTAGTCCCTGTGAGGGAAAAAAATTTCCCTTTGGGCCGATTTCGACTATAAGACGCATTTATGGAAAATTTGAACTTTCTTGCGATTTTCGTTTAGATGCTAGCGTGCTTTCAACAGACGGACGCACATGGCTAGATCGTCTTAGAATTTTATGACGATCAAGAATATATATACTTTATAGGATCTCAGGTCGATATTTTAAGGTGTTACAAACGGAATGACAAAGTTAGTATACCCCCATCCTGGAGGTGGAGGGTATAAGAATATATTAAAAAATCATGATTTTTGAGTGTATAAATGGTGTCATAATTTCTAAATTTATTCAAAGATATTTTACATATATACACACGTTGTTGTGTTCGTTACTATGTCAGCTATTAAAAATAAGATATTTTTTATTAAAAAATGAAAATAAAAGAAATTTTTTGATTTATTTTATTTTTATGGGTCGTGCTTGCAACAACAATGAAGATTGTTATCAAAAAAAAAATATTTTTTCGAAGAATACAAATCATATAAGAAAAAAACCATAGATAAATATAGAAGTTATGGTGTATTAGGTGGGAGTCCCCAAGAAGAAGGAAAACAAACAACAATATTATAATTTTTTTATTTGAAAAAAATAAAAGACATTTTTTGTTATAATTTTTTTATTTTTATCGGTCTTTTTTGTAACAACAATGAAGATTTTTATGAAAAAAATATTTTTTCGAAGAATACAAATCCTAGAAGAATAAAATCCAGGGTTATATATAGAAGTTATGGTGTATTAGGTGGGAGTCCCCAAGAAGAAGGAAAACAAACAACAATATCTTATTTTTTGATTAAAAAATAAAAATAGAAGACATTTTTTGTTTTAATTTTTTATTTTTTATTTTTATGGGTCTTTTTTGTAACAACAATGAAGATTTTTATAAAAAAAAATTGAAGAATACAAATCATAAAAACAAAATCCAGGGTTAAATATAGAATTTATGTTATATTAAGTGGGAGTCCCCAAGAACAAGGAAAACAAACAACAATATATATTTTTTTTAAATAAATAAAAATAAAAGACAATTTTGTTTTTTATTTTTATGGGTCTTTTTTGCAACAACAATGAATATTTTTATAAAAAAATATTTTTTCGAAGAATATAAATCATATAGGAAAAAACCAGAGATAAATATAGAAGTTATGGTGTATTAGGTGGAATTCCCCAAGAAGAAGGAAAACAAACAACAATATTTTATTTTTTGTTATTTAAAAAATAAAAAAGACATTTTTTATTTTTAAGGGTCTTTTTTGTAACAACAATAAAGATTTTTATGAAAAAAATATTTTTTCGAAGAATACAAATCATTTAACAAAATCCAGGGTTAAATATAGAATTTATGTTATATTAAGTGGGAGTCGCCAAGAACAAGGAAAACAAGCAACATTTTTTTTTAATAAAAATAAGACATTTTTTATTTTATTTTTATGGGTCTTTTTGGCAACAACAATGAAGATTTTTATAAAAAAAAAATAGTTTTTAGGTTAACTATAGAATTTATGTTATATTAAGTGGGAGTCCCCAAGAAGAAGAAAAACAAACAGCAATCCATAATAACCTCATGATGAGCGGACCATACGGTCGTTCAGTGGAAAGGTCATTATTAAACGATGACGACGACGACGGCGGCGACGATATGAAAACAAAAGTGGGGTTCCCTCGAGGATACGTACGTACTTTGACCATATGCCGTGGTGGTCATAACGTCAAGCCATCCATCCATCCTCGTGTTATAAAAATGTTTTAACATAAAAACTATAACAGTGAAAACATTTCAAAGGGAACGAAACATTTATACATAATAAATAGGATTACAAAAGGTGAACGAGCGACAGAGAGAATTCATTGCGAAGAGAGTGAAAAAGAGCCAACACCGGCAGGACACCACACAAGGACTTTGATGGAAGACTATCAACACTTGGGGGAAATTGGAAATTGAAAACATACCGAGGCCAATATTAAAAAAAAGAGAAACACCAACTGACCACAACAGCAGCAAACCAGAGAAAATGAGCAATTCCCGTGCCTGTTAGACAAGGGAAGGAAAATCCAAAACACATGGTCGGCCAGCAACATAATAAACGTACGAACTCTAAGCCTGGTGGCAGAGTTGGTGATGATGGTGGCGGTGCTGGTGCTGCTGATGGTGGTGGTTCTCAGTGCCGGGAAACTAAAACTGAAAATAATATTGAAATTGAAATTAGTTAAGCCTGAGTTAAATGTAGAACAAATATCACGAAAATGATCTATGGCAAGAACAAAAGGACACGGACAAATGTAGAAACACACATATGCCAGCCGCCACGAGTGTGAAGTTTATGGGGTTAAAAACACCAACACCACCAACAACATTATTTCAAAGTAATTAACTAATTTTCCAACAGAGAGTCTGAGTCCCTTAAAAAATTTACTCTCTTCTCGAACTCCTGAAGTTGAAGTTAAACAGTTTTATTTTTCGTTAATTAAAAATTAAATTCAAACCAAACGCGTCAGCTGTGCATGTGTTGGCTGGCTGTACGAAGAAATTTAACAGCTGTATGGAAATTCCTTCTTAATGTCCTTTTTCCACTATCCGTATTATTAAGTTTTAAGTTGGACATTAACATTTTTATGTTTGTTTGCCTAATCTCTTATAAATGGTTTTGCACTTGCTGGTACCGGTCAACTCATGTATTTGATGAATGTGCTCTCGATGTCAATGTGAAATGTAAATGAAAATGATTTGTAGATTAGATTTGAATGCTCCGCTAAGCTCTGTCAACAAAATGGTTTTAATACCCCATTCTTGTCCAGCAGCTAGCAGCAGAATTGTGATACTTGCAGTGTGTGCTAACCTACAGTTGGGCGCCATAAAGTAGTGCCGAAAGTAAGGATTTAACAAAAATTGTCATAGCAAAATATGAAACCATTACGAAGGAAATTTTCTTTTTGATAGTGGAAAGGAGGAGAACTACTCTCATTGCATCACATATTTCACATCCTCACCCCTATCGCGAATAATTCATTCCCCGGGAATGAATTGTTCCCTTAAATTTCCAATCGCGATTTATGGTGATTTTTTCATGTCTCTTCGCTTTCTTACTTGGATTTGATCGCCTTTTATCTAAAACAACGCAAAGAAGGGAAATCTATTCCCGATTTAGATTCATTTTACCATCCTAGGCCGCTGGGGAAATAGAAAATTCCACGTGAACAAATTCCCCTTTTATACGCGATAAGGGTGCCTGTGTGGGGATAACTCATCCGTGGATCAAGTTTTTTTTCTTCTTAACTAACACACTTTGACCACATACACACATTTCATATCCTATGTGGGGATAACTCATCAGTGGAACTTCTGTATAGAGTGATTGTGTTACCATTGAATTTATTGCATGATTCATGCAATTGAAATTTATTAATTTATTTTTACTATATTATATATTAAAGACACTAACATCTAGAGCTATCGGCCTAACAATTTAAATTATAATTGTAAACAGGTGTAGGAAGACATAAGCAAGTGTTTACATTTCACTGCTGAACGTTCACATTAAAATAAGGTTTTTAGTCTCGGATTAATTCAGTTCTTGTTTGGATTTGAAGGCAGCCACTTGCCTTGTCAGCCACACGACTTCGATCAAATGAAATTAGTCACATGGAAACATTGTCAATGAAATTATTCCCAATATTAATTTAAATAACCTATCACTTAAAATTAAATAAGTCTAAATGAAATCTGTCCAAAATTCAAAACTCATATCGTAGAAAGGATATACGTAGTCGTCTCACAATAGGAATATGGAATATCCCAGAGTCCATTCAATTGGTTTTATATCATGATCTCCAGAATAGAAGACCATCAGTTTGGGACATTCAAAAATGTGGCGCCCAAATTGAATAATTAAGTACTCGAGCGACATAAATAAAGCCCAGAGTTTAGGAAACATTTATTTTAGATTTATCCTAATTTGATTTGAATTGGGATATTCTCCTGGACCAAGACCAGTTTTCATCTATATTTTATAGAATGCAAATTTATTTACAAATGGCATGGTGGCATTTATTACTTGGCTGCACACTGCCACTATCATGATTTCCGACCTGTGAAAATCTTCATCAGTTCTATTAAAAAAAATAAAATATGGCGCCCAACGCGAATACCTCAGAGCTCCACAGAAAAATATGTGAAAATGCTTTTAAGTCACATACCAAGCGGGAGAATGCAAAGATTTTCTTCTGCTTCTAAAAATATATCCTTAAAAATTTCAAGTGTTTCGGAAAGGGCATTATTTTTCAGGTTATATTCAACATTCATAGCACTTTTCACTACTTAACACTTTAAGTTTACATTTTGAAGCCTCCTCCATAGGCTGAGGACACACCAACTATGTTATTCCGATTGTAATATATTGACATATCGATCGGCTATCCTATAGGAAAATATTTTTTGTTTTGAGAGAGAATCAGTGCAATTAAAATTTGAAAAAAAAAACTTAACATTTTGAAGCCTTCACCCGAACCGGGGGCACGATTGCAGATTCTAAAAATTCTAAGTAGAGCCAATAATTCCTATGCTCTAAACGAAATGAGCTAGTGGCTCCATATTTTCCAAATATATCTACCTCTCATAGTTGTGATCGGATGGCATTGCAAAAGGACGAAATTAGTCCAGATAGAAGATTTTCCCCTCACAAGGGTTGAAAATGCACATAATATAAATCCCTGTGGGTCAGGTTTCTATACAATTGGCGCCCAACGCGAATATCGCAACGATCAAGAGAATATTTCGTATGCAAGTTAGGTAACTATTTTAAATACTTTAGGGGCATTGGTTTGATAGCTATAGTCGAAGTGTATAATTTTATAGAAAATATATTTTTTACGCCGCTTTCTTATATTAGAATAAAACAAAAGGAATAAAATTAGCTGCGAGAAAAAATGTGCAGGACATATTTTTATACAGATAAATAAAGCACAGTTTTAGTTTTTTTTAAAAGTGGCGCCCAACGCGAGAGTTTTTTTCGAATTATAATAATTTATTCATAAACTTATAAAGAACTATCAGAAGTGAGAACATTATTTAATAGATCGTTCATTAATTATTTGGCAAAAGAAAATATTTTTAACTATAGTGAACATTTCTATTATATTTGTATAAAATTACATAAAATTGGCGCCCAACGCGAGGGCATGTTTCGAATGAAAGTTATATGATTTATTCGTATACTTATAAAGCTCTCTTTAGAGTACATTTCAGTTAAGCTTGAATAGGGTTTTTTTATAAAAATGACGCCCAACTCGAACGCGAAAAGTTTTATGCCTTCTCTATCCAACTCCCTTCGATATGTTTGGAAATTATTATTACGCTTCTAAATATCCTTGTAATCCTACGAGACTTCCAACATTACTATACTATTGAGCACAGCTGTTGATTTCAGTTAAACTTTCATAGTTTCCAGTCCATTTTCTATTCCTTTTCCATGGTCTGGAGTTGGTATTGGGTGCAAATGTTGTTGTTGTTGTTGTCGTTTTTTAAATCCTAATTCTTTTAAACAGAACAACAACAACAATGGCATTTTATTTCAAAATATGTTCGATTTGATTGTCGTCGGTGTTGTAGGTGGCAGTAGTGTTGTCGTGGTCGTCGTCATCCTCGTTTTGCCATAGTACCTTTCTAATGGACCCCTGGACAAGGTGTGTGTGTGTGTGTATTGATTGTGTGGGAGGGTGTGTCTAATACGATATACACACACACAAACGCCGAGTGCCCCGGTGCTCCAAGTCGAAACGTTGCAAAGCATTTACTTAGTTAGTCTGCGGTGTTTAGCTTAGCACCGAGTTGGGAAGTCTGCCGTTTTTATGCGCCCTTTTTGGTGGGGGGTTTTCTTTCAGTTGGTTTTCTTTTTTCATACCCAACCGATATGAACGAGTATGACAAGTAGTGGCAGCAGTTGTTGTTGTTGGTGTTGGAAACGGGGTTCGACCAGATACTTCGTCGAGTAATACATACATAGAAATATTAAAATGGGTCGGAGTTATCAGTACAAAATAATTTATGTATGATTATAATGATTTGCAAACCTGATCATAGAAAAAAGATCCTCATGCTTCTTTTGACAGATAAAACATGAGTGATTCACAAAAGTAATTCTCATTTGTACGGGTTTTTTTTTATAAAATTGGCGCCCAACGTACTTAACTCAGTGCTCGAGAAAAATGGCTTGGGACAGTTTATGTTCATATATAGAGAGCTCGCAAAACTAAGATCCATAGTTTAGGGAACATTTATGTTAAATTTTATAAAGAATGTTTTTTGTGAAATTGGCGCCTAATGCTCGGGAGAATATTTTAAATGAAATTTCATAAATTCTTCCCATAATAAACACATAGAAGTATGATTCATGGTTTAAGGAAGATAATTGGAATATAAATTAAAAAAAATGGCGCCCAACTTGATAAAAGTATGTAACGCTATTGGAATATTTCAAATGATGTTTATAAAATTGGCGCCCAACGTGCATAACTCAGTGCTCGAGAAAAATGGCTTGGGACAGTTTATGTTCATATATAGAGAGCTCGCAAAACTAAGATCCATAGTTTAGGGAACATCTATGTTAAATTTTATAAAGATGTTTTTTTTGTGAAATTGGCGCCCAATGCTCGAGAGAATATTTTAAATGAAATTTCATAAATTCTTCCCATAATGAACTCATAGAAGTATGATTCATGGTTTAAGGAAGATAAATTTGTGAAAAAAAATGGCGCCCAACTCGATAAAAGTATGTAACGCTATTGGAATATTTCAAATGATGTTTCGTAAATTCTCAAAGTGAGACCCTCAATTTTGGAAGCTCCAAAACAATGGCGTCCAAATTGAATAATCAAGAAATTGAATAATTGGAACATATATAGATGGCTTTTATAAGTGAGACTCATTTAAGTTAATTTTCTAAATCTTTTTTATAAAATTGGCGTCCAACGCGAATATCTTAGTGCTCGAGAGAACATTGCAGAAATGCAATATCGTTAGTTCTTTGTATAATGAACGCACATAAGTAATGTCCATGGTTTAGGGAATATTTATGTCACATTTTTATAAATTTAAACAAAAATGGCGCCCAACGTAAACGCATAAGTGATCCGCACAAAAATATGTGACACATTCTTTGAACATTTCGTGTAAAGTTTTGTAATTTCAGCTCCATGGTTTAGGGAATATTTATGTTACAAATTTAAAAAAATGGCGCCCAACGCGAATAGCTATTGAACTTCACGCAATATTGAACTTTTCGCGTGAAGTTTTGTAATTTTTTCGCAGCTCCATGGTTTAGGGAATATTTGTGTTACAAATTTTTCAAAATGGCGCCCAAATGCGAACACATAAGTGCTTCGGATTAAAATATCTCATACTTTTTTTAAAATTTCCAGTGAAGTTTCGTAATTTCTTTGTATGAAGAGCTGACAGAAAGGAGAGTCACAGTTTTGGAAACATCTGAACAGGTTTTCATAAAATTGGCACGTTGGTCGCCAACTCAGTTCCTGAGAAAGAACTGTTTGGGACATTTTCTGTTCATATAATAAGCTAACATTATTTATGTTCACTTTGTATAAGTTATTGGCGCCCAACTTGAATGCGATTTTTCATTTTCAAATTTCATAATTTCTTCGTTTAAAGATAAATGGGATCTTTGTTTTGGGGACATTTATATTAATTTTTTGTTTATATTGTTAAATCTTTTATTTTTTATTTCGGTCTATAAACACACCGATCTGAACTCGGATGTTCTGCTGGCTCAAGACCATTTTGTGCCTTTATTCTATGGTATGTGGATTAATGCTGCTAATTTTTGGACCCAGACGACGGGTTTGAAAGGGATTAACAGCGATTTGCAACTCTTTAAGTCAGAAGTTTCCCCGAATGATTGAAAGTCACCACTCACTCTTCCTATATCCGTCAAAAACAATCGCACACAACGCCTTTGTAAAATGGCGCCCAACGCCATTTCACTTGATCAACAAGTGGATCAAATGAAACAGGAAAATGTTTTTTTAAAATTTAAACAACAACAATGCAAATTTTGCCCGATTTTTTGCTTAATTTTCTAGAAAGTGACCAGCCGTAAAAGTCGCTCATAGGCCATGATTTCTTATATAAATTCAACAATTTAAGCCGTTATCGTCGGATTTTTACAATTTACAGCTTTTCTTGCTACCCCCTCTAATAGACATATGCAACGCCAAACGTCTACCCCACATACTATGGCTAAAACATGCTGCCAATGCTACTAGCGTTGTTCTAACAGAAGTTGTTGTTGTTGTTATTATTGTTGATTTTGTTGTTATTAGGTGCTTATCTAAATCTGTCGCTGGCTGGCTGTTAGGTTGCTGTTGGCGTTGTTGTTTTCTATCCATTTTCACCTGTATTATGTTGTTCCATAAGCGGTCTAGTTGTATTGGAATTTGCCGGAAAGGCACCAGCCACCAGCCATCAGCCACCATGAAGCCACCAGGGTACGGGTATTTGTGTTAGTAATTAACACCATTGCGTAATGCAGCGTATCGAAGCCACTGTAATGCCCTGCTTCTGTTGAGTTCCATTCCTTTCCTTGCCTTTCCATTCCATTCTGTGTTCTGTTGCTTTCTTTGCCTCCAGCTCCAGGGTATGAGCTCGAGTCTGCAAGCATTTGCAGTTAAGTTTTGATATGAATGAGCCAAAGCTAAATCTAATGTTTTTGCCATTTTTTCTGGTTCTCTGATTTTGATTTGATTTGATACGAGGAATTACAATGGGTGACGATGACAATGACGACGACGATAAAAGCGTCATTGACTATGAGCGAGTTAAATGACTTTTGAAAACTGACAGTCTTCTCTGCGATTTCAGTCCTTCTTAACTACAAATCGGCTTAGAGCAAACAATAACCTCAACACTAATTCCCTCTCAAACCTGTAAACTTGTCATAAGGATAAAGGTTAGGGGAGTAGATTATTATTGTGAGGATTCGCCAGAGCAACCATTAGGCTAAGGATAAATGTAGGAGTAGATTATTGTGAGGATTCTCTAATCATAACGTCATAGTCATATCCAAAAATGAATGAATATTAAAAATAATGCAACTCACCCTGGTGGCGGATAGTGGCGAAAGAAGTGCATTAAGAAAGCCGTGCACTTATATAGGTTAACGATATATAGGATTGTGAGGATTCTCTAATCATAATGTAGCCATTCCCAAAAATGAATGAATATTAAAAATAATGCAACACACACCGCCAGGGGGTGGATAGTGCCGACAGAAGTGTATTAAGAAAGCCCTGCATTTAGTAGTGATAATTGGCTAAGGATGTATAGGATTGTGAAGATTCTATAATCAAAACATAACCATATCCCTTAACGTAAGGTTTCAAAAGATGAACTAACATTAAAACAACTACAAGGCCCCTAACGGCGGATAGTGGCGTAAGAGTTAGAATTATAATAAATCCCATAGAAATAATTATGCTGTTATGTCATCTTCACAAGTTAATCGAAATTTAAGAGTTTTTAAATCTTCTAGCATTCAACAAGAACGTGGCTTTCCAAGATTCTAAAAATTTCAACAAGAACATGGAAAGTATTTCTATCGGAAGAACTTTTCAATCGCTTTCCAAGCTTCTAAAAATTTCAACAAGAACGTGAAAATTCTTTCTATCGGAAGTACTTTCCAATCGCTTCTAAAATTTGTAATTTTCCGGAGACTTTAATTTTGTTTACAAATAATTGAAATATTAAATTTAAACACATTTAGGGAGACATACTAAAAGAATTATTTTTACCGTCCACCATAGAACGTGGATGAGACTAAGTTTGCCACTTTGCCACCTGTATTTGCCACCTGTATTTGTTTGCCCTGTATTTATTTATGACCTGCGACTGATGAAATCAAATGGGTGGTGGAGCAAATGGGTCCGATTAACAAGGTCACCGACTTCATCGAGAGCATTATAAAGGCAAGAGTATTCATTCTCTTATGTCTAATATATGCTGAACATTATTTGATAATGATATGGACTTACTAAGAGCTAAAAAATAATCGATATTTTCTTGTTTAAATATCTAAATTGGTAGTGATATTTTTTTATATATATTATTTTTACAGCTTTCTTTTGTTCGCTGACTACTGGTGAAATTTGACGTAGAATATTTTTTCCATCCATACCACCCACTTAAAATGCAGCTTTGTTGGATAGTTTAGCAATAATTCGGAAAAAATGCTAAATTAACCCTAGAATGAATCTGAAGTTTTGACTTATTTCTGGCATTTATGTTTATTTTTGATTTGTGGTGTATACAGAGACTTCGAGTAGACTTTTATGACCAATATTTTTTTAGTACATTTCCACCCGTTAAACCCCTGCTTTAAGGGTGTTTTGCTATTTTACACAAAAGGCACCAAAAAGACCCCTATATTGAGGAGTTACAGGGTTAAAATGTTCCACAAAAATGTTCCTCCTAGTGTTTTAAGTAATACTGCTGAACACATGCTATTCATAAAATGCAAGGATCTCAAGATACCGATTTAATATACGAATGTGCATAGGGGGGAGATCGTTCTAGTAAACTGGCGCCCAACCTAGAGTCATCATAATTTTGTACACTGCTGTGAGTGTTGGAAAATGTTTGTATTCTGCTAACTGATTTCAATGATTCACTGCAATAAAAACCTTTGTGGCTATGCTACTTTATATTAATATAATAAAAATGTAGTAAACATAACCTCTAGCTACATGTATAGGAAATACCATTTCTATAGTCCTTAAACTCTTTTTCCATCAAAAACTCCGGGCACAAAATGGCTTTAATATTTTGTTATAAACTCCAGTCCACGCAACCACCACCACTCGAACGCAGGACGAGCTTTGTCCATTGATATTTATTTGATTATCGGTCATTGAGTTTAATATCAGTACAAATTTGTAGACATTATTGACAATGACCTTTTTGTGGCTGGCGTTCGTTCCTGTTGTCGATATTAACGTTTAGATAATCAAATATGTAAACAAAATGGAATAGAAGAGAACAAAAACAGCAAATGAAGTGGACGAGAAAGGAAGGCAGCACTAAAACAAAATGTTTACCATAATAATCATATGGTATAATTAATAAAACCAACAACTCCAAAAAGAACTACAACTACAAA